>VZRU01005779.1:124126-173010 GCA_013398155.1 Pedionomus torquatus
GCAATCTAAGTAACAGATAAAGTGAAAGAGTAAGATACTTTTTCTGAGACACCTGTTTTAGTTTTTTTTCATTCCTAGTAATTTTTTTAAAGTAAAGACAGGGTTTTATTGATCCAAACCAGTTCACCAGTTCAACTATATAATTATATCAGCCAGGTAACAGAATCTTAAATCCATGCATATTCCTGCCCATCTTCCCCCTTTAACCAACATATAAGCAACCAGAATCACAGAATAATATGGGGTTGGAAGGGACCTCTGGAGATCATCTAGTCCTACCACCTGTCCAAAGAAGGTCCACCTAGAGCAGGTTGCACAGGAATGTGTCCAGGGGGAGTTTGAATGTCTCCAGAGACAGACACTCTACCACCTATCTGTGAAGCCTGTTCCAGTACTCTGCTACCTTCAAAGCAAAGAAATTCTTCCTCATGTTTAGATGGAACTTCTTATGTTCAAATTTGTGCCTGTTATCTCTTGTGATGTCACTGGACACCACTGACAAAAGACTGGCCCCATCCTCTTTACACCCATCCTTTAAGTATTTATAAGTATTAATCTGATCCCCACTCAGTCTTCTCCAGACTAAACAGAGCCAAGTCCTTCAGCCTTTCCTCATAAAAGAGATGCTCCAGGACCCTAATCACCTTTTTATTCCTTTCCTGTACCCTCTCCAGCAGTTCCCTGACTTTCTGGAACTTAGGAGCCCAGAATTGGATGCAGTACTCCAGATGGCACCTCACTGGGGCAGAGGATGTCTGCTATAAATATCCACTACGGTATATCTGAATTTAAGGGTAGTCAATAGAAATGCAAAGGGAATTTTTGCTTCTTAAACTGAACACATAACAAGTTTCTCTCTCCAGTACCTAAGGACCATTTCCAGATAATCACATAATTCAGAGTGCTTTGGAAGCAAATAATAGTAGCAATAACTAGTATAATTTGTACAGAGTTTTACATTTGCCAGTCTCTGTGAAAACACTAATTACTTCACTGAAATGGAGGTTGTCATTTACTTTTCTTCAGGACACACACAGTGTTATGTGTGAACAGAATGAGAACATATCGTAGGTATGTATCCTATCATCAGTTTAGATTCCTTTTTAAACAAAGGGCAATCACTCTCAGAAAGCCAAATAAATAACTGTGAGCTCAACCTTTGTTATTAGCTAGTGAAAATTCTGTAGGAGAAAGGAAAGAGAAATCCAACTGGAAAAGTTAAGTGATTTTCCAAAGTCCCCATCAGCAAACTTGAGAGAATATTATTTTATTTAATAGTTTCAGGTATGTTTTTTGCTTATAGCAGAATTTCACAATAATCAGAATATTTTATTAAAGTATGTTCCAAATCTTTGTAGCTACTTAGAGTGTTGAAAAATAAAAATTAAAAAACCCCTAAACAACAACAAACAAACCAACAAAATGTTCCTCTCTCTATGTATGCTGAAGTCATGAAAGTTGTTTTTTTCTGTAACTAGTTCATTTGACAGTTTCATATACATGAGTTTTATAAGAATTTAGTGTGGAAGCATGACAGTTCATGTTTCTTTTAGAAAAATTGTGCAAAGAAAAAATTTGAAATACAGAAGAGCAAACATCTTATATTGTTTCATATTCTCTATTTTAGGTCTATAGTTGTGACACCTTGTCCTAAATATAATAGTTAACAACAACTGGTAGGTCCATGGCAGGGAGCTGGAACAAGGTGATCACTAAATGTCCATTCCAACCCAAACCTTTCTACGAAAAATACATAATAATAATAAAAAAACTTTCTTAGGAAAAAGAGAGTAAAAGGAATAGGAAAAAAACATGCAAAATGTACGTAAACAGGCAGAAAACCATGCAGAAAATATTGTGATAAAAATTGCTGCTGAGGGGATCTGAAAATCCAAAAAGGCCCTTAGCCTTAATGGCAAAAAGCAGTAGGTAGCACTCAGTGAACATCCTCACTGAAACAAATGACAGTTTTCTCAAATTAACAAGAAAATATCCCAAGATCTTCTCTAGATCTTCTCTCTATAATATTTTCAGTTTCATAAATTCAGTATGAAATTTCATTTATGTGCTGAGTCCTGGGAGCCAGCTTCTTCTGTCTCTGCAGTTGACGAGGTGCTATGGAATAATCTATCTGATAACTGAGGGGCAATATTTGTGGACGTTCTTGCACCTAATCTCATCCACAGTAAAATTTCAGCTTCCTTCAACTTTAAATTTAAGCTCAGTTAACATCATGACAGCACTAAACTGCCCTTTGCTAATGACAACCCAGCTTCTCCCCATATTCTCAGTGATGACAAAGGTTACGTGTACTGGTACATAAAATGGACCAGGGTGCCTTTTCTCCACTGGAGCAGACAGTCTCTCTTTTTCTCTTAGAGTGGGGTGGTCTTGCCCACACAGACTGTGGTGGACAGTGCCCAGCTGTCTCCTATTCCATGCCCAGATGGCATAGACCAAAACAGATAAAAAGAGAGGAAGAATTAAGTGTAAGGGAAGCTCATGTTCCAATACTTATGGGCCATGCTCTTACCCTGAGTAACATGGGTACAACTTACAGAACTAATACTGAAGTGGGATGCCACTTAATATAAGTAAAAATTAATGAATATAGAGGCATTGGAAGGGATGTGTGCATATGTTACTTTTACATGTTTCTTCTTCCAAATATATTATAATTCTTCTAGCAATTCTGAATAGTTTTTCAAAGATAACATATTTAACTTTGGAAATATTTCAGTTTTGTTCATTGATGTTAAACAAATCTTCTTTAGACCAATGTGCTTAAAATTTATTTCCCTTGAAATTAGTGGTCCTGCCTCAGGAATGAATTTGACCCAATCTTTTCTGCTATGTCCTAAAATAGATCAGAGGAAAGAACCTTTTGGTGAGTGGTAATATTAGGATAAAAATTACTAAAACCTAAAGAAGTAGAAACAAACTGTTGGGCAAATTTAAAGAAAATAAATCCATCTTCACAAATGTAACTGCAAGTCATTTCAGTGACACCCTTCACATCCTTTCTATTTTTTTTATGTCTGGTCCATAGTTTATAAAACTTATTTCTTGTTTCTATCATTATCAAGGTGAAATGGAGATATTTTCAACTTGGCATTATCATTCTAGAGATGAATGTTTTATATGCTGATTTTCAATTGTTGACGGCTATTTCACTTATCCCTTCATATTTATTTCTTAAAATATTCTAGAAAATAAGTATAAATAACCTAATTCTAAAATGCGTGAAAGCAAAAATAATATTTTGATTGTGAAGGCTGACAGAGGCTCTTCTTTCTTCTTTCTTTTTTCTCCTTTTTTTCTTTTTTTTTTCCTGGATTTGAAAAGTTGGTGCTGCTTCTCATGGACCTGATAATAAAAAGAGACACTTATTCTGCAGGGCATGCTGGGAGAGGAATTCTAGGCACAACCAGAGGAGATTGTCTCTCTCTTGAAATCTGCTCCAAACTTACAGATCTTCCTACATTTCAGCTCTGGCCAAAGGTCTTTCTGTCTTTCAGTCCTTGCGATAAAAAATCATGAACTTAAACTCTGAGGGTGCTTCTGAGTAAGAGTTCTGCAAAACATTGTTGTAAAAGGCATTATTATCACAAGACATAATATCAGCTATGTGACATTGTTTGTGGAAATGTAATTCTTAATACCTGAGATTTCTAATACTATTATATGGAGCTGCTAATTATAGCTTTCTCAAATGTGAAAAAAAAAAAAACAAAAACAAAAAACCAACAAAACCCCACAACAAAACAACAAACCTCTAGCCAAATTTGTTGCCACATTTGTCTCAACTTCAAATGTGTTCTCAAGGAATTTTTTTGGCTATTAGTGCAAAAGCAGTGGGAAAACTCTACTTTACAAAACAGATTAAAATAAACTGATAAAATTTATTTTGTCTTCCTGGAAAAAGGAATTGAAAAAATAAACATCACATGAACACTAGACTTTTCTCTAAATAACAGTGTTTTGGGGAAATATCTCTGTTCATGAAAATGAATTTGGATTTTCTAATTAGTAATTCAATACATGGTAAAATGTTAATGCTAATTCCTCATTCTAGTTGATAGTTTTGTCATCTTCATGGTAATCAAAGTGCATGAGGAAAAGTATAGAATGAAAAAAAAAATAGTATTAGATAAACTTAGCCTGTAAGGAGAAGACCAAGCCCACTGGTAGATATTTGAGCTTTTAGATCTCAATAAGTATTATTTTTATTTCCCCTGAATTGTTTCATTAGGTGAAAAGAAATCCAAATTGATGCCACAGCAGATGTCTAGCCAGTTAGGTCTGATCCTGTATACACTTATTAGTTAATGAAATGAATGAGCTCAATCACCACTGGTCTCTGAGTACCCTAAATATTGAAAGGCACAGTTCTTCATGGAAATATGATTTTTACAGGGCAATGTGCTTCTGAACCCAAATTATTTAATGATTCCCTTTGAGAACATTGCCAATAACAACAGTGTTTTGCAGTGTAATTGACTGATGGAAAAGGTCCAATATGTTAAGGAACCAAGAAAGGAAAAGAGTGGTTGGAAGAGGGAGTTATCTGTTCTTTCTCAATGTCATTTGGCAACCTGATGAGCTCTGAGAATTCATCAAATTTAAACTGACCATGCCCAGACAGAATTGTTCCTTTTCTGTTTCTTGGAGAGGCTTTGATGGCAAATGGGATATTATTTCTATCTTTCTGTCAGACAGATATAATGTACTGTGTTTATAAATCCACCACGAGACTGATTTTTGTAAAATGGTCTTTCAAAACCTCCTTACTTCCTTGAATAAGCAATACTGACTAAAATGTCATGAGGTGCCAATATATATTAAGCTGAAATTTCCCTTGATGTTTTACTTTTTCCAGATCCACTAGCTACTCTACAAGTGAGAAGCATATTTTTCTTTAAGATTATAAAAGCCAAGACTAACAAGCATAATTTTATGGATGTGAGAAAATGGTGTGGTTTTAATTTGGAAGTATATATTCTCTTACAGAAAATGCACCTGTGGTAAAGGTTTTGGGAAAAATATTGTAGTGTTTTGCTTATTAGTGAAATGCTATCTCCCTATAGAGTACTTCCCTCCTCCTTTCACAATGTTAACCTGTAATCTGCTGCAATAAAATACTGTAGAAGTTGCAGGGGGAAAACAAAAATAAATAAAATTTCAGAGTAACTAGAAGTTAGCAGATAGGAATACTCTTCATGACTTGGACACATTAAGTGGATGCTTACTTATTGCTAGGTCAGAAGGAGAAAATAGCATTTTTGTAACTTATGAAATTATTATCAAGATATTTACTATTTCTTCAACTACCTTATATAAATAATCAATCTGAGGGTCATTATTTATAAATACTGTGGTTTTATTTTGATTAACCATGATATCAGGGAATTTTTCTCCAACATATCTCAATCAAAAATATCTCATTTACAATAACATAAAATAAAATAAAATCTATTTTAAATACATATTTTCATATATTACATAAATATACATTCACATTCACACAAATACACAGTATGTATGAAGTGCATGCAGATATATATATACAATAAAGTGATTATGAAACTAGTCTAAGCAGAAAAATCTGAATAAAAAATAGTATATACTAAGAATTAATCTAAATTGATGTCTTTTTGTAGAGATATGAGAGGCAGTTAAGGATGAAGTTATGTAGAGAGGACATATTTTACAATTTTAGCTGATTTCATTCAAGGTAAATGAAGACATACCTGATATAAATTTTACTAGTGTCTGTGTAAAATGCTTCTTTCCCAGCAGGATCTGCAACATTTTATACAACATTTGCTGACATTGGTAAACTTGCAGTAATTTTTGAGCTTTATGAATGTTTAGAAATCCAGAATAAAATGCACAAAAAGCTTATCAGGATAAAACCAGACATGCTGTCTTAGAACAAGTGTCCACCTAGCCAACCACTGTATCTCTGATGTCAGTGGTAAATAGCAAATACCTAAGGAAAGCATTGCAAAACCAAAACCACCAACCAACCAGCCAAATAAAAAAATATAAGACAGAGAAATAACACAATTGTGCCTCCCCTGACAGATTCTTTCAGCCTTTGACAGGTAGCAGATAAGTATATTTTACTGGACATTGTGTATGGGTCACAATATTGAACAGATAAGTTGATCTATCTACTTATCTTGTGCTGCCTCCAACCACCTATACTTAACATCCCATGTGTCATCTGTGGTATGGAGTTCCAGAATTCAATTCTGCATCAGATAAAGAACTTTTTGTATGATATCTTTTTAAAGCAGCAATTAATGAAGTGCTTCCTTTCCCCAATTGTCCCTGTCTAAATAAAAACTTCTAATTGATTTAGTCTTTCCTAAAGTAACTAATCATACTTGCCATTCTTCTGTATACATTTCTACAAGGAGATTTTCTGACCGCTGTTGACATTTTCAGGGATCAATAATAATGCACAGAACTACTTTCTGATTTGTAATTAGAACAAATTTGGAGTCTCCCATTGTGCATATATTGTTATCAACATTTTTAGTTATTACGTTAAATTATTACTTATTATTAAGCAATTGCATCTACTATTTTCTCACTTCTGTTGATCACCTCTTCATTCATTACTATGTGATCTTTATGCAAGTACTTACAGCCACACTTAGGTTCAACTATCAACAATTTTCTGTCATTAGCAGACTTTCCAACATATTACCACAAGTTAAGAGGCAAGCTTTGTGGCAAAGCAGGAGATTCCATGAGGTTAAAAAAGGATGTTTGTTTTTAAATCCACTTTTTCGCAATTTTTCATTATAAATGATAACTAAAAAATACTTTATTTGAAAAGTATCTGTGCAATCTTATGATAAACAAGTTCCCAAGCTGGGGGTGGGAAAGAGAGAGAGAAAATACTGGGGGAAAATGCTAAACAAGAAAAAAACCCACCATTTTTCTCCAAGTGAGTTATACTTATCTGGACCACCTTCTTATCCATTTCTTCATTTCTGCTCTCTCTATCTGAAAAAAACTGCTATGAACATCTTTTTCCTTGATCTGTCCTGTTTTTGGCTTGGGTGGGTTTCTGTTTAGTCCATGAAGTGGTATCTTCCACCTAACAGAAATAAGATATTATTTTATTTAATATCACTTTATGGAGCCAATGTGACCGCTTTGTGCTTTTGTATGAACTTCCTTGACAAGCAGGATTCAGCTCAACTTCATTTGTCTTCATGTTGGTGTGCACTGGTCTAGTCTACTCTTGACATATACCTGGTAAGAAAGCCTATTAGAAAATAAACTAAAAACATCACCTGATTTAAAATAATTACTTTTAACAGTAAACCACAGTGCCTGTTGAATTTTATGTTCTTAATTGGATGGCCATGGAAAATAAGAACTTCAGTTATCACCCCTTTAATGGAAGTGTGTGCTGTGGTATGATATAAAAATCCTAGGTATCTATTTATTGTTCTAATCAGTTTCCCTTGCAGCTGTCATTACCAAAAAATGAAACTATTTTGAAGGTAACATTTCACATCAATGTTACCCAAATGTGATCTGTGAATGACCAGCAAGACCAACAAAAAGTCTATTGCAGACAAAAAGAAACCCTTGCAAATCTGCAACAGGTAGCAGACCCTCATAGAATGCACAAGTCAGGGCAGACAGGACCTAACATGGGCATCCCTTTCTTCTTGGTTACTGTCATGGAGGCATTGTGTCCTCCTTAGATGGAGGCATTGTGTCCTTTGTAACACAGCAAGTTTGCAACACAGCAGGTTTATCCAAGCCCAAGCCAAAAAGAAGTGTATTGCTCCTGGTGTAAGCCTTGGAGGGTGGCAGTGCTATTGTCCCTAAACCCAGAGATTTCTCAAAGTCTGATGAATTCACAACCACAGGGAGGNTGTGTAACCAAACAAAAAAACCACAATCAAATAGAACACTCTGATGCTATATATCCTATAGTCCTCCCATACTATTGATACCATGTGCTTCCTGAAGAGATTAAAATGAAATCATGTCAGTAATAGTGGCAGTTCTTCTGCATGGAAAGAGATAGCAGATGGATTTCCCACAGTATCTCTGTTTCTTGTAAAATCATTAGATTCTATAACATCCCTACCTATATGTGCAGATTATGCCTATGGAAATTTACAGCCTAGCCTTGAGAAAGCATGTTGTGTTTTTCTTCATTTTGCACATATGACAAGAACAACGAGGTCCTATTCAGCCCTCAGGGTTGCATCCGGATTTGTAGCTTTTAAAAAAAGGAGTCTCCAGTCTGCAGAACTCATAGACTGATAATGACTAGATGAAACATTGGGATAAAGTAAATCCATAGGCGGAGAAGAGAGGTTTAAGGTGACAGCAACAAAAGTATATCTTTGCATAGACAAAGGGAACATGCTGTAGCTTTGACCTATTGCTGTTGATTTATTGCAGTTCATGCAGAGTCTCATAAAGATGATGATTCCATGTCTCAATTTTATGCTGTCGCTAAATCAACATATCCTACACGTTGTTGCCATAGACATTTCAAGTAAAAGTTACAGACATTGGTATGTTTGAATAGCCATCAGCTATCATACTGATATGAAGCTGATTTACTTATAAAGTTTTCCTCTTTTCTTGAATTTTGTAGGAGTCATTACTTTTAAGATGTAGCAAAAATGCCATTTGGGGCTTACTTTTCACAGTTGAAATAATTTGTCAACCAATAGATAACAAAAAAAATCCTTCTAATGCAAAACAGTTATGAAACATCTCTGGATTTGAAGGCATGGAAATACGACTGATAAAGGAATTTCGATAAAGCTCTCAGAGGACATTCTCAGAAAAAATATCTTCAGGAAAGTTATTATCATTTTAGGTGCATTAACTTTCCTTAAGAAATACATTTTATTTTTAATCCCAGATCCTCCTCACCCTTGGCTGCCTTTTCCCAACATCCATGAATCATGAAATATTCAAGGCAACTTACTGTTTAGAAATGAGAAATCAATGATTTTATAAAGCTGCTCACCACGGTCAACCTGAATGAGGAGGAGAGAGTAATGTGAGATAATGATGTCAGAGTAGGTACCTTAATTAGTCTCTTTATTTATTTGATGTAGCCTCCAGAGATTGATTCATAACCTTTTGATGTTCCAAATCACTCTAGGAAAGTCTCATTGACTATATAAACAACACAGGCTGCCAAATTCAGAAATTCCTACTAGGAGTTTAAATTTTTTCCCCCAAGTAGCCTTATTTTGTGATGATTTTTTTTTAAGTGTTCTTATTGCTTCTACCTGTGAATATTAAAAAAAAATAAATTAAAAATAAACTAATAAGAAAGGCATCATCAGTGTAATAATCACTTCCCAGAGGATAGCGAATTAGATCATTCACCATAATGGATCATGAACTATAAAACTCTCAGTTCTCACAAGTCCACAGTTTCAGCAAGGCGTTTTGTTTGCAGAGGTTCCTCATTGTACCCTCTCTGTATGACTTGATTTAGCTTATTTTTTTTCAAATAATAGTTGCACATGGTTAACAGATACACAAAATAAATATAAATACCAACAGGACTTGGTTTTCATTTTTTAAATATAACTTCTGATAAATACACCTCTTTTTCAAAGACACAAAGTCTTCTCATGGACTCTTCTCATTCAGTAAAGGCCATCACTACAGTAGAGAACAGCCTCCAGAAAGAAGTTTTCTTCTCACTTGGCTGCTTCATTAAATACCTCAGCTTCCCAGTCTTAGTCCTGAGTTGTGGTTACCTGAAAAGCCTTATCAAGTAAATCAATTCATTTTCTGGATTCTATTAGGATAAATGAACTAGTTTATTCTTATAAGTGAAAGCACTTGGAAAAGTTGCCTGTCTAATCAACAGGGTGACTGACACTATCTACAATTTCTTCTTCAGGTGGCTTAATTTCAGATTTACAATCCAGGCCTGGAAAATCTACTTTGGTGTTTCTTTTCACTACATTACTGGAACTATAACAAAGCTGCAAGTAAAACAACATACATTTACCAGCATATACCTCTCCATTTCTTCCATGTTATTCTTCCATTCTTGTAAAATCATAACATTTTGCAGTTATGGATATCTAACTTAGACAACGGTCTCATTGAGAAGGCAAGTAGATTCTGCAGGAATCTTACTTTCAAAATGGGAAAAATACCTAAGTGTGGATAAAATTAATAAAGCTTCTATATATTTTTTTTTGCGATATTCCTTCTATAGTGATATTTTGATTTTTATAACTGATATTTATTAGATGGCAAATGGTTCGATAAAACAGTGGCCTCCAAAGTAGGGTGTGTGCACCCAGTGGAGTCTGCAGGACAATCCATAGGGTTGCAGGAAGAAAATATTTTTTTTATATCTTTAGTAAATAAAAGTTGGGGGTTTTTAATATTAAAATTTATAAATAGTTTTTATTTCATTTTTGTCTTATTTTTTTAATTTGTATTTTCATATATGTTTTATAATGTACATAACATACTAGTACATATATGTAAATAATAAACAAAAGCATAAATACACATGTATTGGGGGTATGCGCTCAAAAATTTTTACTGCTAGAGTTGCACAAAAAAGCTTTAGAGACCACTGCAATAAAGAATCCATAGCATTTACAAAACCATTATAAGCTTGAGCTTTTAAAAATACAAAAGGTTTCATGTACAGAAATCTCATCTATATTTTGTGAGCAAAGTTTAAAATTGCAATAAAATACAAAACACTAATAAGAATCCATAGAGTGCATTAGAAATCTGTGAACAGTTCCATAAATAAACAATCTTCATAATCAATACAGTCTGTAAAAATCATCTTCCTGTCTGATATCAGTAGCATTTAAATTCTTCCTGATCCCTTAACAAATTCCCTATTAGGAAAAAGGTTAGAGACAAAAAGACTTAGAGACGAATGCACTTTAATACAGCACGGAAAAGAAAAGCCTCTTTTGTAATGAAGACTCATCTTTTGCTAAATCTAGCTAAAATAAAAAAACAAGTGATTTCCTGCTCAGATATAAAATATAAGCAGCTACATACATGGAGGGACTATTTTTTTATTATTTTTTTTTGCCAGCCCTTGACAGAAAAATTATGCTTGGGAATTTGAAACTCTTATACACCATTCACATATACCTAATAAATAATGACAGAGAACTGGGTAAGCCTAGTGGCTTACATGTCTGAATAATATTTACTTAACCAGAACATTTATGCATCACTTTTTTTTTTTTTTCCCCTGAGCTGAATGGCTCATATAATACAATTGCCACAGTCATTCTCTCAGCAGCACTGAAATCGCCATTTAAGTGCCATCTGTGAGGCAGCCGAAAACTGGCTGATTCTGTGCCTTTGTTGTCCCGTGTGATGTTATGCCTTAGTTAATAACTGAGAATTCAAGCACAGAGAAAGATGAATCTCTCTGATGTCATTCCCTTCATTGTATTTGAAGTTCTGTGCCCCACCACCTACTAAGCTTTCCCTGACTGACCCATGTTTACCTTCTGTTGGTGCCACTTCCCACTGTGTTATTGATGTGCTTTTCTGCCCAGGAAGCCGTCTTTCTCAATGCACTTTGTTAAGCTCAGGCCATGGGCACACACTGTTCTTTGTTGTACTGTATATGAGGAATGTTTTTGGAGGGGAGCACTGATGATATCAACAATTAGGAGTTAAAGTGTCTCCGAAGCCACAGAAGCAACATGCTGTATTGCCAACACACTGTATTGCAGGGATTAGACTTAAAGCTATTCAATTACGAGATACAAAAGGTCATTTTTTTCTCATACATAAGTGTATCTTATTTACATAACAGAAAACTACTTGCTTCTGAATACACAGATTGTGCACATTTCAGCCACTTTTTGATTTTCTTCTGTTATCCTTTCTAGTTTTCTTCATTTAGCTATGTTAAAATCTGTGCACATTTAAGATCAGCAATATCATTAAAGGAATAAAGTACCTGTCTATTGATCATCGAAAAAAAACAGATGAGGGGTCAAGGAATTGCCTTTCTGATTTGCCTTTTTTTTTTTTTTTCCCTTATATTTGAAGATATTTCCCAAATTGTGGTATATGCCCTCAATCATGACTCAGGGAAAGAAGGCAAAAAAGAGGACACAAAAAAAATCCTGGTTGGCAGCAGGGTAAATGGCAAAATTTTTGCCATAGATGATCATGAACATTTTGGACTTAATTTCCTGAAAGGGTAGAAAACTCACATCTAAAAATAATAGGAAATTATCCTCTTGGGTTTTCTGTTTGTTTGTTTGTTTTGGTGGCACCAGCAGTGTTTTTATTAAATGTTTAATACCTGTTTATATTTCCTGAATAAGTGTAATACTGGTGAATGAACTTAATCTCTTTTTTATTCTTGTCGTTATTCAGAAATAAATCCATGAAAAGGTGGCTGTTCATTTATGAATAACAAATCTTGTAAAATCATACCCTGAATGAGGTTTTTCCTTTTGTTCCCTCTGTGCAGTTTATCTTCTAAACCCAATCGATTCTGACTGTGTCTCTACAAGAAACGCCAATTGTGCATTCTGATCTCAGTTAACCTATCTAGGGAGAAAATAAAAGACTTCAAAACACATGTGGCACTAGAGGCTTGATGAAGCAAAACGATGAAATGATGACTAAGTCTAACGAACACTGTGATTTAAAGCATCTAGCCTTTGAAAAATAAGAATACCTTGAGGGTTTCCTTTCCAAACTGCCACCTCAAGTGACTTGATATTAGGTCTGTGATGGCACTACTAATTTTCTTTTCTCCCCTGGAAGTGCAGTAGGTCTGTGCTATCTTATTAGTTATGTTCTTTATTGCATAAATACTGGGTCTTCCTAGGAGAGAGAAAGTATTAATAAACATGTAGCGACATCAAGAGGACCAACTGCTGTTGATTAATGGATGGTGGACATGCTAGACTGGGAGAAACTAAATGTGTCATCAGAGACTGTTTAATATGGATGAAAGCATCTGTGATCCAAAACAGGAGGCATAACTGAAAAAAATTATTTGTTTTCTGTCTTTACTTACACCACTAGAAGTGGTAGTAATTTAATCCTTATTCTTGCAGGAAAAATCAAAATGCTGATATTGATCCATGATTTCCTTAGTTTCTTTTAAAGTTTCTCCTTAGATATGCAGAAAGAAAATCAACAAAGCAGCAAATCAAACATACGGAAAAAATCAACTTGGAGTTGACATGATTTTAACATTTCTATCACCTTTTTTTTTTTTTTAACTCTAATATAATAAAGGCAACTAGTAATAATAATATATTTTGTTAACATCTAGTATGACCGTCACACTTATTCTTCAAACAATAGGAAACATTTTCCTCAGAAAAAAAATTATTGCTTTTTTTTTCCCTGTATATCATGTGACTATACAAAAGGTGAGGGGTTTTGTTTCTGATATAAATTCTTTTCAACTATAGTTTGATCAGGGAAATATGAAAATCTACACGTGAAGATCTGAAGTAGCCACCTTCCCATGTGTACTACCTGCATTCCTTGTAATGGTAATACTTCAAAAGAGAAGGCAGTGAACGCTACTTTTCTGGAATTTATTACAATACCATCAATCATTAATGTTCTGTTTTGGTAGTCAGTCAGTAGTAACACAGTTTCATAGAAACTTCCTTATAATTTAGTATGTCGCAATGTTATTTTTCATGTATCTAATCAATGGCTTGTATTCAGAGTTTAAGGAACAAAGAAATAGGTTTGATATTTCCTTAACTGAAAGGTCTAAAGAAAAGTAATATTTCATATCTGACACTGCCTTTTTTCTTTATTGATCACTCAGTAAAGCTGGAAAAGATCACTGATGTCACTATTGCTTTTCTGCTTCCTGTTTTATCACTGACGATATATTGCTGTGTTTGGAAACAAATACATTGGTACCAATATACTGAGAACAGGCAAAAGTGCTGCATCGATTCTAGTTATTTATTTAATCTTATAGACTTTAATCTTGATCTTATGGGTGAAATGTCGTAAAGCCTCCTTATTAACTCATTTTCTGTTTGCACTTGAAAATATGCCACTAATTCAGAGCAAAATGTTTTAAAATAGAAACTTCTCTAGCATTCTCAAAATTATATTTTCTCTCTTTCAGACAAATTACTTAAGAATGTATGGGCCTGTTCAAAAGTTAGGGGGTGTTAGATTTTTCTCTATGTAAGCAGTAACTTATAGGGTTTTTTTAATTAGTAATGATGGAATAATTTCATTTGTAAAGAAATTAAAGAAGGAAAACTGGACAACTAAGGGATTCTCAGCTAACTATACAGAATGTCTTACTTTTTATATGCCAATAAAGATGATTTTAGATCTAATGAGGATTTTCAGTAATTGTTTGTAGCATGAGCCAGCGTGGCATTTGCAAATACAATGATACAGTAAATCAAACACAATATATGTGACACCCTAACTCTTAAGACATGTTATAAAAGCATGCAGTCTCCACTTAACAATATGCATGATAAACATACAATTACATTCTATGTATTGTTTGTAGAACACAAAAGTATCCATAAACATTTCTCTTCATCTGTATCTCAGCTACAATGTACTATGGACAGGTCTTTTAAATGTGAGCAATGCATTATAGAAGATATGACTAATCTAGAGAATTTCCATTTGAAAGAGAAATGAGTAATAACTGATTGGCCTAGATCCAAAGTCACAGTGGGGTTCAAAAAGCTTGTAAGTGCCCTCATAAAAATAGAAGCTGTATCAACCAATTGAATTTAATTATATGTGAAGGTGATGAGGGAGCTAAACAGCCTGTAATTGGAGTCCAATTACTCAGCTGGTCTTCCATAAAATTAATTCATCTGAAAGTTTGCCATTGTCCCATGCTCAAGGCCTGCTGCTGGTTTAATTAGTTAACACTGAGGAATCTTGAAACATTACATTATTTTGTCTTTATTGCCAATTATGGTTTAGGAAAATTGTATATAAAATATTAACATCTGCTTCCAGCACAACTTGGAGAGGGCAAAGGCAAAATACATTTTTCTTAATCATGTTAAGAGGGGGGAAATGTCTCTAAATTAGACGAAAAATCTTCCTGCTAGTGATGGTTTAATCAAATTAAAAATCAAGGTGCAAAAGATCATTCGAATGAGATGCAATAAAATATGAAGTATAAGAGATTCTTGTAGAAACAGTTTAACTGCTATAGAGTTCAAAAATCACTTGAATATAGACGGAAGCCAGAGATGACAACAGCTTGGATCACCAGTCCTGTTATTCAGTGATAGTATCCTTATTGACTGTAATAACTATGGGAGTGAGGGCAGTAGCTTTCCCTTCCTTCCTCCACTACCAATAATATACCATTTACTTCTAAACATTAACATTAAATAACAGTATTTTATTCTGAAGAAGGGTGATGGTTTTTTGTTTGTTTGTGGATTTGTTTTGGGTTTTTTTTTGAAACATTTACTCAGTAAAAAGCCAACTGCTACTTAAATTTATTCAAGTAATTTTTATCTCTATTTTTCATATAAAACTGGCACAGTTGAAATTAAATGGAAGGAGATAGGAAGTATCTATAGTTAAATTAAACTCCAAAAGACAAAGCGTTCCAGTTCTTTTGGTTTGCTTCAAAAATTGTCTATAGACACTGCAAGCTCTTTTACTATTTTAACAGATTCCAGATCAGACTATGGACTGCATCTACTCTTTTTATTCTTATGACAATTTCAGAAATAACAACCACAGGAAGAAAAAGTACTATGTAGTCTGAAGTGCACGTTATGTGATACATGCCTCCAAAATATTTTTCGAACCTGAGATAGCAAAGGAGGAAAAAAAACAATTGATGAGTCCCATGAGTGTTATGCATTTATTATGCATTTATTTCCCTGAATATTCATATCCAAAGAGAATTAATTACAATATAAGAATTACAAAAGGATCCAATTTGGAAAGCTCTGGAAAGTGTGTATCAATAATGAGCAATTTTTAAAAATTATTTTTAGGAGCTGAAATTTAAGTATAATCCACTTTGTGAAAAGTGCAAATTGGATTAAAATAGCTTTGTAAAGACTTACACACACTACCTTTATTGTATATTTCTAGAGCTTTCTCCACTGTACAATAAAAAACTCTACCATAGCACTATTGTACACACGTAACACAAATTGTCATTACATCTTTCCATATCTCTTCCTGAAAGAGAATTACTGAAGCCAATTGCCTCTTCAACTCCTTTTATTCAATCAAGAATGTCAAGATAAATCTATACTTACCAGAATATTAAAGTCAGACTTAAAACAAAATATACTGTGTATTTCAGAAACTGTGAGAAACAGGCTAATCTCCTAAAGGCTGGATTTCACTATGCCTCAGAAAGCAAAAAATCCAAACTACAATCTCCCCAAAAAGCCCCTCTGTGAAGAACCAAGTTAGAAACTGAAGAACTTCATCTAACTTTTAAAGAAAAACAAATACAAGGCATCATTTCCTAATTCTAAAAAGGAAACAGCCAGAGCCTTAAACATTCTTTTAAACCATAGAGATGCATTAAGTTTCTTTGATTAATCTGAACTATTTCTATGCTCTGCCAGCTCTGCAAAACATAAAGAAACAAAACAAAAGAGAGTTGTTGAAAAGTACAGTCAGGAAGGCAAGGAAATTACACTGGTGATGCATATGGGCGTCCTGACAAAGGAGGGACTGCAGAACTATCATAAACACTATTAGAAATGATCTAAAGAGATTTGGTAATCAGATTTGAAATAGACTTTAGTATATATAATTAGCATATAGGATTACACCATCATGGGCAATAATAGGCTAAACAGTGGATGATTTATATGGCTCGGTTTCTGTACTTTCCCTTCCGCTCATGAGAAGAGCACAGAGACCAGCCCAGCATGCGGGAAGCGAGCAATTGCTGAGGGCTATTAGGGCAGAGAGAAGATACTGAAGTACTCCCTATTGAGCAGAAATAGTGGGACATGAGCATTAAAAATGCCAGCATTCACTAGTGGGACGAAATGTAAGTGCTCATCTCAGCTTTTCAGTACTAGTTTGAGTGTCTTCCATTCAAATAAGAAAACTCACTCAACATATAAAAAATGGGAGATTTTCTCATTTAGAGCGAGAGGTGGAGTTTATGCTGAGTCAAAGTAGTGTATCCTACAGAGAAAATATATCCATGTATTATCTCTCCTCTCCCTCCTTCTGTCTCCTTCTTCTCTTGCTTCTTAAAAACAGTCCCTAAATTATAAACAGTATCTAACATATTTCCTTTCACTGGGATGGAAATATTTGAGAAAAAAACTTTAATTATATGCAGGCAGTGAGCTTTATCCTCTTTGGTATATTTATTGACTATATATATTCTGTTTCTCCTTCGTAGCTGGGTAAATGTTCAGAAAGAAAATCTGACACTTCTACAATTTATTATTGCCAGCTGACAGCAGGCAGAAAATTTCAGTCCCATATAGCTACCAACCTCATAAAAAGCAAATAGTTCAGTGGGCTCTGGAACTAGTGAAATCAGAGTGAGCAGGGGTTTGTGTCTTATGGATTAAAGATCTAGATTCAAATTTTTAAGAAATAGTGCAGTTTTAAGGACTGTCTCCTTTACAGATTCTAATCATGCAGTATTCCAGTCTTTTTTTTGCATGTTCCTTCTGTTTCCCATCTGCCTACCTTCTTGAAACTCCACAAACTTAATTATTGTCTCTCCTTTCAATTTTTTTTTTATTTATTTTATTTTTTTTTTTATCAGGCAATGGATTTAAAAACTGTTGTTTGGACACTAGTAAACCTTCATGTGTTTAGCAATTTGGTATAATGGATTAAGCCTTGCTAACCATTAGTTCCATTTCTTTTTCTTGGAAATAATGAGGGGAAAAAAAAGAACAATATCATGGTATAAAGCCTTATTTGATATGGTGTTTTGGCTGACTCAGGTCCTTCATCTTCACTTCTCTTGATAAGAAGCAAGCATAGATGACAAAAACTGTATTTGAAAAGGTTCTGCAGATACCAGTGACCAGGTTTAGTTTAGTTCAGTTTCCACTGATTCAGCAATAAAAGTATATCATTAACTTGTTTTGAAAGATTTCACATGGAAGATTTTACATGCTGCATTCACAGTCCACAGAATGGACACTGCCGTCAGTGCAACAGATGTAAACAAGCAACATTGCCCTTCTTAGTTGCAATAGTTCTAGATTTGGTTAATTGGCGATTTGAACATCTAGATGATGGCAGTTGTTCAGATATCAGCTCAAGCAATAGAAATAGTACTGTTATAGTGCTGCTTTCAACCTAATTAGCCCAGTGTTGATCTCTGGAGCCAAACGTCCATTCACACAGTCCTGTTGCATGCCACAAGCTGGCTGTCCCCACGTTACATCTGCACATCTGTTTTTTCCTCCCCCTTGTTTAAATATATACACAAGGTAATATACTGAAACTTTCAGATTTTTCAAGATTATTTCAACCATATTTTTTATCCCCATATTCTAATCTGTCTTTCAATAATCACTCATTTTTCTATTATATACACTGTATTTTAAAATCTTTCAGTCATTTGTCCATATAGAACTTGGGATCAAAAAGTTGGTTAGGGGATATAATGTCAAGAATATCACATATTTTGTGGGCTGAAAGAAGGAACTAGATCATTAAACTGAAATGGTAATTTTATCCAAATTTTGGGGGCTTACAGAATATTCTCAAACACTTATCCACTTAAAAAATGTATTACCATGTGGATCTTTGATGGGCATGATATCTGTTGGTTGTTTCAAGCCAACAGCACTAAAACTTCATCAGTTTCTAAACATCAGAAAGAAAAATTTCTTATGGCAGAAAATGTTGTATCAGGCATTGTACATACTGTGAAAATATTTAATCTTTTTTTTTTTTTTTTTTCTGGGAGCATCAGTGTTCAGACAGGCAAGAGTTCAGACATGAGTTCCTGCAATCTCAGTTGGACAGTTGCAGTTGCCCATCCATGCTGTGCTTAGAGACCCAGGGGTGCAGGGAACTGTGATGAGTAAGGACAACACTTTTGAGGAGATAGCGGCAATAAGGTGCTTAGGTGCCATTTCTGCTAATTTGACTCTGAATTGCCATCTCACTTGCTTTCTCCTCTTCCCCTGCTGATGCCTCTTTGCAACAGTGCTAATTTTTTCTAGATTTTCACTGGGCTGCTTCAGCACTAGTGCTGCCATCATGTCACAGCAGGGGCAAGGGGGAGGGCATCAGTGCCCAGAGGGATGGGAAGGAAGTATGAAAGAACAGAGCAGGANTGGTAATGGCTAAGAGTCATTGTGCTTAAGTATGAGCTCCAGTTCATACTCCAGGCATTACCCTAGGGAAATCCTATGATTTACATTATGCAGGAAGTCAAACTATTAGTATAGTCTCTTCTGAACTTTTTGTTAACAGATCTATCCATTTTTTCCTTAATCACACATAAAACGTATTGTCACTTATTTTCAAATACTTCATTAAGGTGTATTAATTAGTTCTTGGAATCTTATCAGTGAACAACTGAGAAATGCTGCATAGAATACAATCCAATAGACCACTCAAAGTACAGAGAAACACAGATGAAAGATTACAGTGATATGGGACAATGCTTTCTTAGAAGCCACTTGAAAGTCACTTGAAAGTCTCTTAGTACTGTCATTAGCATACTATGGAAATTTTAGAGCCCTAAAACACAGTGAAGTATGAAGAGTTCAAAGCGCTAACACAGCTCATTTCTGCAACTTTTGTGGCTGCAAAGCAAAGTTGAAAAACAATGCTTCTGTTTTCCTTTTTGATACAGTTTCCTGGACCAATGCTAGGTTTGTTTTGATGCAAAATATTGTTTTCAGTATTTTGGCAATTTCAAGAATTAAATTCATTTCACTTCAAGTTGAAAAGTTTGATTCAGAATGGGCTGTTTGCCTTAGATTATTGACATCAAGCTGAGATATAAAAAAAAAAACAACAAACTGTAAAGCCACAAATAATTTCAAATCATAAAAAGTTCCATTAAAAGTGTTGTAACAAAATATTTAATTTTCCCCACTGTCTTCCTTGAATAAATAATCTGTTGAGAGCAAAAAGACAATTGTGAAATCTTTCTGTTACTATATTTGCATTTTTCACTGAAAACAACAGAAGGGACAAAAGTGATCCGGTAAACTCTCCTCTGACTGGACTCATCGCACTCATCAGAAAGAACCTATCCTTCTGTCTTGAGGAGTTTTTTATATCTTGTTTTTCATATCTTTTTTTCTTTGTCAAGGAGAAGTTTCACACAAATAAGTAGCATAACTGGATGATTTCACTCATGAACACAAAAAATCAGTCTGACACTTCTATTAAAGAAAGTTAATAATTGTTTTGCCTGGAAAAAGAAATAATTTTTGAGGCAAAAGTAGGATCTACATATTGATATTTTAACATTGTTGAAATCTATAGTCTTGCAAGAAGTTGGCAAACAGGGTATTTGACAAAAATTTCTTGCCTATATGAAGCTCCTAGCAAGACCTGGACATAAAGGAGCAGCAATGAATAAAGACAAACATATTTTCATTTCATTCTAATGATTTTTAATATTTGGAAACCACCTTGAAAAAAAATAATGGTCAGTCTAATTTCTACATTGAGTGTATGTGCCCCACCTCATCAATCTTCCATCTGTATATGCATCATTCAGATGCCTGGTCAAGGGCTGTTGGCTGACTCCGAAAAAGCACTGTAGGTGAGAGCCACCAAAGTGAGCTGGGAAGGAAATAACAGCCTACGTACTGTGGGGTTACAGAGCCAAGTCCAAAAATGACTTCAAATGGATGTCTAATTAGATGTGCATACGTGCCTATGTTACATGCCACGGGACTAGAAACCTTGCCAAACATGCCAAGACCTCAGGAAAAGGAAGTTCAAGGTTCTTCACTGCTCCCTTAATAAGGTCACACTCAGCCTAGCCCCTGTTGTACTCTTTGTGGTCATAGTGGTCTCACAGGTGACAGGATATGTTTCTGAATTAGAAAAGCTCTTTTCACATACAGTGAAAGATCCCTTAGTCTTTTGTGCAACCTTTCATATGAAATTTTGTTGGGAAAAAAATGTTAGCCAAGGGAAATGTTACTTTTTTTCCCTCTGTTTTAAACTGAGGGTCAGTCTCAATGGCATTCTCTCTCTCACTCTTCTTATAATTTATGCTGTTACCATATTTAACTTGGCTATTGATTGTCACTGTTGTAAGAGAGAACAGTCTTTTTAAACTGGACTTATTTGGAGGAGGAGTTGTTCACAGCAAAATATCTTTAAATGCATATACTTTTATCTGTCTATATGTATGGAACAGCAGGTGTTTTTATACCCCACAAAATGCTTTCCATTTTCACAAGAATCAGGGACGTAACTGTGAATAACTTATGTTTGTTTATTTTTGTTTTGGAGAAATCAAAAGTGAAAGTGGGTTTTGTTCCCATTTTACTGGCAATGACAAGTTTTTATTGTTTTCCTTTTCACGCAGATTCAGCTGCATACTCTCACTTGATCACGCTCACAAAATGCTGTTGTAAAATTACATTGAATGGCATTTACAGGTAGTGCTAGGTCTGAAACCCTCACAAATACAACTTCTCATCTATTCTTTAAGGAGATGTTGTTGAGAATACAGATTTGAAGCCTTTCTACCTGCACAAATAACTAGCACACAAAATATTAATGGGGAAAAAAAGAAAAAAAAAGTCTTCTTAGAGATATTATAATTATAGGCATTATCTTTAACAGTATAATTTTTTTAAGAAAAACGGAAAAAATCGTAAAACTAGGTAGCCATATGATTACTAATATTTTCTCACAGACTGCAGCAGGAAAAAAGTCAGACATAGTTATGTCCCTGCAGAAGGATTGCGATAAAATAAATAGCATTACAGACTTTGTAGATAATACTATGAAAACTTTTATTCACTATTTGAAATAAAGTTTGTGTGACATTCCATGTGATAATTACTTTCCTCAAGTAAACTATTATGTAAAAAACATATATTATTTTCTCTTATTTCCTATTCTATGGTTACAAAAGAAATAAAGTTCTATCCCACTCACATCCTAAAGCTATACTGCTTTCCCTTTTCCCCTTTCCCTCCGGTTTCCATGTGTTTGCTGCTACTGTGGCTTTTAGAAGTGTATATCTTTGCCTATCTATATTATAAGACTGAACATGGAATAGAATTAAAACATATGATAAAATCTACAAAGTTAAAAAACTCAAAATCCCAGCAAGGAAAACCAGTATCCTTTGTCATTATACAGTCCACAGCAGTCATGGTTTTTACATGACTCTTTGATACTCATAAACTACAAATCCTTCCTCTCCTAAAATACTGAAATGCTTAAGGCCTACCCTGAACTTTTCAACTCCTGTGCATGCCTCTTTGATGAGGCTGTGTGTTTGCTGCTGAGCTACAGCAAGAGATCTAATTGGCACCCTTCCGGCCTTCAGACAGCTTAGGCACATCTGACTGGGAAACGCTTCGAACCAGTGTTTTTTACAAATGAATTTTTTTGATCACCAGCTGTTTCTCCCTGCAAATCCTACTTCATCCGCTGCATGTAGAAATTCTTCGCTAATGCTCAAACACATACACATACAAACCTTTGAGCTTTCTAAGATAAACAGCAGTATCTCAGGATCTTTTATTTGCATAGATTTGAGCTGTAAAAAAAACCCTGAATTAAAAAAGCAACAACTGCAACACTCTCCCCTCCCCCCCCCCGAGAAAAAAACCCAAAAAACATGGAATGGAAAGACTTTGCTAATAGCAAGTAAATTAAAAATTTCCCAAATGACAGCTATGTCTATGAAGACAAGTAACAAGCCCAGATAATACATATAAAAACAGAGGACCTCACCTGCATATGGTGCAGTTACCAATACTTGCATGTTCACATCTCTCTCGGTACTCATCACAGATTTGTTAATCTGTTCAGTGCTATTTATTAAATTTTTCTTCACACTCTTAGGAAAATCCTGTAAATTCTAACATTAATCAAACATACTTTTTTGTCGTCTTAAAGCAAATCCATAGATTTAATAAAATATTGAATCTTTACTTCATGTTATTTAAAATATTTTGGTAATACTATATGCGAAAAAGTATTCCTTCCAAGTCATTCCTTGTTAATTTCAGAATTTTCAGGAAATATTTTTATTACTTTAAGCCCTTCCTACATAACTAATCCTTACAGAAGAAAATTTGCAATGTAAGTAACCATCACTATAAACTGATATGAGAAAAAGTTCTATATAATGAAATCCATTGCAGTAACATAAACCTGATCTAGGAAACACACATGTGGCTGTATGCAAATAAACAGCTTCATTGCCTGCAAATTTATATAGTAAATATTGTGGTATTCAATTTTATATAAATACTAACAATTTGGGCAATATATTTGCAATTTCTGAGCACCAAAACCTATTCTATTAAGAAAAAAATAAGAATAATGCATTAAAATGTGGCATGATGCTATAAAAGCTGAAATCCACTGTACATATATGGGTTATATTACAGGCAAAGAGGCAGAGCATGGGTTTTCAAAACAGTAACAGCACAAGCACAGACAAGAGCAGCTGTGGTTTATTCCTTCACTGAACTCACAAACAGGCAGAGTTTCACACTTAACCACTCCATACCACAGCACTGCATGCTTCCATTAAGAAATTTAAGTCTGGGGACATTTCATAAAAGCAGATGGTAAATCAAGGAGTATTTTATGACAATGGTTTGAAAGAAAGTGGTGGTCTCTAGTCTTCCAGGTGGCCCATACAGCTACTTCTGTCACAACAGCGGAGCATCTGTCATTCGGCAAGCAGTGACACTTGCTGTTTATTGTAGCCTGGGACTGGTTTAGAGTTTCCAGCATATTTTCTAACCCTCTGCTGTAAAACAAAACAAAACAAACGCCCAAAAAAAGCACATTTCTGTACAGCTGCTCCATATAGTATTTGAGTAAACTTAGCCATGATCAAACTTGCTAATGTGCTAAATAAGAAAGCTGAAATAAAGGGCATGGCAAAACTTTGAGCTGCACCATGAACTGAAGAGACTGAAAATGGGAAAACAGAAGAGAATAGGATTATTTTTTTTCCAGCTAATTATAGAATGTAAGTTTAGAGTTTGAAAGCTTTAATTCCTAGAGCTGTAAAAGATGGCTTCATCTAGAAAATAAATAGTAAAAATGTACTAGAAAAAAAAATCCCATGTAAATTTAAATTAAATTACTGCTCTGGTATTATAGCAAGCTTGTTTTCACCTGATTTTCTTCAGACTGGCTGTCTTTTAAGCAATCTGTGCCGCAGATATGACAGGAAAAGTATGGAATTGTCATTGTGAGAGGTTAAAACACCCTACAGTGTTTTATACATATTTTCCCTTCCATAGGAATGCCCCAAAAGAATGTAAAACTTGATTTTTCCAATAGAAACCAAAAAAGAAAAGAAAAGGAAGAGGAAAAAAAGAAGAAAAGAAAAGAAAAGAAAAGAAAAGAAAAGAAAAGAAAAGAAAAGAAAAGAAAAGAAAAGAAAAGAAAAGAAAAGAAAAGAAAAGAAAAGAAAGATAATTTCAGAGCATTCCCAACTAAATATTAAACTGGTTGGGCTTCCTGTTACAAAGATCTACATATGTAGTTTAATTGGTCTTTAATGAATACTTGCACAAGCGTAGGCCCAGCCTTTGAAATCATTAAGCCATTCTGCCTTTTTTTCTTCCCTTCTTCTTTTTCTCTGCTTAAGAGAATAAATTAATCAAAACAAAAAAAAATCTAATTGGAAACTGAATAAAATTTACAGTGAAAAAAATGTACAGACTTCTGCTAAATTCTATTTTCTGATTCTCCTCTTCATACCTTTTTTTTTATATATATATACATGTTCATATTATTTTTATATTTGGAATTTTACAATTTTTCTGGAAATGCACATATTCTGTTTATAGCGGGAGAACATTTTAATATCATTTCATTAAGCGTAAAAGAGTGCATTTTTAAATCATGTCTCTGTTTATGATCTAATTACATTCCCTATTGCATTAAATGGAGGCTGCTAATGTATAATATCCAACTTTGTTCCCCATGGTTTCTGACAAATAAAATCACTACTGTATTCACATTAAAAATAAATCAAACACATTACTTTCAGTGTTGTAACATTATGAATTGCCATAGTTCCCCGGTGGTCTTCACACAACAATGTTAACAATACAACATTAAAATAATAAAATGAAAAGAAGAAATGCAAATGGTATTTTATAGTCCAGGATGATATGTTTTATCCATCTTCTTTACATACTTTCTTCAGCATTGTTGTTAAGCAGAAAGCTCACTCTAGGTCTCCGGGTGACAGGGTAAATCCATGAAAACAGTTACATAAATACTCTAAAAGGCGATAATGCACCTGTATAATTCTAATGTTTTTAATTCTAGCAGGGCTGACAGCGTCTAGTAAAAACACTGTATATTTCCTACATTCTACTTTTGTAAAATTGTAAATTCACGATGAGAATTCTTTTAATACTAGCGCATCTGAGAAGTTTGTGTAAATTAATTTCCTTAAAACAGGCAGAATATTAATTATCTACTCTGTTTCTTGTGATATAGAGGAACATCCACAAATGCAGCTGAATATTTATCTTTAAATTAATAAAGGCTTAAAACCCCCAAAGTCTATGCAGGATTTTACAGTAACCTTCATCAAAGAAAAACCTACACACTGTTTTACCATAAAGGTTTTCAAGGCAGAAATATGTTCTGGTTAATTGGTTTTCCTTTTGTGTTAAAGTATTTAAAAATCTTTTCTCTGTGTGGCATTTAGTAGTATTTCCTGTACAAACATCCAGTCCTTGTCAGTCAGTTTTCCATAGAGCATAAAGGCGAACGTTGCTCCAGTGTCACTTTCATTTACCTTTCGATTGCCAATTTCTGATGCTCACCTTTTGAAAGCATAAAGATTATTTACTTGAACCCAGGAAACTGGAAGAAAAGGCAGATTTTATGAAGCTGAAAGCCGATTTGGGGCACGCAATTATTCATACCTTGGCTTCGTTATCTTGTTCTCCCTCTTGTGGCCTCGGAGAGTAAGAGCATACAAGATCCTGCTTTGCCATACAGTGCGGCCGTTGCTCCTGCAATGACTGGGGGAAACCCAAGACTTTAGGGGAAGGTGCCAGAGGATCAAGCCATTGGCCCAGGGCTGGAGGCAGGTTTGCGTGGTGCAGTCCCCTCTGCCCTGCAGAGACATGGGATACTGGTGCCAGTGAGGCTGGGAGCAAACCCACCTTTGAGATGCTTGCCCGTGCGGAGCTCTATACCCAAATTTTTTTCCACAAAATCATTCCCACAAACTTAAGACCCATGCTTTTCATCTCAGGGCAGTAGGGGTTTACAAACTAAAGGCTACACAACCAGCTCTACTGTATTCAACAAGGCCTAAAGATCACTGAGGTCATTTCAAGGCCAAGTTGCCCACTTGGATTCCACAAACCAATTCTTTTCTGTGCTCTGAATAGTAATAACAGCCAAAGTAAACAGCATTCAAATGCTTTTCAGCCATACGAAATAAGCATTTTAATATTCAGACTTTAAGGCCACAAATTGGTGGCTATAAATATTGTACTGCATTCAAAGTTCTGTATATGCCATCTGGTGACCATGTGATTAGTGTATCTATGGGGCAAAAGAAGAAGGGGGGGGGGTTTCTTGTCATGCCCTTATTTATTTCCTGTGTTCAACTATGCACTCACTTAAAACCTAGCCATATGCTAGAGCATCTGTTATAGGTGGATTTTTTTTGCAAATTTTCTTTTTAAAAATTGAGTCGATTTTGCCCTTTAGGAGCCTACACTCTGAACAGTACTTCAGAATGACATTTACTGCAGACGGAATTATTATTTTATTAGGAGCTACAGTGTCTAGTTTGATCAAAAAGCAAAATTCCAATTTGGAAATAAATTAGTACCTTAAGATTTATAGTACTAAAACATCCAAATCATCCCTTTTTGCTTGCATTCACCATAGAAGATACAATTAATTTAAGCTGTTTGTGTGTGCATTCCTACATGGAGGCTTCCAAGTTAATTTGTATTTTCTTCACTGTGTTAGTGTAAAAAGAAACCTTCTTTGCCTTAATAGAAAGAGATGCCATGCAGCGGTTATAAATGTGAATAACAAATTCTGTGCTTTATTGCCCCAGTGCTCATATATGCATAATCATCATTTAGTTTACAGAATACTGCTCAAGGCAGTCGTGTGCAAGTAGTATGCCAGTATGCCGTTGGGACTGAAACCAAGAATACAACGTTTTTTGTGGCTTTTCATCATGCCTTATAAAGAGAAGGTTAAGCTAAAATTGGCTCTGTAAGAATAATAAAAGTATACTAAAAATACTCTCATTTTTAGTCATACTTTCTGTTAAAAAAAAAAAAAAAAGTTATTTCTGCAGTCTATGCTTCCTTAAAATATCCAGTGAAGTCAAGAGGAACTTAATTTATTGATAACATAGGACCAGCTCCCCATTTCAGTGGTCCAACATTTTCAAGAGCGTTTCTACTCTTTCGCTAGATGAACTAAGTGTAAACTGTAACATCAGGCTACAAAGATGACTGCAGAAGCTTTGAAAGTGTCTTATTTTCGAGCATATAAATCACTGCCACGTACGAAAATGTCTCACCCCTAGGACTCCTCTGTACCCCAAACAGTTTATAGAGGAACACATTATTTTCTTTTGCACAATTCAGTAGAGCAATGCTGTCTTGCTGAACTTTTCCCCTCTTCCAGAACCCCAGAATTATCCAGACCGACACATCCATGTCACTGTCACTGTGTTATCCTACTTTCCAGCATTAATTTCATGCACCAGATCCCATGATGAACCTGGGCTGTGCCACTTCTCAATATTTATGCTAGGTCAAGGTGGCAGAATTTAATCTTGCAAAGCTAGCTCAAAAAGGGCATACCAGCTGCTATGTCTTAGTAAATCAGATAACAGCAATAGATCTAAGGAGGGAATGAGACAGAAGTAAGTGAGATTATTGCATCTCTTTAAATCCTGTGTCCCTTACAACCATTTTGAAAGCACATTTTTATTATTGACTGAACAAAAATAATGTTAAAACATAATTAAAAGCAGCCTATAATGTCATTTAATGATTTCTTTTTTTTTCTAATTGTGGTTTTAAAAAAAGAATTGTTGTCAGAGACCTAAGAGCAGCTGGTAAGAAGTTCAAATGCGGGTCAGCATGCAGCCTAACTGAGCTAAGATTTCTGCATCTTTAGCCTAAATTAAAAGAACATTAAAAATCAATGTACTGTGATGTGAAATGGCAGTTCTGAGCCTGGTACACAAACAATGTGTAGAAATGAGGACAGGGTGTTGTCTTACAGTGCTGATGCATTCTGAAAGCACTGACAAAAGCTTGGGAAAATGAAAACAAGACAAGATGTCTCGGTTTGTTTTTTGTTTTGGTGGTTTGGGGTTTTTTTTGTTTGTTTTGTTTTAATTTAAAGAAATAGAATAGAGATATTGTGTGAGGATTGTACAATGCCCTTATTCTGAACCCTTCATGTGAAGTATGAAATTTTATATATTTTTAAAGGATAACTGTACTCTAACTACTGATAACTACCGTACTTCATAAAAAATCTAGATAGGAACAATCAATCATAGGAACAACAGATCCTAGCTATGAATTATTATTGTTCTGTCTTCTCCTTATACATGGCACCATGAATTACTGCCTTGGTGGTGTGAACAGTCTGCTGAGTTGTACATAGCCTCAAAGAAGTAGTTAATGCCCTAACACCTATCACCTGTCGGCCTCCATAAATGCACAAGTTTTGACAAAATTTCCTAGATATTTCTAGTGAAGTAGGCAAGAAGAGATAACATGAGAAGAGAAACTACAAATTCTCTAGAAAAAGCACTCTCATGATCTGGTACAACTACATTTCTTAACAAGAATGAGAACCTGGGGATTTGTGATGTTGTGCATTTACATCTTGAACGTGTATACCTCTTCTTTACATCTTGAACGTATATACCTCTTCCAGAGGCTGACCTGGAAAGGTAAAAATGAAGTGTAGTACAAGATACAAATCAATTCATAACAAGAATTAATGATTAATTAGTTTCCATTTCCTTTATTATCTGACAGATTTCAAGCTATTGTTTCTTCTTTGTAAAAGATATTACTATGTGTCTTTATAGCTTGACTGAATTGTCTTTAGTCAGAGGATCCATTGGCAGGAATATATCGTGGAATACATGAAACTTTCCATATTATATTGTGTTTTCTTTCTCAAAGAGAGACATAGCATCTTGTCATTGGTTTCCTAACTCAGTATGAAAGAATAGCCTCTAAAATGTTCTTTATCAAAGACCAAATCTCACCATTCCAAATTTTAATTTCTTCAGTTAAAAACCAAACCAAAACAAACCAACAAACCTACAAAAAAAAAACCCACACCAAGAAAAAACAAAGATGTACACAAAACCCAAACAAACAGTTTTCTGGTGAAAAACAATAATAATACTTGAAAAATTCACTTTTGGCGATATCTTCTTCAGGGAACAAATATATAATTTCTGTATTATAGACAACTCCTATAGACAACTCCAACAAACGTATGAAGACATTCATGGCATTCCTAATAGATGAATGAGTGTCTATGATGGGCTATAGAGCAGTAGCAGTTAGTACAAACTGAACGTTTTTCAGCGTGGAGAGGAACACTCAGAACACTTTTTCCATTCTACCAGACTTTCAAACAGCCAAGCAGATCCTGGTCCATGAACATTCTGGCAGATGAACAACAAAGGTTGAAGCTGGGAAACAGGCAGCTCCTAACAGGGCAGATTTTTGGCACAGTGCTGATATTTCAATATTATCCATAAAACCTATATTTAAATAATATTAAAGTTGGTCACCAATGAACTATCTTAAAAAATATGCAAAAACTGACAATCTTTCATTGGCACAAGACTTCTTTTCCTTGAATTGTAATCAGTGGTAATGTACACCACCCTTGAAAACAGTGGGATACAACAAGACAGCAAGAATTTCTGAACAAACGCATCAGTTATTAAGGTAAAAGGTAAACTCATGATAACATTAAATGTAAATCAATGTGTTAAATGAACTAGGGATAAAGTAAGACTTGAAGCCAAAGAACCTAACAGTCTAAATCATGCAACTTTTGTGGCCAAAGGTTTTAGGTTGCTAGGTAATTAAGGTGATTGAATTTTTGTTCATTTCTAGATATACAACACCTGCTTCACTAGGTACACATGATGGTACACATAGTCCTTTTGTATACACAAACAAGAACAATCTGAGACTTCTGGGCCTATCACCAGTTTTCTAAGATGGCTTGGACTTTAGCTATATTTAAATTTGACTATTTTGCTTTCTCTACTGTAAGTAGAAATTATGAGGTCTAGGAAGTGCTAGCAAGTCATAGCTAGAAAGATGATCAGAAACCACTACCATCTCTACTTTCCCAGTGTATTTACATATCAGGTGATTATGAAATGTAACATTTACTTTGTTGATTTTATGTACATAGGATACTAAAATAAAATAAATCTTTTCATAAATATGAACTTGTGATGCTTTAAAAAACTTTTTTCTGTCATTTTAGTCACAGAATTAATGAATTTATTAGTTTGTTTCCTGCTTAAAAAATGTGGGGGTGAATTATACAAGAGAATGTACTAGACAAAAATAGTTTGCATAGTCAAGCTGAAAATGAAGAAAGGAGTGGGGAAAACCAAATTAGAGAAAAGAGCCATCTGGCTGATGGTCAAAGTGGCTCAAGTTGGCTCCTGCATGCGAGGCAGATAACTGCTCATTTAAAAGCCCTATCAGAATCCTCTATATGGACCTTGGCAAGCACGAGATTTATAGAAACAAAGTAGGGACCCAACCTCTCCTTAATAGCAAACTGCATGAGTTTGCATTACCATAGGACATTCAGCCAGTAATAGGTCTTTTGCCTTGTTTTGCCTTAGTTTACTAGTTGAGTGAAGATACAATTCCTGTTTCCCATGGCATTTTGCCAATACATCTGTAAATGCATATTAGGATCTGATTTCCATCTTATTTTTTCCTTGCAAAATGTTGTAATTTATTTTTTTCCCTTTAGTTAATTTTTCCTTCTTTTTTCCTTTGGCACTTTATGTTCTTAAGGCATATATAGTTCATAGCTATATATTCTTATGGTTTACTAACCAACGCAGGTATAGGCCAGCTCTCTAAATGTGGAGAACTCCAGAAATTCTGCCACAGTCCCTTTTCATACCAACTGGCTGCACGGAAGGAAGTTAACATCACAGCAACAGCCCTCACACTTCTCGGCTCCAGTTGCATATTCCATATTAGTAATAGGCTCTCAATGTGATCAGTATCAAAAACCAACATGCTGTCATAGAATTGGAAAGGAGTGTTTCCTAGTATTTAGGGATGGACTTTAGATAATGATAGAGGACTTTAGAAGTCAAAGCAAGCTCCTGAAACCCACTGAGTTGTACCAGTGTAGCTCTGCCTCTGGACTAATCAGGAAAGGGAGAGTAAATGATGGGAGTTTGGTGAGGAGAGCACAATGGAGCAACCTATGGCCCAGTTTACTTCATCCTCACAGAAACACAGTCATGACAGTGGGGAAGTAACAGCCCTCAGAAGCGGAGAGCGGTAACATGCTGCTTCTGGGAAAAGCAGAAAGCAAAGAACATTGCATCAAAGCTAGTTTTCAGCTCTACTCTCAGAGAGAGGCATTTCAGCTGCTAAAAGGCTGGCGTCAGCCCTCTTTTCTGTAAGACAGCAGCAGTTGATTCTTCTCAGCATCTTCTTGTGTGTTTATTTTCACACAAAATTGACAAATAACACCAACAATGGCTTTTATCACCACCCTACAAAATTGTGTATTACCTCCGACACTGCATCACACCAGGGCAAGGGCTCAGGACACAGTATGAGGAATAGACCCTGCTATTGAATGGCAAGGTTCCCCCACTATGGAACTGAAGGAATGACCCTGATCATAAATCTCCTGAATCCGGTCAACCTTGCTCATCTCCCGAGGGCTGACAGGCTTATTAACATACAGTAGCATATGGTGCAGAGGCCTCAGAGGATTACTTAAACTTACAGGGGGGAAAAAGCCCCTAACAATTATCAGGTATTATATTAAATCCTGGGAAATTCTGTACAGTGAAAGTGCCGATCATCATTTGGAACAGCAACAGGAGCAGAAGCAGGACTACCTTTAGAAATGGGGAATCATCAGTTGCTCAGCTCAATCACCTGCTTAAGCTGACCTGGCGTGAAGGTAACATGAAAAACTGGGGTAAATATAATAAAATAGAAAATGTATTTTTGCACAGTGTGGATAACACTGTCTCCAATTTGCCTGCCATTCCCACAGAATTTGCAATATCTTACCTCCTTGTTTCCATAAGTCTTCTCTCTTTTTGTGTGTGGGGTTGGGAGGTAGTAGTAAACAACAGAAAGCATATTCATCTTGTACGGTACAAAGTTCTATCTTGAGTCTTTTGTCTTAATATTAGCTGTATTGAAGTTTGTTTTTTTAACATCACTTGTATTTCTCAAATATCAAACTCAAGATCATGTCAGAACTGACAGAAAATGCCTAGGTAAAAATGACATGATTCTTTCATGGACATAATTTCCCATGTCTTCAGCTTTGTATTGAAACAGAGAAAAAAATTATGCACAAGCCAAGATGCTTTTGTGAAGCTGCTGATTAGGTCATGGTTTTAAAATTAAGAAAAGGAAAATATGCTGGTTTTCCTTCATACTTGTGCAGTGAAGCATTGACTGTGGAGGGCCTTAAGACTGTTTTCAGTGCAAGCAAAGGGACTACACCTGCCTGTGCCTGACTCTCCTGGAGCTAGGCAAGGAAGCTGGCTTTTAACTCAGTAGTTCCCAGCATAAAAGAGAAAAATAATTTGCAGTATTAGATCATGGCTTGCCTTGGCTTTGTGCCTGCAAGAAAAAAGCTTTCATTGGTGCCACGGTCCCAGAGATGCTAAGAGGGAGTGAGCCACACTGAACAATTCAGAAATGTCTTTATGGAACTAACAGAGAACACAGCTTTCATAAAACACAGACCATTGTAGCTTCAGACACTGATAATTCAAAAGGAAAGCCTTTTAATTGTGTTATTCTGTCAACAAGAGGACAAACAAGGTTAAATGGTGATGGATGCCGAATTAACAAGCTATTTGCTTGCAGCATTTTTGTGCTGAGAAAAATAAATGCATTTATTCTCCATTGTCATACAGGGAAACTTTCTTCCTACTTTTCACTGTCGGGCTCTTCTTATTGATTTTATCATAATTCAAATACATGGCAAAATGCTCCTGAGCACAAAAGCAGAGGACTAAGCCTTACTCTCTTTTATTACACTAGAGAGCCGCTAAATAGGAAAGGATTTTGATTTAGATTCCTGCATTAAAATTAAATCACACATCCTAAGGAAAAATGATCCATAATAATGAAAGTCACACACATGGGGATTGAAAGCGCTATTGAATAATGAAGAAAACTGTAGTAGCAATGAATGCAAGGGACCACTATGCTTTAATGGAGAGATATTTCTGAAACAAATGTCTCCCTTCAGTGTTTTCTATTGATGGTCTAAATATTATCAAACAAATTACGTGAAATATGTATATCACAAAGCGCAAATGAATTACTTACAGCCTTTTGATTTGGGTTGCAACATTTTATGTCTCTGCTGTAGGAGAATTACATGTAGCTGGGTGATTTTTACTGCATCATGCAGGTGAGGAGGGATACACTAAGCCTCCAGTGCCCAAGGCTGCAAATATACTTCTATTCTGTAAACTCTTATACAGTGACACTTGCTATTGGATGGTGAGATCATATGCAGTTCCAATATTGACATCTTTCTTTTGCTTTCAGGCTATCTTTACTGATTTTATCGATTAAAATGTTCTTCATTAAAATGTAGCAAATTACTAATCTCTCCCTTTTTCATTATGTCTGATTTTTACATTTTAACCTCTATAATTTCAATTTGATGAAATAAATTTTAAAGTTAATCTTGGTGCAAATTCATTTTTAGCACAAAGCTTTAGTCTTGCAGAGTGGGAGGCAGATTTCTTGGAGAAAAAACATCGGACCTGGCAGCATCAGAATTTCTTGTTTGACTGGCCACCAACAGTGAATAAATCATGACTGCATAGAACAGGGTCACGCCACATTTTCCAGAGTTGTGATTTGAGTACTTCATTCTTAATTCACATTGTTCTGTGACCTTTCAGTATTTATAACAAAATGATAAACATCATAGCATTGATCCAGTTCCATTATTTCTTCTGAAAGAAGCCTGATATCTCTGTGTACCCCCAAAATCCACAAACAAACTTTCTTCTCACTTTGGCAAATGAGAACAATTCACATGGAAAGTAAATTAGCAGAGGCACAAACCATAAGCCAAGATATTTTTCTGAAAGTACAGCCTAGTTGAAACTGCATATCTCTATGAGATGAAATCATTAGAGAATTTGTTTTGCAGCTGATATCAGTTTTGCCTGAGAAAGGTTATCTTTTTGAGAAGAGATCAGCTATTATTACTTTATATTTTTTATTTGATGACTGATTAATGTAAAATGCATAAATAAATCTGAGTACAGAAAAGAGAAATCAAGGACTCTTCTATTTTCCCACTAATCTAGCCCCATGATCTTTTTTGTATGCTGCTCTGAGTGCAAATTCTATCTAAAACTATAAAAGGAGGAGAGATACAGCCCTTCTAGAAAGTATACCACCTATAGCTTTTTCACAACTGAAACTTCCTCTTATGGAAGGGCAGAATTCCAGTTTATACAAGGAGAAAAATTAATGCTGCTTTCCCAATTCCTAGGGAGTGCTCTATTATCATCTCGATAAAGATCTATGGCTATAACTGGGTGTAATCCAGGATGGATATATATATTAGTTATGCTCAGGAAATGCCTATGTGATTGAGCCCTGGGGAACTTAAATATCTGTTCCCCTCCTTTTTTGATCATAAAGAGACTTAGGCGAGAACTGTGCACCTATTCAGATTTAGACTCAGAGGTGGAGCAAGCTGAGGTAACTGCTGTATGGGAACATTTTGAGCCTCATCTTCATCTTCTTTGAAGCATACAAGTTTTATTTTTTGTTCATCTGCCAGTATGTTCATCTTCCTTTGTGAAGGAAATTTCAGGGTTCAAAATCAAAGAGGTGCTTTCAAAATATTTTCTGCTATTTTTTCACATCTCAGGATATATAGCAATCACATAGCAATTTAGGAAGAAGTTTATGTCTTGGAGTCACTCTTCCATAAATAGGTACCTTGGGGATTATTGTTCAATTTCCTTGTCACCATTCATAACACACAAAAGAGGTGTTTGGCCAGGTACGCTGCTCCTCTGCGCTGCAAAGATAACATGGGCTGAAACTGAATAGACAGGAAATGACATGTCAGAAACATAAGTGAGAAATAATGCTTAATTCATGCTTAAGCCCTGAATATTTACTTTTGGATACTAAAGTTTATGGGTGTCAGTACCAGCAAACACACCTTGTTACCTCTGTTATGTCACTCACCAGAAATGCTAAGTTCCCAAACGTATGAGTTTTTAGATGTAGATCTTACTTATTTCGACAGAACAGATGGGTACGTTTGCTATTCAATGAACATACTAAGAACTCTTTTCACACCTCTAACAGTCACAGCTTTGCACACCCATGTGCTGTACATCTGTGGATTATTGGCAGTGCATTTTGCTGCACAGTAGGAGTATCTCAGGTTTAAAAATTTCCCTCTATCTGTTACTTCCATGCAATTCTTTTTTAGATGTCTGTCTTCACCCTTTGTGCATCTGTTCACAGCTTTGACCACAAAAAAGAGACTTGCAACCTTTGCAAAAATTTGAGTCTGGCAGCCTCCATGTGAGAGTGCAAGAGGTGCTATATATGGGGCAGGGAGCAAAATTCTGCCTTTTTTTTTTTTTTTTTTTTGTGTGCTTGTCGTTTTCCTTTTTTTCTAAACTCATAATTTGTCCTCCTGAGAAGAGTAAGGATAAAGCTGTATTTTTAATTGTGGGGTAGAGGGAATATAGAGACACTGGAGGGATGTGTAAAACAAAGAGTCAATAGGGTTAGTTTCCAGTAGTGCTGGTTAGCCTAAATGTGATATTATACTGTGTCTAGGTTTCTTCTTGTTTTGGGGTTGTCTTATTCAGCTGTGACCCCTGTATCCTGATATAGTACTGCACTGAGAGATGTTCACAAAGCTTGTAAGGACTGTCAATCTGCATGTGGAACATCATTATGGTCTAAACCTCCTTTTGATGTCTTTCAATCTCCCTCACTGCTAGGCATAGACATTACTTCTCACTCAGGAGCAATTAACAAATGTTTACTTCCATATTGGGATATCAGTACATCAATAACTTTCTCTTTCTTCTCCATTTCCACTTTTCAATCCTCCCCTCCCTGCCAATTTTTTTTCCTTTTCTGTTTTTTTTTTTTTTTTTGGCTGGCAAAATAAGTGCCATTGCACCATTTACAGAAGTATCAAATGCTCAAGACTTTCCTCACAAGCCCATAAACTTGTTCTTCGCTTTCCTTTGAAAGTGAGAGGCATTTCTACCATTTGCACCTCCCTCAGCTCTACTAACTGTTAATTCTTTAGAAAAGAATAATATTGACAGACCAGATGAGTACCTCTTCCATGCTTCAATATCCAACAGCAGAAATGTGCTCTTTCCTGCCTACTAAGACATTGTGTACGTCTCATTTAAATCCTTCTGTACACTGACCCTTGAATTTTAATACAAACATGTTAATTATTTTCTAGAGTGGACTAATTCCTACAGGCTATTATTGGCTATGGCATGAGACAAGTTGTAATTACTAACAATGCCATGAAAATGAGTTTGGCATGTTATAAAGGATCTTTAAGAGATACTGCAGCACTACTTTTTCAATATACTGTCCTCAACAGAGGACAACAGAGGACAGTACTCACAATTCTACCTTACTTTTCTTTTAACCTTATATTGTACAGGCTCTTACAAATGTATGCTGATTATTTAATGTTTTCTTCAGACAAGGTTGGAAGACCAGACCAACTACAATCTGAGGCTGTTTCATGATTTTTTTAGTGAACTGATACCTGCCTAGTAAAAGGGACAGGGGAAAATACATTAAAGGATTGCTATTCTTTTTTTAGAGTCCTACCCAAACCTCAAAACTCACACAGGTATATTTAAAAACAGATAGATAGATAGACAGATAGATAAGGACAGGGAGCTACAGAATAAGAACTACAGTGAAAAACATGCACTTTACACTGCCCAAAACCTTTAAAGAAATCTCCACAGTGCTCCAGATTGTAGTCAGTTATGGTACTGTCTCTACAACCGCGAAACTTCATATAAGTTAGAGAACAGTTAAGCCTGTGATGGCTGTAAGATCAACCAGACAAAAACTTTATTTACAACCAAAAAAATAATGATCTATTTTACATCTTAAGTCAAAATACATTATCAAATGCCATATAGATGTCCTTTATATGTTAAATATATGCATATATCAATACATGCATAAATACTGTTATAATTTCCTCTGAAGGGTTTGTGCATATGTTCAGCCGCAAACGCAAGAGTTTTGGCAACAGAGTTTATAAAGTCTATATGAGGTAATCTTGTGAGCATTAATCTTTCTCTTAAAATTCCTCATGAAGATATAGATGAACAATAATTGTAAATTTTTATTTTGCTGATCATCAAAATAGAAACAAGGAAAATATCATCAGGAAGGGTATTCATCAGAGCTGAATAAGATGTCCAAAATAATCTCTCTGTGGTGGTTACTTCATACAATAAGAGATCCAATTACTATATAACTATGAGAGTTTTTGTGAAAATATGTAAGAAAAGGTAAGATAAAACAAATCAGGAAAAAAAAAATCTAAAATCCACCTTTGGGGATTTATTTTTGCTAATTGGGCATCATTGTCTTTAATATCACTTCAGAGTTACTTCATGTATAGTTGATGAAATTGACAAGGGAGCTAGGTTAGAATTGGAGTCAGTAGTCAAGCTAATAAACTTCCCTATGGTGATCCATACAATCATTAAATGTACACTGATGAAAATGCTTAGATACACTATGTCACTTATAAATCAAGTAAATTAAATTAACTTCAGAATATATAACATTAGACTTCAAAAAAAGAGCCCTTAAGATACTTCTGGCTTTTGAATTAGGAGACAGAATTAATGGAAAGATGAGAAGTTGCCAAATCATACTATCAAAACTTTAAATCTATCAAACATAATAACCTAGTATTTAATTAAAAATAATAATTAGGAGTCATTGACCAAAGATTTAATGCATCAAGTAAGTATTCAAAATGTTATTTATGTAATACGTGAGAATTTCATGACCCTTTAAAGTAGTTTTTACATATATTATTTACTGGTCTAAAGAAGTGGATGTGAGTGAGGCAGTAAGATACAGTAAGTTTAGGTTTGAAACACCAAGAAAATAATGTATATAAAACCTTTTTCACTGACATGATTGAGTCACTTGGTCATTCCAATAAGATTAAAATTATTCTACAACCCTCATTCATGCTGTGAATGGCATTCACTCAGGCAGTTCTATTAATTCAGTGGTACTTTTCCAGTGTTAAGTACCATCATGGATTGCAGATTTGAGCCTTAAATAAAAATCTGAAGTGAGTTGTCATTAATTCATTCATTTGAAATACAATCCAATGCACTGTACCCTCTGTTGCTAAATTGAATTTGGTCTTGATAGACTACAGTTTTTAATATGTCAAGTTTTCTGTATTGGGATTTTTTTTTGGGGGGTGGGGTGAGGGGAAGAGTGGTAATTGTGTGGACGACATAATAAAAGAAAGAAATTATTCAGGCATTTTATCATACACTTTTCTGGTCATTGCTTCCTTTTAAACTCTCTGTTCCTCTATTCAACTAAAATGTAGACTCACGCTTTAAGTTCAAATGTGTTAAGAGCTTTAATATACTTCACTGAAGTAGAAGGAAATTATTATCTCTGTTGAAAGGTCAGGCAATGTTGAACACATGTAAGCCTTGGGTCACAGAAAGATTTAGGCATATTTAGTAGATTATCTCTTTTAACTAGACCCTTTGATAAGTGGAAAAAAAAAATATGGACTTTTTTATATAATATTTATTGTCAATAATAAAGCAAATAACATTTTTTATTATTATTATTTCTGTGTACACATATGTATGCATAATCCTCTGGTGCTTTCTTTTTTTCCCCACCCACTTTACCAGATGCAAGGCATATGTGAAACAACTTTTACACGCAGGGCTGCTTAAACCTATTTACTTCTGAGGTCTTAAGTATTAATAGGAAATGATCCTTCACTTCACAAGCTCTAAGTCTGCTTGTATGTTCTTGTATCCCCATTTTTCATGCATAGTCACATTCTACTTCTTCCTACGTTACAACATATGGGCAAAAAAGGGAATAAACATCCAACACCTGCGCCAGCACCAGCAGATGAAAATGGCACACAGAGAAAAACTTAGTGGAGGTGTTTCCCAGACCTATGCAAGGGACAATGGCTGGGGAATTCAAAAGGAAATAAATTCAAATCTAATAAATATAGAGTAAATGCTTCAGAACCATCAGATTTAAGCATTATAGGCAATGTCACAAGGTAGTGCTCATACCCCCTGTATCTTTCTTCAAGTTCTATACATATTTCAGAACTTCATCAGGGAATTACTTTCATCCGTCTGCACACTGACAATGCCTCACTTCGTGAGAAGTCTCATTAAAATCAACTATCATCATAAGTCACTGGAGCAAAACGACAAGCATAATTTTGAGGCTTTAAAACATTTTTATGTAAATATGTCTTATTATTTGATAATTTACTAAAGGATGCATCTAATCAGAATTATGATTTTCATCCTAAGAATGCAATAAATAGACCAAAAATGCTTGTTGGAAATGACAATGGGAACTAATTGAGTCCTTTTGTTTTGATTAGGACATGGCTAACAGACCAGTACTAATTTTATTTGATAGAATGTCCCATTCCTGCAATTAACTTGTAACTGACTAAACAAGTCAGATAATCGTCTAGGCCATAACAGACTGAAATGTATCTGATGCATTTATTTGGGACAATGTCTCCAATTATTGTTTCCTTTATTATTCATCTAGCTGTTCAAATTTACATGCTACCAGACTAGTTAATTTTTATTTTTTGGTTACTGCAGACTTACTAAAAAACAACACCCTTCATTATAGCACTCAGTGGGATTTTCAGAGGACTGCTTTTTCCACTTTTTTACTGAGAGGTAATGGACTTCAAGAAAGTGTCCCCCTAAGTGGACCTAGTTTTATTTCTGGAACACTAGAATTCTGTTCTCTCTCTGCCATGCTTTTTTTATAAGGAAGCAGTAACAAAGATTGAGAGGAACTATCAGTAATTGCGCAACTATTACCCTTTTTTTTTTTTTTTTTTTTCATGTCTTTTTGCTTGTTTTACTCTGGGTATCACCTGTGCAACTATAATTTAGAGAAATGTCTTGGGATCAGCTAGGAAGGAAGAGAAATACACGCTGTCAGGATCTTACTGCATTTTTCTCCAGTCTCATTTTCTCCTCTATTGCTCTGACAGGGAAAACAACTAACTGTTTCAATTAAACTTATAAACTACACAATCTAATAGTTCTTCTTTTACAGTACTATGGGTTACAAAGAGATTTAAGACAATTAAGAGGGGCAGTTCTAGAACAACTTGAGTTTGTATTCTCAGTGACCTTTGCATGTTTTTTTTTTTCCATCTTGTATAATGCTGTGCTGTTTCTAAACACAAGCTGATATGAATCTATTTTGCAACATTCTGACATTTGAAAGTCCAAATAAATTCATCTCTGAGTTTACAAAAAAAAAAAAAAAACAAACAACAAACCCCATGTTCTTTGATTTTTTTTTCTTTAAAAAAAAAAGTTATTTACTTTAACTCTCTAGTTAGTATGAACTATTTTTTAAGTTGAGTAGGTTATATTTTCAAGAAAGATACAGAAACTGTGTAAATTTATTCAACTTCTACAAGCAAGTAGAACTATTAAGTTTAGTGCAATTTTTCAAACAAGAAAGAACCAGAATGATGTGAGAATGAGGAACAGGGTAAAGTATTATAGGGTAAAGTTGTATTCACTTTAATAGAAATTGTGGCTTAAAAGTGTTCTCTGATATATGAAAGCATAAAACAAATACATATTTTTAGATATAGCACCTAAGTATCATGCATAGGTATATTCTTTTACCAAGACTGCTCTTCTGTGATATGCATGCAGATTTTTTTACTGTTATATATCACCAGCCATGTGCTTACAACTTTATTTGTTTTCTCATTTTGATGGCTTAGATTTGTCTCATGCCTTCACCTATCAAATATGAAATTTCTGTATCAAATTAATTTTAAACAAGTAAACCAACATAACAGTTGCATTTTTGCAGTCCTGCTTGTTTCTTCCTTCATCTAAAATTTTGTGTTATGGTGATTGTCCCTCAGTACTAGTCAGTTGTAGTAGATGATTTAGTTAGCAGATCTAATTTTGATGTGTTCCACATTCTCTCTGTAAGAACACAGAATCATAGTGTTCTCATATGAATGTCAAATAATCTTCCAAGCCTTCAGGTTGAAAAAAAATAATATATANTATATAAAAAATAATAAATAAAACCAAACAATTTTTGTGAGTGTGTGTGATTTCTTTTTCTTTATGTATGTAAACAGAACTAGTTACAGATTAGCAGATAATACTAGAAACTAAGAAAATTTCATTTTAAGGTTGTAATTCATAATTTAGTCCTAAAAGTCAGTCAGAACTTTCAAAAACAGTATCAGCAGGGAGAAGCAGCCTGTAATGTAATGCTGATCTTTCACATTTGAAATTCAATGACAAAAATAATGTATCCTATTTTGCAAATGAATTCAATCTTATTTACATCCAAATCCCATCTTTTATTCTAATAAATACTTCATCTTCTATAAGCATTCATTATAAAAGCATTTCATTTTACAAAATACTGAGGACAAACAAGTCATTGTGACAAGCTTCCTATACCTTAAATATTTTAAACAGCATTATATGTAGCAATTGCTAAGGGTTTTCGTTTTTTGTGGGTTGTTTTTGCTTGGTTTAGTTTGCTTTGATTTGTTTCAGCTTTACAATTTTACCAATGTATCAGTACCAGATTGATCAGCTTCAACAAAGCCTTCTTCACTCTAAAAATGACCAAAAGATGCTGCCCACATTGCTGGTTTGCTGTGGAGATGTCCTGCAGTCAAGAACAATGGCATGTGGATGGAGGCTCAGCCAGTTGAAGGGCTGCACAGCTTTGCCCAGATCCTATGAGATCACATGCTACACCTGTCGGGGTACCCTACTAGAGAGCACCATGTGCTCCCAGCTGTGGATCTCGCAATAAGGCAAGGCTCCTTGACTCTTCTGCCACCTCTACTGAACAGTTCCAGCTCCTCTTCTGACAACCTGAAGGTATCATTTCTCTTTTTAGTTTCCTTATACCTTGAGGAGCTGACATTCCTGGAAAAACGACAAAGACATGTTGATTTAGTCAAGAGCAGAAATGCCAGGAAGGAGGTAAATGTTTAACTCACCAGCCAAGATGTGAAGGAAAAAGTAAGATTGACAGAGACGTAGCAGTCAGTAGCCAAAAGGGTTACTTAAATAATTGTCCACAAATCCAGTGATACACCTATTATAGAAATCACTTTTCACAATAAGTTACTGTATTTTATTACTGACCCTGACAAGTGTTCCCTTCTCTGGGGAGAGAAGACCAATACAGTGGAATCTTATTCAAATCATCATTTAAAGTACAAGCACCATCATGATTAGAGAGGTCAGAAAAAGTCTATAAAGTGAATTGTCCTGAGATTAATTTAGGAAGATGAGCAAAGGAATGAACTGATGAAGCAATATTATAAGACCAGGACTGAGTTATGGGGCAGCTGAGAGATGTGCCAGATTTCTCACACTGAGAGTACAGTGCAACGCTGCCAAAAAGTTCATGGAAGCCAGTGCTGACTTCAAAGGCTTTGGATCAAGTTCTGGACTCCATGTAAAGCTACTTTGTTTTTGCCTCTCATTCCTCTTTCTGAACAATAATTATTACATCAAATTTTCTCATTATCAATTATTTAGCCAATTCATTTTTCTCATTATTTATTATTAATTCACTTTTGGCAGTGTTTAGAAAGCTCTTGCTCATTCCTTTTCATAGAGATGTATACACATCAATCATCGTCACTTGAAAATTCTGTATTCTATTTCCTTTCTTATTTTTAGGCATGCTGCTGACATATTTCTCCCATTCACACCTCTGTTGTACTGCCCAAGGTCAAATTCCTCTCTTGAACTAATTACAAATTAGTTCATATTTAGAACCAGTGAAAATAATGGTGTCAGCAACCGTGAATTTATCATTAAAGTCATGATGAGAAACAGCAGAAATGCTTTCTTTGCTTATAAATTCAAAGCTAGTATTGTTATCAAACACTGTTCTGCCTTCTTTTTCAGTATCGCTTTAGTTATTTTATATGCATTTTGTTGTTATTTATTGTAATTCAAAACAAACAGACGGTATGTTCTATGGATACACCTACGCTAGCAGTTTTGCCTGTGTCAGGAGTACATGCCAGAGGTGAGTCTTCCAGGCATCCACACTGAGCAAGGAGTCTAGTGGAGTAGGAGCAGTTTTGTGAAAAGAAACAGTGGATACTGAGAACAGAACCCAGTACAAGGTGACCTTGAAACAGCTCTAGTCTGACCTCCAGTCTCTGTCTGTCGCGCACCTTTCGATTTAGTTTCATCTAAAAGGATCTACTTTCTGCATTCCAAGATATCCCTGCGATAAGAAGCAAAGAGCACAGTGAGGGGACACAGCTGGGAAATATGTCTCCAAACTGCACACCTGATGCAAATGAAAGTGTAAATGTAGATGTGCTTTATTGTGTTTTTGTTCATGTCAAGGTGTAGTCTTAGAGCCTGTAAACTGGATTTCTTTCAATAGCAAGTACACTGGAAAATGCACTTCAGGACCTTACTTATCATGCTTCAATCACTAATAGAAATTTTATCCATCAAACTAGTTTGAAGTAAAAAACAGCAAACAACATGTAGGTAGTTGCTGGGTCCTCAGCACAACATATTTTTCTCTACAGGTCCCCTGGAAGTTCCCCGTTACTTGTTAATATGGGCATAGCCACCACTGCAGTGGGCTCTGTCCCTTATCAGTTTATACCTGATCTGTCTCTTCACACATAACAATTTTTATTTTTGGCTTTTTATTTACTTCACTGCTGTCCAAACATTAAATATATATTATACAAGCAGAGCACAATTATCTAGACAAATTATACAGTCTCAAAAATGTATCTGGAAGCACTCTTAGTCCTTATAGTATATCTCAGGATACATGTAATACTTTATTAACTCATAGAAATAATCCAGAAAATAGTTACCAATTAATGTCATTTATAAAATAACTGTAAATATCATATATGTCATAGTAATAAACCTGTCATAAATAGTGTAACTTCAGCGTTCATCTGTTTATTTTGATTTGATTTTTACGAGTGTTCAAAGAGCAGTGTTGGACTTTGCTTAAGAAAAATAATTACACAACAAATAATTTTAAGAAACAAGATTTCTATTTTCATGACTAAATAGTCAGTTTTATAAATAAGTGTTCCGTGGGGTTTACGTATAAAAGTTAGCCAGATTACAGACACAAGTAGGTATTATAAGCAGACTAACCAATTGCCTTTGCCTTTTCATTGTTATTTGCTCATCATGAAATCTTTTAGTGGAAAAACTCTAGTTCTCTTTGACCTGTATTTGATTTCAGATACCTCATATAATCATGGCCTCATCAACAAATAGTATATTTGTATTTGATATTAAAATTGGCACTAAAGAAAAGAAAACAAGTCATGTACAGAAAGACGCAATTCTTCATTTCTCACCTGAGGCTTCAGTGTATGTTTTATAGAATCTCAAATTTGAGCCAGAAAAAAATCTTTGTCCAGCTCTCCAACAATTGGAGAGAGTAAAACAGTTGCAGTATAGATTTTCAAGAATTTTCACTGTAAATATACTTTCTATTCTAACATCCCTGAGTCCCCACAGAATTTCTATTACAAGATTAAATTAGATACAACAACATTATGAAAATTTTCCTGAATTTATAAAGGTATATATAGTCTGTGTATGAACCGAAGATATCTTGAAACTCTCTATTCCTATCCTTTTGAGTTCAAGCATCTCCCAAACAGTATTCTGAGATGTTAAGTATCCGCAAAAGGTATAGTTCAAAAATCTAATGACAATTTAAAGCAAGCTATAAATGGATGGAATTCCAGAAAAGTTAAAATAAAAACACTTTCTGCATGTTCATTAGTTATTACTGGACAACATAAGCCACATAATCAAGTAAAAATATAGTCTAGGACACTCAAAGCAACATAAAAGTGTCTAATGCTTGCTGCATTGAGATTCAGGAAAATAAGAGTAGAATTCTAACAGTGTGCTCAGAAACTGCCATTCAATATAAATCCCTGAATGGGCTATAACCTTCTATTTAACTGTTTCTAAAAATACATTACCAAATTATCCAGAAACATTAATATGTTTCATGTTCAGTAATCTGCATGTTCTATGCTGTATTGTATTTGATTTTTTTAATCATTATTTACCTTAAATTCAGGGTACTGTCTGGTCTGTAGAAACAAGTTTTTTAATTCTTCATTCATACAACATAAAACTTTAGTGTCTGCAGTTCCTGGTACGCAAAAACTTTAGTGTCTCTTTGACTATTATTACACTTAAGGTTTGTGTTTTCCAATAAATTAATAAATTACTTCTATGTTGACTTCACACTAATATTAACTCAAATATCAAGATATTTAATGTTTACACAACAGTTAACCTGACCACACCTTGATTTACCCTAAGATTTTCCTGCAAAATAAGATTAGCAGTAGTCAAGATCAAGTCAAGAAAAAAGGATCAAGGACACTGAGGGTTCAATCATAGCTCATTACAAGAGAATATTTTTCCTTAGTAATGCTTCATCGATAAAGAAGAAGAAAATTGCAATCACTCCAATATTGAAAAAAAACCCAACTAAATGTATAGTAATTTCAAATATGATTGTCAATATTCTGCTATGCATAAAACCCTTGTAATCAGTTATGCAAAATCTATTCTATTTTATGTAAACCCTGAAGCAGGCAAATCAATTACAAATGTAGATCTCATTTCAGGAAACATACCTACAGTAAGCACATCTATCTCCTTTTTGAATGCATTTTGGGAATTAGCTTTCATTTTCCAAATATTGGAAAGATATTTTCTTTTATTTTTATAATCCCTTTTAATGAGATTTGGCCAAATATTATGTTTCAACTGATTCAAATTGCCTCATACAGCTGTTCAAAATCTTCTAAATAGGAGAAATAATAAGATACTAAAAATAATCTCACTGGTAAAAAGAAGCATTCCAATTTCTTTTTTATCTTACTGTTTTATAGAAAATTTGGGGGATTCAGTAGCAGTTCATAATTGTGTTATCTCAGACTCATAATAATTAATAAAACTTATCCTTCTTCCTGAAAATAATTTAGTGAGACCACCACAACAGCTTCATGCTTTATTGCTGAATTACAAGCCCATGATCTCTTTACAGTGAGCCCCAAGAATTACTTGAGGGCTGTCAAATGGGTTCTTCTAAACAGCCTGATATTGTATCAACAAATAGAGTAAATACTGTGAAATGGTCAGCTGTGATCTTGAAAATCACATGTATGTTTTTCCTTCACAGTGGAGCACATGAGTAGTTACCCCTCAGAACAGCGTATAGTCTCACACTAGTAAGTCCACATGGAAATCCAAGCCAGAAAGCAGAGAACCTTTCAGCCTTACCAGCTCTGGTTAGGTAGCTGTATCTGCTTGGCACCTAGTCCGTGCAAAACTGCTGCAAGAGGTGGCTGGACAGGTGCTAGTCATTGTTGGCTACTTGTCTTTGAAATGTGTTTTCTGCTTATTCCTTTCCCAGTACACTATGAGATGGGCTGAGGAGGCTCTGCATGTTACAGTGTCCTTTAGGCTGAAAGATATAATGCAATAATTTTTGCAAATATCCAGTATACATAACTTAGCCTACCAGACAGAAGAGAAAAAAAAAACAAACACTGATAGCCAAAACCCATTCCAAACATCTGAAATACATTGGTCCTTCTCAAATCAGTTTCTGTATGGGCCTATTTGACATCAAAAGGCTCACAAACTATGTATTTTGACATAGGTCTATAAAATATAAGCCATTAAAATGAGCCTATTCCAGAAAGGCAAGGCACCCACCAGAGGTTTTTAAAGCAAAGAAGTCTGGGAGAAAGACGTAAACAGATCTACACATTCTCAGGAGCAAAACCCACTAAGACAAAGCATTAATTTTACATTACAGTCTATCACTTTATCTCTAATTTCCAGGAATTTATCAATGCTGACCTCTTTTGTGCTTCTCATTGATCTTTGAAAGACTCTTTCGGACTCTGAGGCTCTCTGCAAGGCTGGCTGAGGGCCTCTCATGCTAGATCAGCCAACCAAATACAAATGTGAGAAAGGCTGGTCACAAAAAGCCTTCAGCAATCCAAAACACAATAATGTGTTGCTTACTTAGTCTATTTAGTTTTTTCACATTAATTCTTTAGTATGCAATTCTTTTGTCACATACTAATTTTGCATGCAACACTTAATAACTGAAACTTTGTTAATAGTGTTTACTTTCTTTTAGCAATCTTACTGTCAGCCACCTGCAACCAGTATGTCTATTGTGTTCTCCAATTATGTTTGGGTAATTATGCACCACCATCTTCTCCTTTCTTCATTTGCTTTTCTCTGACTTGTAAATTGTATTGTTTTTAAAGAAAGATTTCTATTATTTCAGATGTTGCAACTAGGAATAACAAGTAACAAAAACTGAAAAAAAAATAAAAACAGTTCAGTCAACAGCTCAAAAATCCTATTAAAACACATACAAGCACATTGTTTCTGTGGGATTAATGAGGAAATGTTCCTTTTCATCGGATAATGTAAGTGTCACTAGTGATCTTGTGTTTTCACGGTTTTACTGAGGTTTAGTATCTTCCAAAATTATGAAGTAAGAACCCATTTGTCTTCCTCATGGCAGCCTAAAGGATGTAGAGCAGTCACCACTAGCATATTGATACTTGCCTTCTGAAAATAATTAACTAAAGGCTTCCTGTATCATACTGATGCAGGAGTAATTACTTTCAAAAAGCAAATCCTAAATTCCAACAACAAACACAGGCTTTACTGGAGGATGAATATGTTTTCCCTTTGTACTGTTGTCCCTCTTCCCACAATACACAAGTTCATACACTGAACACATGTCGTCCAGCAGCAGCCTGCCCTGGTACCTCCAGGTGTCCACCAGCTATCACCTCCTACCAGTGCAGCACCACTACTCCCAGCACCAGGGAGGAGCATCAGTGCTGCCCACATCTGCACCACTCCAGTCTCAGGCCAGGTGGCATCCATCTGGAGCCCTGTCCAGAGGGCCTCCTTGAGGCCTCCCATGTGCCAGGTGGCATTTAGGGAGGGAGAGCTATAAAGCTCATATTGTTTCCATCATGATTTCTTTTTGTTGTGCTGCTGGTTTTCATGCCAAAAAAAA
>VZRU01005779.1:176296-210048 GCA_013398155.1 Pedionomus torquatus
AAAAAGACAGAGAAAGATGATTCTTTGTGTCAGTACATTTATCTTTTTGCAATTCAAAACTATTGCATTTGTTACTTAATTTTCCTGATAACTATCAGCCAGAAGCCCTTTTAACTGTGACCATTTACATTCAGCTGAGGAAATAATAGTTTTGTATCTATAAATAAGAAATATATCCCCAAAAGAAAATTGCTAGGAATTGGTGACTTATTGTTTTAGTTTAGACATCACGATTTCAGCCTTCAAATTTCCACAACTGCACTAAACATGAGACCTATACTTTTCCTGTCTCAGAATCCAGATCTCTATCTTCAGAAATCAATCACTAAATTCTCAAAAAGCTGTTACGATAAAGCCATTTTATAATTTAAATATGCTTCTGGAAGTGCAGATAATAGGTATAGAAGTGGCCCATTTTGCCCCCAGACATAATAAAAATGGAGATACTGTTTGCAAATGTGAAATATTTGCTGACAGTCATGGATAATGGATATATAAAGCAAACGCTTGGCTAAACATAGCTGAATTACAAGGAGACATGTATTGTCAACAGTGTCAACTGTGATGTCACCAATTAATATTCATCCCATGTATATCACAAAAAGGAGGAGACCTTACCTTCTGCTCTCTCAGACTAGTGCGACAAATCCTCCTGATGAATGTTATCTAACACCCAGATGACATATAACTTTAATGGTTCATTCATTGTGTTCAAAGTGGCTGCAATAGGATATGAAACTGTATTATTTTTCTGATATTCTTGATAGGTACATGAGTCATCTGAGGCCAGGGGCTGGGGAGGATAGAAAAGAGAAAGGAAAAAGTAATTTACATTGCCCAGGGAGAGATCTCCACTTTCCATTTGAAAAATGTTTCTTTTGCCCAGAAGAATTTGGTTATCTCTATACTTTATTTTTTATTATTGCCATTTACCTACTTTTACAATTCTGCCCACAGAAGTAAAGATCAGACTCTACCTGTGAGATCTACTTTGATAAGGGCAACACACAGGATCAGAGACAACCTCTCAGTGCTGCTCAGTTAAAAATAGATTGAAAGTATTATCTCATCCCAAGGAAGTTTCATACATGATATACAATCAGTTTTGTACATAAAATACGTTTTGTTCGATAGGTCACCCTTGTTTCATTTTCTTCTACCACTCAGACTGAGACCCCATAATCATGGTATGCACTGTTCAGGCATACAAAGCAACTATTTATTGATTAATGCACACAATAGCTGGGATTAATGGGCTGCTAAGTTAAACAAAACAGCACATCTGATGCACATAACCCCATTAATCTTTGCAAGCCAACCAGTTTCCATTCTGGTGGACACAGGTCAGCACCACTGACCCTTGGAGAAGCTGCCCCTTGATGCTTCTAATTTACTGTCTTCTGATGCCATTAAACTTTACAACTCCTCAACGCAGAGCTTTTCCTCTTCTAGCTTTGGGTTGGCTTCGCCTCAACAGGTGTGCTTCTGTTTGGGTTCTTATCTTGCATTGCTCTAACTCGCTTTCTGACAAAGGAACTATATTCTCCATAAAACTGAGCCAAAAGCAAACAGCTGTGTTGTACCTTGTGCCTGGCCTGAGGGCACTAAGGGACCTCCACATCCCTGCCCACACTCTTTGGTCTCCCTCTACCTTGAGGATGCCAGGAGCAATTCTAGATTGCTCCTTGGATGCAGCAGTCCCTCAAGAAGCTAGCAGCAAGATTTCCATCAGCTTTAAGTATGGTGATTTCTCCCTTATACATGGGAATGACTTCTTAAACCTTTAAATGCTATATCCACAAGGCTGCATGCTAAATGAGGACATTCTTCAGAAAAGCCTAGGAAAGAAGAAGCCTGAAAGGTCCTGAGACAAAGAAGTATTTAAATGCTGTAATGGAGAAATCAATGCTGAACTAAAACAATGATACTTCATGTTTAAGAGGAAACAGCAAAATAATACATACACAAATGCCTTTTGCCTCAAAATAGTAACTTTCCCCCCAGAATGTTAGGAATCAAAATGTATAAACATTTTGCTTAGAATCATAGAATGGTTAGAGTTGGAAAGGACCTTAAAGAACACTGAATATCAACCCCCTTGCCATGGGCAGGGACACCTCCCACTAGACCAGCCTGCTCAAAAAACCCATCCAGCCTGGCCTTGAACACTTCCAGGGGTGGGGCATCCACAGTTTATCTGAGCAACCTGTTCCTGTGCCTCACCACCCTCACAGGAAAGAATTTCTTCCTAGTATCTAATCTCATTCTCCCCTCTTCCAATTTAAAACTGTTATCTCATATCCTATCATGACACTTCCTGACAAAGAATACTTCTCCAGATCTCTTGAAGGCTCCCTTCAAATACTGGAAGGCCGATGTAAGGTCTCCCAAGAGCCTTCTTTTCTCCAGGCTGAACAGCCCCAGCTCTCTCAGCCTGTCCTCATAGGAGAGGTGCTTCATCCTTCTAATTATCTTTGTGGCCCTCCACTGGAACCATTCCAACAGTTCTATGTCCTTTCTCTGTTGAGGACTCCAGAGCTGGACACAGCACTCCAGGTGGGGTCTCACAAGCACAGAGTAGAGGGGGAGAATCACCTCCCGTGACCTGCTGGTCACACTTCTTTTGATGCAGCCCAGGATGTGGTTGGCTTTCTGGGCTGCCAGCACGCACTGCTGGCTCATATTGAACTTCTCATCCACGAGCATTCTTAAGTCTTTCTCCTCAGGGCTGCTCTCTGGTCATTCTTTGCCCAACCTGTATTTGTGCTTGGGATTGCATAAGAGAAAACTGATGTTATTTGTTTCTCTTACCTATGGATTTATGACTCTGCCTTAGAGTGTAAGGAAACTGAATCTGTTCTGAAAGCTGACTAGTCATGGCTCAGACTCATCCTAATTTCCTTCTGGGGTGGATACAAAATGCTAAATAGAAAGTTTCAGCTACTTATATAACAATATATATAACAATAATAAAGTTTAGAAAACATCTCCCATTCCATGTTTCTGCTTTTTTTTTTTCTTTAAACAAGGGTAAAAACTTTGTTTCACCAGTTTATTCTTTTTTATTCCTTTAATTATAAAATGGGGCACATTTTCATAAGGCAAAATATTTCAAAATAGAAAACAGAAACCTGAGTACTTGGTCCTGTCTATTAGATTTCAACATTTTTTTTTTAAAAAAAAAAAAAAGCTTGCTCTATTATTTCCTGAATTTCCAGTTCAGCTACTCAAATTAAAACAAAACAAAACAAAACAAAACAAACAAACAAACAAAAAACACCACACCAAAACCCCAATTCCATTAGACTCCTGGCTTTAAGTAAAACCACATTCATATTTATTTTAGCATGCTTCCTGCTGTCTTGAACTTGTTCTTGGTTTTAGAAAATATTAAATACATGATATAAGTGGAATTGTGCCCTAATGAAGATAAAGGAAGTTCTAATATCTACTTTGATCAAGTCAGGATTTCAGTTTATAGGACCGCTGTTTTTCACCCTTTTTTACCCATCATTTTTGTGTTGCACACTCCCATTCTCATCTATCTTCAAAAGTAATTAGTCCTTTAGAATATTATCTCATTTTCACATCTGTGGAGCACTCATCTTTGCTACCCTTAAGTAGAACAAAGAGCAAATCACGGAATATGCTGACATATACTGATACTAAGGGGGATAAGAATAGGGATTGGACAATAATAATGAAAAAAAAAAAGGAATTTAGAATCTGCTGTGGTAACTCTAGATGCAAACAAAATCTGTGCAGAACACAGCTAAGAAATCAACAGAACATTTTCAACTTATGGAGCGGGAAAGCAGTCACTATTTCATATGACCTCCACTGGCTGATAATGATTGCAGGAAGCTATAGGATACAGCTCCTCCCTGCTTGACTTTCCATTTCATGGGGAAATCATAATCCACAATAGTATTAGTGAGACCATTAGTGCAATATTATATCATGTTTTGACATCCATGCTTTAAAACAACTCTGCAAAAATCAGAGAAAGGTGCTCAAAAATAAGTACAAATTGTAGCCAAACTCATAGCACAGTCCAGGTATCTACATTTATGTTCATAAATTAAACTTGCCACTTAGTGCAGAATAGACTCTGTACTTATGATTAAAGTCCAATCCAAAATTGAATGTCTTCATTCAGTCCTTGGGTCATGGTCCCTGGATCATGTAAACTTCCAGACTATGCAAGGGCATTATTTTGGAGTGTGCTAATTTAAACATGGTAGAATCATGTTGGGAATACTTTGAACAAATAAAATTATAGACAACTGGCATGACATGACATGACTCACAGAAATGAGTATAGATGCAGGCAATGAAACTCAAAAAATCTTTAATCTGAAAGATTTGAGGTGATTTATCATAGACTTCAGAATAATTTCTCTTGCAAGAATGAAAAATAAGATTTCAGTTTTGAAAACAAACCAAAACCCCAAACTCATAGTTAAATCGTTATTCTGCAACACCCATTTCTACATAGTCAATAGCCAGAGGGGGGGTCAGAGAAGTATTTCAATTAAGCATCCAAAGACACTCAAAAATGATGAAGTTTTCTTGAAAGCTCTGACTTCTAATATTCTGCCCTAATAAAAAAACAGTTCCAGAGTAAGGACAGCACGCTGTACTAAAGGAACAAAGAAAACCTTTTAATAAAACATGAATACAACACAATAAAAACTCTACCTACATTCACATACTTTAAAGAAACGTGCACAGTATTTACTTCCAAAATCCTCATTACTTCCTTCCCCTAGGAAACCGAGAAGCCCAATGTATTTTCATCATTGTTCCACCTTGTGTGCTGTTTCAACTGCACTATAACATAAATCATTACATACTGTTTTAAAAAAAATAAATATGTTGTTACATATATGTATATATCTTTAAAGTTTAGTCTCTTTAGCAAGAGACTGAAGGTATGGGAGTTTTTTTAATTATTTCTGCTTTTCATCTCATGAAAGTGAAGGGATCTCTCAGTAGTATGATCACTCGGTAATGATTCACTTTAAAAAGATCCATATTACAGTAAAATCAGGCTTGAAGAACCTCACTGTCTGAATATCATCTAAATGCCAAAATATTTTTTTGTTAGTAATTACAGTTGGTAATACTTTGGGTAATATTCTGTATTCATTTTCTATGATGTCTCCTAAAGCTATAACATCTAAAGTTCTCAAGCAGAGAAGGAAAATACAGATTCAATGAAAGAGCAAGCAAGACTAACAAAACCACAATATCTAAAATATACGTAACAGCTTTCTTATCCTTGTATTTTCACAGTTGATGAGATCTCAATTCGTTGACTTCTGTCTAAGTAATATAATTTATTCTTTATGGAAAACTAGAGAAGAAAGAAACAGAGAATATCAGTAAAACTGACAGATTAACAGTACAGGACAGGTTGCAATTGCATGTAAAAATTTCTAACAACAGAAAGCTTCAGTGCACAATATGATGATTCATGATTCAAGATGGCAGGGAACTCAGGAGAGACGCAGCAAAATTAGTGTTAAAATGAAGGAAAAACAGATTTATAAATATTGGGATCTGTAAATGCACGTTCAGTGAAAAATATCAAAGACACAATTTATAACCATCTCTGTAATTATATATCTTATTGGCCTGTCAGTTGTTGATGCAGTTCAGAAAAACAGATCATAAAGGAAGCCTATTCTGAATTATCTAGGTTAAATTTTTGGATAAATAATTCCTATGTACTGTGATAAAAACTAAACATTTTCTTCTTGCCTGTGTGTCAATGGCTACTGAATTGAAGAGGCAAGAAACACAAATAAGCAAATAATCATAACCGCAGGAAATAAGATTTTTTTTTTTTTCCAGCTCTACATCTTCATCAGTGTCAGTTTGATCTTTTGGAAAATGAAGGTCAGAATTTTCACGTGTCAGCTTCCCCTACCATCACTTTCAGGAAACAAATGTAGCTCCTTGGTGTATGAAGGGATTGTATTATTCTGGAAAAAACCTCACAGCCTTGGTATCTCATATCATTAAAAAAAATTAATCAAATATAACAATTAAAACTTCAACAGTGGGTTATTGTTTCAATATCCAGACAAAAAAAAAACAACCAAACATTCCATGTAAAATATTCTTTTCTGTAGATACAGTGTGTTAAAATCTGGTATGAAAACTTACTTTCTACCAAAACTTCCGTTGTTACTAAATGAAGCTAAAAAATTTTCATAATAATGAAAGTTCAATTAATCCTTTTTTACCTGAAAAACCCCCAATCATAATACTAGTATATTTTTCCTTGAAGCCTTCCTTTAAACATAATATTAAATTATTGCCATAAAATGTAAGTGGGATATGGTATGTGGGATTGAAATACCTCAACTAAAAATCCAGGACAAGGATTCTTAAAGCACTATGTCTTCTTTTTTTTAATATAATCTTTTTATATGCATAGATTCTGCCTTTTCAAAGTAAATCTTTGATATTACAACTTTTAACTTTTCAGACATTTAAAAATTAAATTACTGAGTAAGCACAGTGTCAGTTACAAATTAAGACATTCAAGACAAGGCAAAAAAGCCTATGAAACTTATCTATGTCCATGTTGATATTCAGTTAACAAGATCAATTAGTATTTTCTTCAGACACTGGTCAAATGCTTTTCATTGTCAGACCTGGTCCAATGATTCAGAAGTTTTATAGGGTGCTCACCTTTCAAACGAAAATCAATAATGATTAAATAATTCCAAATAAATCAAAACTACTAGAAAAACAGGAAATCAACAAAAATATATGGCATACTGCCTCACGTTGCATTACCGTCAGTGATGTAAAAATCCAAACAGAAGGTAAGATTCAGCTTACAACAGTGCTTGAAGAAAAGCATTTTAGAAAAGGCTTTTTAAAATTAAATCAAAAAATCCTTCCATCTTTCTCCTACCCAGGAGGAAGGAACTTGTCAAGCTCCTATTTCTTTTCTTATCTCCACAAATTTCTTGTAATGAGTAGTCCAGCAGATTTTATATTTGCATTTATTATTTCTTAACATATTCATAGAATCATAGAATGGTTAGAGTTGGAAGGAACCTTAAAGATCATCAAGTTCCAACCCTCCTTGCCATGGGCAGGGACACTTCCCGCTAGAGAAGGTTGCTCAAAGCCCCATCCAGCCCGGCCTTGAACACTTCCAGAGGTGGGGCATAACATATAGCCTTGCCCTGGGAAAACCGCCTGCCTGATCCTGGTGTCTCCCCTGCCAGGTAAGTATGGTTAGTGCACATAACTGATTTTACTCTGCCTTAACGTTTTTCGGATCCTATAGTGAAAACCTACTGTTTTTCCTGATTTGAAATAACAAATGCTGTCTACTAAAAGCATGTTTCTTATAGATAACATCCTAATATTTTTTAATCAAAAAATCAATTCAAGACAAATAATTTTCCTAATATTGCTTTCTTTATTAAACATACACTTTATCTTATAGAAAAGATCCACCTTGCTATCAATCATAGTCAACTTCTAGTCAAATCTGTCACAGAAAAATTAATATGTTGGATTGTGATGCATGACTTTAGTGATAATTTTTTTTTTCTAAGGAAGCATATATATACAAAAATACAAACCCTTATGTGTTGCAGCAACAGTAGTAGTGTGTTGCTATGACCAAGTTTCTATTCAAAAAGTCTAATGTCTGCCCAAAAGCAGAAGAGGAGAGAGGAAAACAGAGGGAATAATTCTTACTTTTTAGTTGTCATCTCAAAATTATATCTATGTAGAAATACAGTTATTGTAGGGGACATTTGGTACCAGCAGATGTATGCTCTCTACATAATTATGTCACTCAAATAGTAAAAAAAATAATTAAAAGTGGATTTTATTGCAAAATACATATTAATCAATTAATTAAAAGTGGATTTTATTGCAAAATACATATTAATCAAAGTACCTCATTTCAGAAATATAGTGACTAATTAACACTTCGGCAAAATAGAGATTAATAAACTTTTGCATAAAATTAATCAAACTTACAGAGTCTTTCATCTCTAAAGACTTATGCAACTCATACTGACATTGGAAGTAGCTGGGACAAAGCTGATTGTACAAAGCTGTCTATTGATTATAGCAATATTGACATTCTCTACAAAAAGAATGAAAAATACACTGTAGCTCTCACAGTCAGTCTAGCTTCAAGCTGTTATTTTTGGACATTTCTGTGGTTTAAAGCAATTGTCTGTAGACTTGTTTCAGATAATTCAAAGACAGGTTTCAGCTCCAGGCTGAAACTTCATGGCTCAAAACAGAGTAACAGGGAGCAACACACATATACACACCCACTCAATACAGAAAACATTAGCTGAATAATTGGTTACTCAATAGAATTTTTATTATTTATACAATTAACTTTTTTTTTTTAATCAAAATGTTTTGATGTATATAGTCAATTTAGCTTTCATATTGTTTATCTATGTGTGTTGAATTCTGCTGAAAATCCAGCTAGCAGTTATTACATTGAAAAGTTTTGGGTTTTTTTCTTTTATAAATAGAAAATTCAACAGATTATGTACTTAAATTAAAAAGAAAAAATTGAAAAAGGAAAGATTTTAAAAATCAGAACTGAGCTCCAAAGTTATTTGTTATCAACTATAATCTGTGATTGCTTTTTTATTAGTCTCAATGTACTGAATCTGCCGTGCCACTATCGGTAGTGTGATTATTAGAACTATGTAGCTATAGCTGTAGCATTGCTATGGCTACATATATAAAACATAATATGACTTGGATATGAAGAAGTGGATCTTGAAATAAAAAATTGTTTAATTATTTGAAGATAACTTGATAAATATCATCTGAAGGTTGAGATGTGTCTGCTGATGAAATCTACTCATTCAACAAGAGAATTGGTGGTACATATTCCTCTCCCTTTTTCTCATTTCATTCTAATAAAACTGGAAAGAAGAAGAAGGATCAATGTAGATGATCATGGGAAACAGCCTGAGCATTCAAGTAAAGGATTAAAAACAAAGATAACTGATAGTGCTGAAATCATCCTCACGAGATTGTTTTCAGGACCTGTGATTTATTAATGATATATGATCTAAGGTCTTCACAATTATCCTTAAAAAGTTCCAATCATGACGGAGTTAAGGGTAGATTAAAATCAAACAGTTTATTTATTTTATGTACACAAGACAAAATATTCTTATTTAATTTTATTCTCAATGAAACATTGTTTTCAAAAAATGAAAGCATTTGTTCCTTAAATAAAATATTTGTCAACGACAGAATACTTCAGCACAGACAAAATTAATTTTCCAGATTATAGCAAATTTCTTTATGATGGAAAATATGTTATGCCCCATCACTGGAAGCATTCAAGGCCAGTTGGGATGGACTTTGAGTAATCTCATCTAGTGAAAGAACCCCCCTGGCAAGGGGTTTGGACTACATGGTCTTTTAAGGTCCCTTCCAACCCAAACTATTCTATGATTGTATGGTTTCAGTGAATCATGATGGCACAGTCTATATTTTGTTGGATTATACTGTTTCATATTTTATAGGCATTCATTATAATTATATAATCATCTGAATAAAGTTTCATTTGTGAAAGCATTCTTAATTTTTCTTACAAAAAATATAGAAGTACATTACTCACCATTCACTGGTCATTCTTAATTTTCTCATGTATAAACATTTATTTTCTCCCAGTCAAAAAAACAAAAGCACAAACCTGTAATAAGAAATATTGTGTAGTCTATTTATATAATCTTGGGCTTGTCTCTCTTCTCTATTGCTTTTAACACTTTTCTGGCAAAAAATCACTATCAGTTATAAGTCAAAGAATCATAGAATCGTGGAATGGGTTGGGAGGACCTTTGAAGATCATCTAGTCCAACCACTCTGCCATGGGCAGGGACATCTTTCACAAGATCAAGTTGCTCAAAGCTCCATCTAATCTGACCTTGAATCATCAACCCATTCCCCCTTGAGGGATGGGGCATCCACAATTTATCAGGACAACCTGTTTTGGTGTCTAACCACCCTTATCATATAAAAAACTTCAGCTTTTTTTGTATTGGAGAGGGGTTCCAGCTCTCTGATCATTTCTGTGGCCCTCCTCTGCTTCCACCCTAATAGTTCCATGTCTTTCTCATATTGGGGGTCTCAGAGCTGGATACAGCACCCCAGATAGGGTCTCATGAGAGCAGCGTACAAGGAAAGAATCACCTCTCTTGACTTGCTGGCCACACTTCTTTTGATGCAGTCCAGGATACAACTGGCTTTCTGGGTTGCAAGTGCACGATTTTTTCTCTAAGAAAGGGAATAGCATTCTGAACACAGAATTTAATTACCTAAAAAAAAAAGTTCTTAGACGTTAGAATTAATCTTTGGAAAGGTTAAATTTATGAGTATGTTTTCAATCACATCTTTAACACATTATATATGATACATCTTCATTACAAACATTTGTTGGCATGGTCCATGTGTTTTTTTTTCTCAAATAATGAACATATAAGGAATAGTTTTTAAACATATAGTTTTTAAATAATCACTTGGATGAAGTATTTGTCCTTAAGTTTTCTTTGAACCTTAATAAATTCAATGACTGCCATGGGCATAAAGAGGTTTGAATAAATTTGAAGGGAAATTAATTTACATTCATACAATTAACAAAAAAAAAGGTGTATTCACATAGTTTATTGATGGAGTATTTTTATGGTAATCTCTATACACTGCGATCATCAGCTATCCAATTGTTTCCTTCAGCCACATTTTTAGTCATTCTTTTTTGGTACCCGAAATTCTGAAACCATTATCATACCGTTCTACATCCTCACAAATCATAATAGTTTAAATTTATTTCCCACAGCAGACCAGGCAAATAAATTTAAACATTTTAAGAACTCAGTTTCCACTTATTTACATAATTACCATGTTTGGAATACATATCTTACACATCCTTTCTACTGGTCACATGAAAAAGGCCATCTTTTTAAGACATTTCAGTCTGTCATTTGCTTGTATTTAATCTCTTTATGTTATCTGCTTGAGGATAATGCAGTCAGTTTACCAGGTCAAAGACTATCTCTGTATAAAAACACTAAAGACATTTAGATTATTTTACTTTTCCAGTCAGGACACTGGGGGGAAAAAAATGGAAAGCAGCCAGTTACTTGATTTAATTTTGTAGTTTCTAACAGAAGCAGTCCAACAAACTCCTAATAACTCCCATTTTTCACACAATGACATGTCTTCACTTCTAAACAAAACTAATGGGCAGTGGAAACATTCATGCTCAGATCAGATTTTAAATGAATAATGTCATTAGATAAAAAATGTTGAAATGCAAAGTCCATAAATACCTATTATGAAATTAATGGCGAATGCTATATTTATTTCATTTTAATAATAAGCGTAACTCCTGAGCGATTTTATTTCTCTTTTATGTTATTTATACAGCATAATTTGCATCTGATTCTAATCATAAATACATAGTCCAGACCTACATAATTGTACTACTTCGTTGGTTGTCATGCTTCAGCTAAATTTTCCATAAATTCATCTAATAATAGTATCAATTTATTTCAACAAATGTTCAGATTTTTGTGGTATATTAAAAATGATCCAGAGGGCCTCCTGTATAGTGAAAAAATATATTCAACCATTATCCACCCAGCCAAAAATTTCAGAGCTTCAGAAAGTAGGTCATACCATAATAGTGACATTGAACTTTTCAACTGGGAGTAATTAGGTTTTATTTCCAGTGCTCAGTGACCTACTCTGAAAAATAAGATAATACAAGAATGGTTCGGTTTTATTTTTCATAATTTAGTGGCTTGCTTTATTATTTCTTTCTACTGTATATACCTTAAGAATCCATAATTGTTACCTACCCAGAAAACAACAGCTGACAGCTGTGTAGGGTACTTCTACTTTTAATATGTCATAAAGAATCTGTTGCAGGCAATGATGTTATCATTAGGGAACAACGATACTGTCTATTATTTCAGAACCAAATAATTCAGCATTAAATCATTTCAACTGCAGTGTCACTTGCAGGGAATGTGAAAGCAGAAGAGTTACTGTGTGTGAAACAAGCTTTGCAGTAATACTTACAGCACAGAGGGCATTTGAAGCACACTTCCTTGTATATTCCCTCTAGGGTGCTTTAGAAAGCTTTTCTTTTATTTAATGGCTACTTCCTAATGCAAAGAGACATAATAAAATGCACTTGCATCTGTTAGCTCAGATAACAAGACACATTTTTCTTTTTGGGGGGTGGGGTGTTCTAAGGGCCGTTTGACACAACTCAGACTGCTGTGCTGCAACACGAGCTTATACCCTCCGGTGAGTTTCAAATTTTTTATTTGTTATTAATGTCATTACAAGAAGAAATACCCTCCCACCCCTGACTTTGGTCATGCATTTGTCCTACGTATGAGTATGTGGGGTGGCCTGGTGCATCATGTCAACCTGTATTGTAATACAACAAGAATTACAACTTGACGCGGTCTGTCAGATGCTAAATAACAGGAGAAGGCATGCGTGAAACTTTCACAGGCAAGGGACTGTGGTCATTCAGAGGCAAACTATTTCTCTGGCATTTATGTAGCTGTGGACTGTGTGTGGGAAGCCTGCAATGCCTTCATCCTGCTACATGGAGCATACAAAGGATGTGGTTTTAATACAGTAAACCTATTGCAGGGACTGCTCCCTATGCATTTTTCTAAATGTGAATGAATATCCTTAGGGGATGCAGAAAACGCCAAGTGTAGTAGTAGGTGTGACCAGAGAGGAGCAGACTACCAGGCACCCAAGAACTACAGGAGATTCCCCCTGAATTTTCAGGGAGAAAATTTCTCCAACAGTAATTTTAAAACACCTCCTTTGAAATTCACAACGCAGGACAGATCCCCAACGGCAAAATGAAGGCTTGACCATTTTACCTCTGACTTTTGACTGCAAAATCATCATTAGTTTTTCCCAATGGTTCTAGCTGAAGAGGATCTTTCATAAAAATTACCACTTACCTTTCCATGTTTACTCCATTTTTTTCCATGAGCAGAAAGGTGGAATGAAATGCTATTTTCATGTTTATGCTGTTTAGTTTGGCTTGAGTTTCTTCCTCCTTTTTTGGGGGGGGGTGAGGTGGGGTGGGTGGGTGTTGTTTTGTTTTTGGAGGGGGGAGAAGTCCTTACATTTTTGTTTTGTTTTTTTTTTCTTCAAGACAGAAATACGATAATAATTCACACTTCAAGAATTACCTAAGAGCGCCTTTAACTATATATTCGTTTCATTAAGAGTCCAGTTTGAAAAATGTTCCAAATAAGTAAAAATGCTGTGCCACTTGGTTGCTGATGTAAATATAGCCAAAAATGGATTGTATGTAGTATCTTCATGTTCTGAACATGTGCACAAAGAACATCCCAAGTGTCTTGAATGTACAAAGAAGCAGCAGCAGCTCAATATTACATCAACAATGACCTTCAATAAATCAGTGTCTGTATTCAGTAAACTAAGCTTTTATCTTTTTTACAATACTTCAGAAAATTCAGTGGCAACCGACTGATTTTGATCATGTCAGTATCTTCAGTTTTTAGATGTATTGTGAATAGTGCTTTTATAGCTTTACTATAAATGAAAGTTTGTAGTAAAAACCTTCACTTGGCTTCTCAAACCCTAGGTCATAAAGTTTTCCTAAATATTTTCCATAATATTTAAGTGTGTGTAAAAATAAAAGAGACAAGTTAATGTCTTTTTGTATAACTGCCACATTAACGTGCTCTATCAGGCAGAAGAGTGGTAAGTTTATTGCTGTAATTTTGCTGATATACTAAGAGAAACATACATTTCATATCAAAACCAATCAGTGGCTCATAAGAGTTTTGAGCCAGTAGGAGAGGCCTTTTCCTTAAAGTTTCCATTCAATACATAATCACATATGCATTTAAGTTTATTGTCATTCAGCAGAGTAATAAAATCTATATTAGGTCCTTGGCTGAATAAAGATCTCTGAGAATATATCTAAAATAATATTTGGAAAAGTCCTGTATTTTCAAGTACAATTTTTAAGAAATAATTTTTGGTAAGAAAATCAGTTAGCTTCTATATTCCTGCCAAGCAGGTTTTTTTAAACCACGTGAGATATCTACTGCAAATAATATTCTACAATTGCAGGTATTTTTTCATTTCAAGGCAGGTAGAAGTAAATCCTAGAATTTGAATTTCAGTTCTGACACAATATACAATGATCTAGGCAACAGGAATTGTGTACAAGCTCCAACACAAACTGTTCTAGGGAAAATAATGGAAATCAAACCAATGGATAACATTTTACAATGGAGATTTCTTTCTGTTTGAGTGAGAATGAGCGCATGTGGAATCTAGCAAATGTCAAAGTTTTTATTATAAGGAACAGCAGTACATAGGTTACATAGTATTTTATGTCTTATTTGTAAGGCTATAGTAATTATGGTGCATCCAGAAAAGTGAGATAAAAGTCTGCAAAAATCCAGATATGAAAGAAATTATTAGACTGGACTAAAGCATGTTATGAATTAAAATGCATTTATTTTTGCCTTTAGCAATTATTCAAAATTTTCCCCAAAATACTTCTGATTTAGAATTCAGGGACATCCAAACAGAGATTTTACAGTCAAAAAAGAAATTTTGTGCATTTGTTTTTAAACATGGATTTATTTTTTTTTTGGTGCTGTTTGCCAGCAGTTCACAGTATTGAGTAGCAGTTGCAAGGGTGGTGAAAGAAATGAGTCCACAACACTTTCTGAATACACTTTACAGAGAACTTCAGTTTTCAGTTTTAGTGTACTTTAAAAGCATCTGTTAATCACAGCGTAAGTTACAAGCAGGCAGCAAGGAGAGAATTAACACCATAGCTTGTACCTTACTGATATGAATCAATAGTCTTTGGACTTTGAGCTAGGTAAAACAGAATTTCACACCACAAAAGAGGCTGTCAGTTTAAATGCCTATTGATTGTAAAACATATCATTATACCACACGACATTCTTCACACTTTAACCTAGCTTTTGCAGCTACACTCTGCATACCATTTACTTGTTTGAAGCACCCACCAGTGTCTGCAGGATTACATATCAAGTAAAATATTACTCAGGGTAGGAAGGGAAGAAAGAGCACATAGTCTGTTTGCCAGTTATAACCATGAAAGCAGCAGTTCTCAAATAAAGATTACAGTGAGTTAATAGTGTCCCCAATCCCCAATCTTGTTAATAATTGCTTTTATTTTTAAAAAAAAAAAAAAAAAGAAGAAGTCAGACTTTCTTGGGCAAACATCAGCCTACACAAATGCAACATAACATGCCATTTTTTCACCGTGCATTCTATTTTGAATGACTGGAGAAAAGCACAATTACTATTAACTGATCTGACATAGTTATAACAAAACATCTCAGTACCAAATGTGAGTATGTTAGATCTTATAGGCGTTGCTTCAGAAACAAGGCTGTATAACGGACATTATCCATAGTTCAAATTCCAGTCCTAGTTCCTAGTCCTAGTCCAATTCTAGTTCCTTCACTATTGTTCCGATAGTAAATGACAATATTTGCCATCAGTATATGTAAAAAGTATTTGCAAATTAGCATACTATTGTTGTGACTCTGACTAAAGTTCATGCATGTAGTCACAGAAATGCATGCCACTTTGAGAAAAAAACATTTTAAAATGCATCATTCCTAACCAATCCATCCAAAGGGCAGCGGTGAAAGAGACAGCACTGTTTTCTCTCAATCAGCAACTTCCTTACAGTGGTAAACACCTTTTCAGAACTGGAGCTGGAAGGGAAAAGCTTCCATTTTCAGTGAAGGAGAACACTGTAACAGAACAGACTACACTGATGTTGGCCTATGTGGATACCATTCAGAGAGCTTGCTAGCTGCACCTCCCAACATTTTGGTTTCAGCTTTTCAGAGATACTTTTCTGTATGCTGTTCTGTATCAAGCTGCAATGGGTTTGCATCAAACAATATTTGTTCTGATCTCTGCGGCTTGTCTCAGACAAAGTGCTTTCTAATTCCTTACAGCTTAATTTTGTGCTGGCCACTGTTCTTTCACAGGTTTGGGGTTTTTTTTAGATAAATGTAATTATTTTTTTTAATTCTGTTGGAACTGAAGTACTGTATGAAAAGCATGTAAGTGGGTATGCATCTTTGTCCAGACTTTCCACTCACAGAAGTGTGTTGACATTGTTAAAAGGATAAAGAAATGGATGCTTATTCTGCCACTGGCATAAAATGAACTTTATATGACCTTTTTTTTTAAATATATTTCAAATAAACAAGCAAACAATAAAAAAGCAGATGGATTTTTTTATCATCAAGGAGAAAGTTGGAATAGGTCAACCATCCACCAACAACAAAACAAAAGATAAAAAATATAGATAATCTCTTTCAGAAGGTAGCCCTGGTGGTGACCCTCTATTCCTCATATTAGCTGTGAAGGAACAGAATATGGTATTGTGCATGATGAACAGGATTGCAAAAGGTAGTATAAACAGCATAGCATTTGTCGATGTGTTTGGTTCTTTTGCACATTTGTGGAAACACTGTGAAAAAAGTTCAAGCACACTATCACCTGTCAAAAAACATTTGCATCAGTGTTAACGGATGCCACGTTGTTGACACTGCAGTGTTGCATGTATTATTCTTTGAATCACATGATATAAAATAACCCAGAGCTTGAACTCACTAGGGGATTTTGACATTATTTGCGGTTGAATGTTTTAAATTAATCATTTGGACTTCTTATGTTTCAAAGCAGAGCTTTATACTGAAATAGTTAATTAGACCCATTGCTACAGTCATCTTACCAAAGAGAATGAGTATTTAAAAAAAAAAAATAAATTAAGAAACTTTGTAACAGAGATGCTGCAAGTTGTCTGATTCAGTTTAACTGCTTGTATATCTTGAGACTTGTTAGAAATGCTAAACAATTAATCACAAGTTATCTTGAAAATTTGAAACCTTTCAATTCAAAATAATTCTCAAGTGTTTTTTTTTTATTCTTAAAATCATTTTCAGGAAATGTGGTGGTCACAAATTATTATTGATGGGGGAGTTGACAACATAATTTTCAAGTTCTGAATATCTGAATACTAGTTTCCCTAGAAAAAATGCAGCATATTAATAGTATTTTAAATATATATTAAAAAACACATGCAATCATATTCTAATTCCTGGGCTGCTAAAACATTTATGTTAATCTTGCTGTAACTTGCTTCTAGTGAAACATTGCAGAGCTATTAAAGAAAAGCAAAAGTGAAAATGTAATGGAAAGCCTGGATGTAATTGATATTAATGTACCTTTGTGCTAAAAACAATAGCTGTTATGCAATACTGGAACAAATTAGTATTGCTGAGAGGTGAGAACCTCCAATGACTAATTTCTTAAAAAGAAAGCTCTGTTATGGATAAAGGATGTGACAAACACCAATGCAAGGTAGGTCCTTAGAAGAGATCTTACATGTTGAAAGCCAAAACATCAGTATCAAGTATTATGTTGCAGAGCTATGACCACCAAATACCTCCTAACTGTGAAATAAATGCTGACAGTCAAAGGTTCACGCAGAACTAGCTCCAGCAGCAAGCTAGCCAAGAATATCAATGTCTCTCAAAATCCCACATTTGCTGTGTAATGGTGCATGGAATGGCAGTAATATCAAGGGAATAATTTATCCTAAGTGTTACCTTTTTTGGTAAACTATAAAACTATGAGTGACTGGTATAATATCTTTTATAATTTCTGGTTTTATTTTTTATAGAATCCATGAGATTTTTTTTCTTTTTCTGTGCATATACTTTAAATGCCAGCTGTGCTGCAGCCTTGCTGACTCTTTCTTAGGTCACTCTATATCAGATATCACTTTCACCTATTAGTGTTTGCATACTGAAGACCCCTTCTCCCCTTCTTCAGGGTGTTCAAAATAAGCTGTGTTCCAAGCTAGCAACAAAATGCCAAACAAGTGAAAATGAGCAGTCAGCATAATTCTTGAAGAAAGAGAGATGTTCGATTAATTAGATTGAACTTTAGCATAATCTGAACGTTAATGAAAATTGGCAGTTTGAGCTTCCTTCATAGTAGTCAACATAAAGAGTTTTCTTGGAAATGACGTGTCATAGTGTCTAAAATAAAGGAATGTAACACTTCTGCAAGTGTCTAAACAACTTTGAATAAATCATTTGAGTTCTAAAGTTTATATCACTAAGTCAAGTCACATGAGTTCCTCCCATAGTGTTCATAGAAGTAACTATTTTATGAAAAATCTATTATTAACAATGAGACAGCAAGCAGCAAATCTGTTATTACTTCTTGCAGGCCAGCCTTTCAGGACAATTGTTTTCTTTTGATTTTCTACAATTCTACACAGATGTTAGAGAGCTTAATAACAAATAGTGACATAAGCAATTTCATCTCAGAAATAGACCGTCTCAGTGTGACAGTCAGATAGGAAAGTTGGTTTGGGAGTAAGACAGGTAAAAACAAGTTCTCATAAATGAGACTTCAAATTTGATGTGTGCCCAGATTTTGCACTCTAAAAATGTGCTTAGTGCAATAATAAATCTTTGTTTCAAAGTTCGTATATGGCTTTGAACCCTATATTAAACTACTAGGCATTTTGTTTCTGTTTCTGATCCTTTCCTTCTTTGAATTAAGATTTTCTCACTCCTGTGGCATCATTAACCCAAAGTTTTGTAACTTAATGAGCTATTTAATAGCTATGTAATAAAATTAATGTGTTGTCTAGAACACAGTTGGGTTAAAAACCTTCATCAATTACAAGCAACCAATAATTAAAGGAAAAATAAAAATAAAATTCTTAATGTTTAGAGGATCACAAATTTAGCCATCCTGGACCTTTAAGCACATAATAGCAATGGCTGCTAAAAACTCAATCATATCAGATTGCAGTTTCTGTTCACTAGGTGGGAATTTTCTACTCTGCTGAACCAAAGCTTTACACTTTCATTAGCTCACATTCTCTGTCATGACACCAGTGCCCTCTCATCAGACCGAAGGCTGAGCTGAGTGGTGCCGACAGAGAGAGACAGATAAAAGGAAACTGATGAAAGTGCTAAATGTTTGCCTTCTGGGTAAAAGCTGCCTGTGGCTTTGCTGATCACTGATTTCCTTTGCCCCATCCAAGAAAGTGGGAGTGAGTCTTGTGCTCCACATATAGATACTAGTAGCTTCAATTTCAAGCAAATTTAATTTTGAATTTATTTTCAGAAAGTGCAATTTTGCCTGATCTTGGAAGAAAACAAAATTTTTGGTTTCTCTCACAGAAATCACCCATGTGAATCTAAAAGAGAGAAGGTGGAAACCATCAGTATGAAACTGAATACTCAAGATCTGTACCACATTTAGACTGAAATTTGTAGGAACCATTCAATTTCTCAACAAATCTTGATCATGTTACGGTTGCAGATATTAATTTTAATGATAAATGAAATTATAACCTCCCCCTGATTCTGAAATCTGATTCAGAATCAAAACTGCCCTGAATGGTTTCAAGCTGAACTGAAAACAAGTCTGTGGGTCACAATAATTTGAATGACCATTTCTATTTGAATCCTAATGCAATGAACAAAGAGCCGAAATACTATAATCCACTCTGGTCTGATCTGAAAAAGATTTTCAAAAAATGAAATCCCTATTTTATCTCTAGATATGTATTAGAAATCCTCTGAGTAATCTATTTCTTGTTAAAACTAAAGCCTCATTTTGAACACAAGGGAGATAAGTGTATAAAAATGAACAGTAATATAATCATATCATATAAACATCTGAGTGATGAATAATTGTGTAAATCTGAAAAACAGTATTATTCTGATTCATTGAAATATACTAAAAGATTTTCAAACTGTAAAACTCAGCAAGACCATGAAGATCATTCTTTCTGGTAATTACTGCACAAAAGGAACAAATGGCTGTGTGATATTTTAATATTAGAAAGATCTAAAACAGAATTTATAAATTAAATGTATTATAAAACAAAATATAGAATACTATTGTCATTTTTAAGCAAAAAAAAAAAAAAAGAATTTAAGAGATCTTTTTTATTAAATTAATATTCACTGCTTACCTAATCATAAAGTATTGGGTAATTTCCTATTTGTCAGAATAATATATTTAAAATATAATTAATGAAAACCAAAATTATTAACACTCAATGCACAATAGTACAGGATGTTGACCATTTTAGAGTTCTTTTTCTTATTTTATTCTATATTATACATGGCTATTCACAACTGTATGAAAGTCAAACAAGAAGATGTGAGGACAAGTATTCAACCTCAGAAATTGCTCTCAGATTTTAAGTCTGTTGAAAATGCACACATTCACAGGTGAAGCATGTGAAGCAGGGTTTTGAGAACAATTTCAGAGAGATGGACTTGAGAGTTATTTCTTATCTGGAGAATGGTGGTCATGGCACAGACCTGGGGTAAGAAAAACTATCCAGTCCAAGTTTTCCCACTGCTAACTACTATATATACAAATATGAGGTTTCCAAAATGGACTCTTTTATGTAATTCAGTATACATTTTAAAAAGTTGTACCAGATCAAACGACTATGAAAGATAACTTATATTTTATGCTGCATTTTATGCTTAAAAGTGATGTTGACATTTCAGAAACTTACCAATCCACTGTAGAAATTTTGATGAAGCTTCCTTTCTACAGGTCTCCTGCATACCCTTGTTCAGCCTCTGCAGCAAGTTACAAAAAAAAAAGAGACCACAGTTCTTATCATGGAGGTTGTCAAATCATGTGAAATGTGAAAATGTAGTTCATGTCTATTACAGAAAAAGTATATATCATAGAAAATACATGGACATTACGATTTCAATTGTTATTCAAGATGTATTACATTCTATTACTTGCTAGTGTGAGGCAGGATATGAGAATAATGTAGATATCTCCTAGAGAAAACCACCATGTTTTAGGTATTATCTTTAGAATGCAGGAAGGGTTAACATGGTTTCTATCAATTTATGAAAATCTGCTCTTAATTGTATCTACTTACTTTGCCTGAGCAGCAGAGATTCAACTGTAACATTTTGATCCAAGACTTAATCTAAGTATATTTCTAAGATTCTGCTCTGCTTCATATTACTATGCATGTTACCTCATTGACTTTTTCTTATCAATTCCTTTTTCCAATGATAGTATTCAGACATAACATTTTTGCTTTATGAAAATTTAGAATATTGACAGAGAATGAGGTCAGGTGCATTTTATTAAAATTGCCAGGATTCTTCTCAAATTCTGGATGATTAGTTCCTTTAAATGTGATAAACTCTAACACTGACAAATAAGATTCAAATCCTATAAGAGAAAAATATACATAGATCATGAGTGCAAAACAGAAAAGTCTCATTCTGCCATTAATATATTGTATACAGTAAGTTGGTTTACATTGGCACTTAATAGACCAAATACATTTTGAGGTGTTTTTTTTTTTTTAAATCAAAGAATAACAAAACCCCGTTATGTCTTAAAAATTAATATCCACATTCTTCCAATTCTGCTCAAACCATTAAAAAAAAAAAAAAAAAAAACAAAAAAAACCAAAACCTCTGATAAACACAATTTATGAGACTGGACGTGCTTTGCCTAGATTTTGTAATGTTTTGGTTTACTATAGTCATTTCATCCACTGGCGTCTCTGATTTTCCTCACCCATTGAACTTTTTACCTTTTAATCGGGCAAACACTCATCTGGCTTACAGTATGTTCAAATGGCATTGTTCTATGTTTAAATCTGAAGTTAGAAAAGAACAAGGCTGGTTATCGTTGCTCATCATACATACAGCCTTGAAATTTATTTAGTTGTCTCTTTGCCTTGTTAATCTTCAATTCAAATGTCTGTAAACGAAAGGTTAGGCAGGAGCAGGCAGAAAGTGATGTAGACCCAACCCTTAACAAACCATTCACTTCAAACCTGGGTACAAAAGCAAAAAGCAAAAAAAGCCACCCATGTTATTCAAGGTTCTGCCAGCTGCAGAATGTAAGTATTTTTGCTTCTTCTTGAATTTCAAGATCAGACGGATTTGCTCTTTCCCTAGGTTCACAATAAATCTGTGACCCATCAAATAGCACATTTCACTGAAGTGCAGCCATCTTGAAAATATTGTAGCCCAGAGATCTCAATAAAATGAAAGTAAGACGTGGTATTTATTCTGTGGTTTTCTGTGAAAATGTTTTGCAAACAAATCTATTTCAGAAGAATGGTTCTTAATTCAAAATACACTTTGGGAAGGAAATAATATCACACCCCTTTTTATGCTTCCTGCAGTGGGTAAAATCTAATGGCAGGGAATGTGTGAGCTCTGTAAATGTTGCCATTTTCCAAACTTGATATTATTAATGTGGACTGTCAAGTTTAGGTCAAGCGTTTATACACATTGTGCCTCAGTACTTACACTGTTGCAAACATATCTGTCACGCACAGCAAATGCACAGTGCAGCACAATCTGAGGCACCGAGAGGCAAACATGAAATCTTTTAGTAGAACTGAGCCAACATTTTTACCTCATTTATCTGAGCTGCCACCATTTTTAATAACAATTTCATTTATTTGACAGCTGCATACACTTTCTAAATAAGCAATTTACTTGAATTTGCTGATTTGCAACAATTTTTAAATTGTCTTTATTTGGTTTCTGTTGGTTTTTTTTCTTTTTCTTCTTTTTTTAACAGCTTTAAGGTTACACAGACAGGGGAGAGGAATCATGCTGTTAAGCACAGATGTATATTTTTAAAAGAAAATATATTTTAGAATGTAGGCTATCTTTAATGCTAAATTAAAATTATTGCTGGAATGGTGCTATGTTATCCCTTGGATATATATGATTTCAGCATTTAATTAACTTGGAAGTCCTCTCATAAACGGGGTGTATGCATCTGTGTAAAGTTCAGGGCAGTCAGGCTGAATCTATAGAAGAAAACTGCTTGGAGGGGGAGATGTCCTAGAGAAGCAAGTCTGTCCTATCTGAGGCAGACAGACTTTACCACACGGCTACATGCACTAAATTAAGAAGTGGGGAAGTTCATCCAAAGTGCACAGATTAAAATTTTCAATAGGCTTAAAAATGACTCTAAGGCATGAATGAGCCTGTCACTTTTTCTCTGCCTCTTCAGCAAATGATGGATTCACTCTATGCCCATAATATAACCCGTGAGATATGCCTGGCTTCATTGGTTATTCTTCATTTCCAGTCAAGCTGAAATAGAGGCTGTGGTTAAACAAATCTGCTTTTATGGAGCAAAGCACTGTGAAACGGAGCTGATTATGACCTGACACATTGAATTAGACTGTCGTGTAAAGCAGTGCTGATGATTCCATTGTTTCAGGGTCCTGTCCGCCTGCCTGAGCTTTTCCTTCTCTCTCTCTCTCGCCACACACATTTCTGTTTCCCCTTTGCTTTAAGAACCCTTTTTTCAATCTATTTACTATTTGTAACTGACTCCACAGAAGAATATAATTTAGAAGTCTCTTCAAGAAGAGGTTTAGTGACAAATACTTTAAAGGAAGAGTATCACGTTTTTTTATATTACTATTCTCAAAGACAGATTACATTGTAAAAGCATTGCTGTCACATATCTAGTCACTTCCAATTTTCTTTTATAAAAAAAAGTAGAAATGTTAGCTAATTAAGGTCACTGACTAACAACATCTACTAGCGTGAACAAAGGATCTGAGCTCACAAAATACTGGCTTCTAAGACCACATGTACTGTATATCTGGAAAGACAAGAAATGCTTAAGCTTTCTACTTATTGTTAGTCTTGTAAGCCATTAGTCTTGATGGTACTTGGCAATGAGTTTCCTGTTTGAATCTGTTGGACGCTCTTTCTATGTTATTCCAGTTGTTCTTGTTTCTTGAGTGAAAATGGGTAAATAATAGTAATATTCCTAGCATAAAATTCTTAATAGTATAAGAAACATATTCCATCTTCTATGTCTTCATTCACCTCAGAAATACCAGTCATATAATTATTTTTTATTGCTTTAAGTAAATTGTGTACCATCTGAAACTCTTTTATTCCTGCCAAGCTTTGTTTTGGATAAGATGCCCAGGACTGCTCGGTCTGTGAGATGAAAGCACAACATGCCAAGGCCTCAGGCTCCAAGTCACTGCAAGACGTGTCCAAGAAACAAAATATACTAGTCTTTGCTGCCATGTCTAATTGTTACTGGTACTCAAGTTAGCTAGCTTAAAATAAGCTTGACCATATCTGTGATATACTGCAGTCCTCATTGTTATAGTGCAGGTATAAACTACAGTATTATTTAATACTCCCACAAATATTATTTTTTTTTTTGCTTTGGTTCTATACAGTCTTAGGTTTATTGACCTGAATATTCACCACAAGGCCCTATGGTAATTTTTTAACTGAGCCAGTCATAGCCATTTGGAGATTTTAATTCCTTCCATCATTTCATTATCTATGCATATATATGGTATAAAAAGAATCTATGCTTAAATGGGTTCAGATTTTGAGTACTGAATAATGATATATGGTGTAAAGAGTTTTGTAGGCCCTTCAGAATTCAAAAGAAGCTGTAAGCAGTTCCAAGGTTAGGTATTCTTCTATATGCAAAACAGAAAATTATCTCAGCTCATTACCTATTTACGTTTATCACCACATTTCTACTATAACCCTCACAGGACATTCACTACAGCCCTAAAAGTTGCTCAAAACTATGATTAAATTATCCTAAGATCATCCAAAATTATGGGAAAAAAGTATTTCCTGGATTTCCAGAAATGACTGATAGCCTTTTAGTCCCATGCAAGAGATAGAACCGAAGCCAGCATAGAGTTAGCAGTTCATACAGGCAGGTCAAAACTTGCTGCAACCGTTCAACCGTCTTTCATTTCCAAGCTAGTTGCCTGATGGAAGACACAGCTTTCAAACCAATGGAGGCAGGGAAGGTCAGAGGTGCTCCAAGACAAAGTAAATGCAGGTTTGATGCATGTCACAACCTGTGCTGTCAGTGGTAGTCCCAATAGTGTAATGGCACGGTGTGAAGTGAATACATATGCACTGGCCCCTTGGTACAATTTCTACTGCTGAATCTGGGAAGGTTCAAGTTCAAAAAGATCATAAACATTAGCCAGACTGAAATACCTATGGCTATGAAAACAGACTCAACTTTTTTTTTTTTTTTTTTTTTTTTTTTTTTTTTTTTTTTTTTTTTTTTTTTTTTCCTTGGGTAAAGTAAGGTTAGTTTATATAAGAAAAATGGAAACAGCATGAAGCACGGAGAGATCAGCATTTGCACAATAGAAAGATAGATCAGTGAAATAAAGTTCAACTATTCAATAAATATGAGTGAAATTATGCAGTCGTGAAACTTTTTTTTTAATTTCTTTTTCATTTATTTATTTATTTTTTCTTTCTTTCTGTTTCTTTTATCTCAACAGCATCAGATTGTTCCATATCATCTGCAAACTCTTCTGTTCTCTCTTTACATTTTCTTTTGTAGCTTGTTTGGTGTGTTGATTTTCTATGAGGGTTACCTTACCAATACAAACAACTGATTCTTGGCTTGGCAGTGCTGTCTTGTTGGCAGCATGAAAATTATGTATTATTGAAAGCCAGACTGAAGCCAATTTGTTTAAAGCTTCTCATCAAAGAAATCTATTGCCATCATTCTAATATAGTTTCAAATGTAGTGAATTTTGACAGTTAACAAATAAAAGGCTTCTCTCTAGAGTGAGGAGAACAGCCAAAAAATATCTCCACAAGGAAAATGCCCTCAACAAAATATCCTTGATCAGAAATCCCACACAGAAGTAGGCTATACCTAATGTTTGTATCAAATCCTAGAATTACAAATTAACAAAATGAATCCAACAATCTTAAGGTTTTCATCACTAGAATTTACTTACAATGGAGGGCACTTTTTTATTTTTAATTTCAGAAACTTACTCTTACTAAAGTACAGATTGATAACACAATAGACTAGTGTTCTCTCTTCATAAATAATGTGGGCCACAAATGAATTATGCAAGTTTTCAAAGTCGATATTTTAAAATTCTTCTAGAGTGGGTCTAAAGATCTAGTTTTCATATATTCAATATAGACTTCTCACTAAAGTCTATGTGCAGAAGAATGTTTTTAGCCCAATATTTGAATTATGAGATTTTGCTTTCTCTTCTGCAACAGATTGACCAGTTTTTTTCATTATGAACTCCTGTGCTGAGCAGAAACAGTGAATTTAATTTGCTGAGAATCAGTTTTAATCTGAATTGCTATGCTTTTTTTTTTTTTTTTTCTGTGAGAAATGAAGAAAGACTAGGCTTTGTGTATAGCTCTTACACCAAGGTTTAAGTAACGGTCCAAATAGATTCTAATCACGTGGTCAAATATTTATTATGACAAGTCCAGAAAAGTTATGTTACTCTGAAAAATGTTATTCTGTAATACTTTAATTTACTTTACTCAATGGATTCATTATTTTAAACATCTACTTTAATCCATAAAACAGATTAGCCAGAAGCTGCACTTGCAGCTCCTATGGTTTCAATGCATGCATGTGCAACTAACAGGATAATTGGATATATATCTTTTGGCAGGAGCATTATACACTGCAGTATTGTGCAGCAGTTTCTTTATGCTGTAATAATGCAGGTGATCAAAGAGTCAAAATAAGTACTAGATCTCAAATTAAACAAAAAGGAAAGGTCACGTAGATACAAGGAATCATACCAATAATCTGGTCTTTCAGCAGGTTGCAATCACACAGGACTTCTTGAATTCCTTTAAGGGTTTGTATCTAATGTTAGTTCAGTGATATGAGAAGGATGTTTTTCATTGACTTTTACTGGATCAGGATCAGGCTCCAAGTACTATGGTGGAAAGCAGTTCATGGTGTCATTTTTAGTTTATTTCAGCATCAATGCATTAGAAAGACTTCAGGGAGAGGAGGTGGGGGGAAGGGTAAAAGGAAAAGAGCTTACCCTGGAACGGCTAGTTTAAAACTGTGTTCTGATATGTTAAATATATTTATATCCTGGTTCCCATGTGTGCATGTTTTCAATTTAAACAGTAATTATTTATATGAAGCATTTAAATAATTAAGTACCAACTGAGCTGTATCTATCCCTGATACTAAATTCATGCAGTCAAATTCAGTGCAACCTTTTTACCTTCAATCTGCTTTATGAAAACCCATTGTGAAGACAGCTAAATGGTATTCCACCTTTACTAGTTACACATTTCTTCTACTCATTATCATTAATAGCTTAACAGCCTCCAGACTGTTACCTTAATCTTTTTTATGTCAATGAGATATTCTCCAACTGTCAACATTTTACAACCATTATATCTATTAGAAATTGCTATATTTCAAATTATGTCCCATTAACAGAAGAAATAATTACAACATTACGTTTAATTGAATGGAAAATGTTGACCAGGTTTCTTTTATTTTTCCTTTAGATGACATTGCCATTAGAAGTGCTCTGCTTTGAGATATACACAAATATTCAGATTTACGGTGATGCATCTTCATAAAATTATTTAGTAGTCATGATGAATTCTTCAGATGAGATTTATTATATTATTTACTGGTTTGAGTATTCTTCCTATGTTATTCATGCTTATAAGTAAACAAGCTTTCCTTGCTATAGTGTGGGACAGCATGTGCTTTTAGGTAAAAAAAATTCCATATGCATTTGCTAATAATATCTTGTAAATCATGTTCCATATAAGTAAAAGTGATGCATAGACATGTGCATAAGACATACATACAAAAATGTACTCTGTCCCAGCTAAATTATTTATCTACACTGAGTTTGTACAACTACATGTTCACATTTTCTATGATGCTGCACAAAGAATTACACATTCCACACTGATTTGATTGTAAATAGTGGATATACTAAGTTGTCCCCCAAAAGGCTCAAAAGTCTGTGGAAGAAGATCTGCTTTGTTATGTATTGGATAATTTTACTTAAAAAATCGAGATAGAATTGTATTTTCAAAATTTATTTGAGCAGGGTAACAGTAGTGACTTGACCAATGCAAACCATATTTCAAAGTATGAGAAAGCATGGAAAGAATCACGATGTCAGAAGGAATTTAGAAAGAAACTTTTCATCTTGAGAAAAAAAAAAAAGGACAAACTGATATTTTTTTAGGCTTCCTAAGATTACTCACTTCTCTCACACACTTAGCTGAATAATATTATGAAATATCATTAGATCACCTAATTTTTTTAAAAACAGCAGTAAAGAATCTTTCAAGTTATCTCTGCACAGCCCCCTCCTGACTGAGTACATGAGTTTAAGGGTGATGAGGAAAGTCTGCATAGCTACAGGCAAGATCAGAGTTCATCAGTGGTTCAAGTGCTGAGCAACAAGCCACTTGGCTCTCTAAGGATCACTTGATAAAGACAGAAAAAAACACCTGAGATTCAAGGTATATCTGTGATACCTACCAAAATTTCCTTCCAAATTCAATTCACTTTAATGTTTTCACACCATAACATAAAAAACTGAGATTGTGACATACATATTAAAGCCTTTGGGACATAGGTGCATATCTCAATGTTATTCAGAAATATGTTTACCTGATGGTAAAGTCTGACAGGAAATGAGAAAAAGGTGACATGAGCTAGCAAGAAACTCAAGGAATTGCCCAATAAATAACCCTTCTTATTTCTTGCCTATGAAAACATTTTATCCTATTGTTACTCAATTAATCAGTGGATCTCAAAAGCTTAAGAGAGTTTGGTTATCACTTAAATGCTGTTAAATTTTAACAATTTTCTGTGAGACCTGTGCTAACTAAATAACATCATAAATAAAACACTTAAAGATGAACATGATATATGCTGTTGATCTACCAAATTAATCTCATATCACATAATAAACAGGAATATCAGACCAGTCATTAATATCTCTTCTTTTCTTCTGTCAATACCTAGAAGAGATTTTGGGGTTTTTTTTCAATATGATGATAATTCAAATAGTAGGGCTACTCTATGTCTTTGGTGATAAACTAACTTTAATGAAGAGTAATTGCAATTAAAATTACAATATCACTTTCCAGAAGAGCTCTGTGTTTTGAAGAGCTAGATTTATGTTAACAGAACTTGCAAAAATCCCATTACTTTCTTATGCCATCAATAGGATTATTAAAAAGAAGAGTGAAAGAACTGTTCTCAAAAAGTGAAATTAGAATTTAACACATGGTGTTTTACCTACAGAAAATAAAAAGTACAAAAAGGAAACAAGAAAAAAATATAACCAAAGGTCTGTACAAATTCTGGGGGTGTATACATTATTTTTTCCTTTGTCTCTCTCTCTCTGTCTCTCTCTCCTCTTGCCTTTATTAGTATTATTATTCTTTTTTTTTTTTTTTTTTTTTTTGNCATCTCTAGGTCAAATCAAGTTCATTTATGTCCAGTAGATTATTCCAGTTAAAAGTAAAGGGGGAGATTAAAGAGTATAGTGAAATACCTTCCAATCTGCCATGGATGCAGTATTTAATATTAAAGTCAGGTGACATAAATGCAGCTAGGCCTTGGTAGCTAACCTAGAGACCTCCGGGTGTTGAGCTGGAAGAGATGAAGTCTGATTTTGACTTCATAGTATAAACAGAATGTCATCCACCCATCAAAATTCCACCCACAGTGAACCCCCGGCACGGTTAATGATTATAATCTTCACATTTAATCATGGGAACACAGTGACAGGCAAACAAAGGTTAGCTAAACTGACAGTTCAGGCTGTTTGAATGGAAAAGGGGGACTTCACAAGTTTTATTTTAAAATGTTTATACTCGTCCAACAGCACTTTTCAATTCTATACCAGAAGAGCACACAAAGCCTGGCTGCTTGCAGAAATTGGCAGTGTGCATAATTAACCTTTAAACTGCAGGAAAACTGGAAACTTTGAGGCTTGCTTTAAAAGAGTTGCTATGCCAGTACTACTTTCAAGGTTAAGTTAAGCTAAGGGCACTTAAAGGGTAAAAGAAGAAATACAGAACTAATATGTCAAAGCGTCAGAGGGAAAAAAAATGCCATTTTAGAAATGACATAGTTATCTTAAAGGGATATTCTTATTTACTTAGGTTAAAGGACAACAACAACTTACTGAGAACAATATTTCAAGGTACATTTTATTCTCCATGCAGTTTGTTGCTCTTAAAAGTGTGTGGATCTTTCCATGTCCTTTCATTTTACAACTGTGGTGTCCAGAAAATTAGACTTAAGAACAAATGTAAGCGTGTCAAACTTTCTTACAGTAAAAATATACATTCACTCATCTTTCAGGCGTGCATGCAGTAAAAGTATTTAATTTTGGTAAGGAATAATGAATAAAAGTGCAGCAGTTGATCCTTACAGAAAAAATGAACCTAATCTAATCCCCACAGCAAAGAACTGACCTTTGCAATAGAACATAACTATTGACCGTAAATTAAGTATTTTAAAAAATGGTCACTTGCTCTTTAAAGCATTCTGAGTTATTGTATTGTTTTTGATGCTCTTCATAGGGCAGTACTTCATAAGTACTATTAATAGAAAGAATCAATACAATAAATTCCCACTAAGTTGATAATACATTTTTGTATGCAACTCTCATTGCTATTGCAAAATGTTCAACTGAATTTCTCAAGAAATAATACAATATCAAAAGCCTGACAAGATGCTGTCATGACATAAAAGGCTGATCTCACATGCTCCAGGTGGGCTCCAAGGTGACTTGCACAGGCCAGGATCTTATGGGTCACAGGGGCCACCCAGCCTAAAAGATCCTTCTGTCTCATATGCTTTCTTTGCTACTTCTAGTGCAGTTTGTTGACCAACATCTTCCACGTTCCAACTAGACAAACCAAGCAGGAAGGAAGTAGCATTAGTTGCACACCTGTGGCCCTCACGTCTGTGCAATGTTGAACCCCCTAAAGATGCCAGAAGAACAAGCAGTAGAGGGAAAAATAGCTGGAGTTTGCATCGCTATGTCCTAGCAAAGCAAGGTCTGACAGGAATAGATTAGCTTTCTGCAACTAGCAAGACTAGTTAACTAGCAAGACTAGTTAACTACACCAAGCACCAAGAAAGAGTGTTCTCTTATGCTTCGTTAAGAGAAGGATAAGAAAATGGTGTTATGAAGTGAACCAAAATGCATTCAAGCTGAATTTTAGAAGTTTCTTAGTCCTAAGTGTGGTAAAGAACAGAAATATCCCTCTAGCTGAAGAAACAGTAGGTGAAATAATATAAGACGATTTGAATTTATTTTTTAAAAGTGTGACAGTGAATGACAGCAATGACTGGGAGTAAAGATGATGACAAAGAAGGTCTCTGGTGATCTTCTTTTCTTATGTAATGAAATAGCAGTTCAAATCTAGTTCAAGACTCTAGCCGCTGATTATTGACTAAGCTGAATTAATCCAATATGCTTTACATTGGTTTAAATAATTTTTTGTCAATTTAAGCTGTTAAAATGGTATATAAGACCAAATTCTTTATTGACTGTGTATTTCTGTCATCAGGTCACGGTAAAGAAAAATCAGCAACACAATAGCTCTACAGAAAACACAAGAAGAGGTTTTGTGTCTACAAACACAAAAAATCTACACTGCTAACATGAATTCAAATTTCTTTATATACTTATCTACTGATATTGACTTCCATAGTGACTAGTTTAAAGCCTGATATTAGAGGTCATTTTACGCATTTTTACATTTTATTTCAGATACTTTTCTGTGTTCTGAGTTTATCTCCATCATTCTCTTTTTTTTTCCTTCTCTGTAAGGAAGGCTTTTTGAGAGTACAGTAAGTACCATTGTTCTTTAAAAATAATTTCTCCTAAATTTGCATGTTTCTTTTTTTCTTTTATAACCTTTTTATGGTTGGAAGTAAACTATTTCCACAGTTTAAACCTTCCTAATAGTCCATAATAGTCCCTAACTGACAGGAGACAGAAGAATTGTGTACACTCATGGTGCTGGAGAAGACAACCGCATATGCAATCTTTCCATGGATGCTGCTACCAATGAATAACATACTGAACAGAGTATGAAATGCCTGAGAATTACTAGATTTGTTGGACTTGTTGATGCTTTTTCATACAGGTTAAAGCCAAAATGGAAAAAGGGATTAAATACTAAAATATATGCAGCTGCATACTTAGGGCTTGTCCATGCAGTTAAAAGCAGTACATGTTAAACTGAATTGCAGATTCAAAGTATTCTAGATTTTCCAGGCATAAAGACAGTCTTCATAAGAACTATTTTTCCTGCCTATCTGCTAAACCATTGTTCTGAGTAGGAGCAATCATGTTCCCATTTCTCTACAGGATAAACGTTGGCTTCTCTTTCCACATTAGGTCTTAGCCACCAGCACAGGGCTGGGGACCACCCAGCTGATTCAAATGGTATTTGCTTTATAATTGTCATTAACCTTGTTAACGCAGACCCAAGGGACTGATTCCTTGGAACTTGTCTGTGGCCTTCAAGAGAGGCAATTTATGAACTCACTATGCTTTTGTTTTTGATAAACTGTACACAGCTATGGCCTTTTTGACAGTCTTTTTCCCATCATACAGCTAAACACAGATCCAATTGTTGTATGTTTACATACTCTTTAAGCACCACTATTATGTTACAGAGCTGACTTTGATAACAAAAACTACCCCAAAACCAGCTCAGATGTAATTGTTTTTAAAACACTAAGACAAATTTCAGGAGGGAAAGCAGCATGCAAACAAACAATCACAGAAAGACCTCAGCTCTAAAAAAGAAAGACAGTGAAGGGAACTGTCAGGCAGAAAGTTTTGGTCACTAACATTCTTCTGTTAGACATAGAAACCATTTCAGATTTGAGATTCTTTTCTCCTTTTCACGCTAATAACTGAGCATTGTCTGAGCTAAACACGCCATGAAATGTATTGATTGTCTGGTGAGAGATGTCTGACACACAGAAAACCATTTACTACAGCTGTGGTCTTATCAGCGACCATAGAGAAAGGGCAGTGAGGGAGAACAGCTACTTAAATTCATCCCAGTAAGAAAGAGGACACCACCAAACTATATTTGTTCCAACCTGGTTAATTCAGGTCTATCTGCAAANATGAACTCTGAAACTGTGCACATATGTAGTTTTATATATGTATTATATATATATAACATATATATATATGTTAACTCACATATACTACATTGAGAGTCAAAATTCATCCTTCTGCAAAGAACTGAGAAGGATCTACTTAAAAGACTGAGAGGTTATACAAAACCATGCAGAAGTTCCATCTTTCTCTAAAGTATGGTACTTCTTTAAGAAGATNTTGGGTAAATGCAAAGTATAAAATAGGTTACAGTTTAAATCCTTAAAGTATCAAGACCATAATAGATTAACCAAGAATGAATTAACAAGCTTGTAAATCCAGGAAACAATGACTGTTACTCAGACAAGGTCATGCCTGTAATGCGTAGTGGTTTGGGGTGGGTCGGAGTAGTAAAAAGGGAGCAGCCTTTAGCTCTTTTACCAGTAGATATGAGAAAAATGCAATATGTACAACACACGAGGAAGGTAAAGACACATTATGTATTTTTTCCTTCTCTATTTCCCCACTTAATTCAAACTAAGGAGGTTTGGATCACTCTGAAAAGAACTTTAAAGGTTGAATTCTTAGAGGTTGAATAGGAGACTGAAAGGCTTTTATTCACAGGTACAGTTTCATGAGCAAAATACAAATCAGTGGACTA
>VZRU01005779.1:210101-220342 GCA_013398155.1 Pedionomus torquatus
AAGAAGATATGGTAAATCTGGTGTCTTTGTACCAAAAAGCTTTTTCCTTTAGAAAATCCACCTTTATCTGAGACAAACTTGCCTCATAGAACTAATTTAAAAATAAAGCAGTCTGTTTTACTCCTTTCTTTGTGCCATCACTTATTCCACACACAGATGCACACAAAATGGAAATTACAGGAACAGCCAGTAAATCTGTGATATTTCCCTGAAGGTGATGGACTCACAGAAACAAAACCTGAGGTTTGTTCAGAAACAGCTAAATGTTAGAGTATAGCTTCTGCTTACCTCTAACTATATATGACCAATAATTCAACGACATTTACAAAAGACTAAGAAAAAAGATTACTGAGAAAAATAAACCTACAATTTCTGAACCTCAGAAGAGGTGGCCATAAAATTTTTAGAAAATTCAATCTCTTTAGGTGACTGAATACCTACTAGAATAGAAAATCCTTATTGATGATTTTAAATGTCAAGATCTATGTATGCTGCTTTATCAAATGATTTAATATTTCAATTGTTCATTAAAACTATAAATTCAAAATGTTGGATTTGTTTCTATTTTAATTACTGAAATTCCTCAGTAACAGAAAAAAAGTCACTTAATCCCTCAGATAAGCCTTTTGACAACTTTCTGAGAGTATTTAAATATTTCAAATGCTAAAATGTATTCAAAATAATACAATGATGCTTTTTTTATATTACTTCACATAAAAAAGATGGGGTTTGTTTAGCAATAAATACTGTATTTTCAAAACAAATATTTAAAACAATGTAAGAGGGTTGTTTTGGTGTAGGTTTTTCACCAAAAAAAAAAAAATCGAATCAAACAAAAATATTCATAAAAAAAAGAAATATATTTTTTCTTTAATCTTTAATTTGCACTGTTTTCTCCCTAAGGACAAAATTTTCAAGAACAGAATAAAGCTCTGCCAGCTTCATCTTCACCTTTTTTTCCAATATTTAAAGCCTTATGAATATTTGTACAGGGTCTCCTTAAGACTCTGACAGCTTTTCCATCTTTTACAACTTTCAAGGGATAAAAAAGATATACTCAAGTGCAATAAAAGAAAAGGTTACTCATCTGATATCCCCATTGTCTCACATACTGCAGGAAGATCAGGTGGTGAAACAGGAGTGAGATGTTACCCAAAATTTACTCAATCCCACAAATACACCAATAAGTATAATCAAATAGAAGCTGAAACTTTTAACACAAGATTAAAAAAAATGCTAACTTATGAGCCACCCTCAAACATAGAATAGCTGCCCTTGAATTGTTCAGACCAAAGCAATAAAGAGTGCATTATGTTGAGAAATAAAAATTAGGCACTGATTGCATCATTGGCCTGTTACCATTTGGAACAGTATATAGGCAATAACTTTTGCAAATTGCTACATTCGATGCCATGAATGATGGGGACAAAAAAAGAGGAAAGGGAGTTTTTATGTTATATTTAGTTTTGTTTTATAACACAAAGCATCTGAAGTATTAAAAGAAATAATAATAAATTATTGTTCATTTGTACTGAGAACTTGCTTTTTTTATATTGGGAACACTCATAGTAAAGATGTTTAGAAAAGTATTGGGAAATAATGGGAATATAATTGGAATGCTGACATATTAACCAGATACTGAGCTACCTTCTATCTCTGAACAATACCATGTCCATGGCAATGTAAATGTCGATCAGAGACCAAAATATTTTGAAACTTACAGTTTCAAAGTTACAGTCAGGCTGTACCTGAAAAGTAGAGGAGTCGTACACAGAAGGAATACAATGGGAGATCCCCAATGCGCACTGCTTTGTCATTTTCATCTATGTCATTTAACTCATGAAGCTTTAGATAAAAGTTTTCCTTAGTTTTTCATCTTCAGAATGAATAAAAATACCCCTTTCTTAGCAGTGTCATTAATAAAATAAGTCTTCAGCTATATTTCTTCTTTCAGAAGGTAGAGTAAGTTTAATTACTGCTAAACATATAATTAGTGCTTGATGATATCAGATGATAGGACAAATGTACCATTTCTGAAAATGTCCTTTATCCTTTATGTTACATCAGAAGCTGAGCTAGACACATGGACAGTTACAAAATATTTTACCTATGGTTCTTTCATATTTTTATAGTAAAAAATTTGGACTCTTGTCCTGTGTTGCAGTCACAACAGACATTACCAGAAAGATCAAAAGCTTTGTGAGGCAAAGAAAAGGTGGGAAGAACAGGGAATGATCTAAAAAACAATATCACAACCATATGTATGAAAGATGCTAAAACTCAGGAGTAGGCAGATCATTTTCCAGCAGTCAGTAGCAATTGCAATAAACATAGTCTTCTACAATTAGCAAGAGATGATGGAATAAATTTACCCACAATTAAAAGCATGCAGGCTGGCAGAGGCAATTATAATAATACATATACAGTCAATATATTCACTAATTAAAAAGGCAAGATGGAATATGGATGTATTGGGAAATAACAGGGAAATGCATCCCATTCAAATATAATTCAGTATTTGAGAAATGATTCTCTGGAAGACTCCCCAATTGGCAGCAAAATTATGCTGTATATTATATATAAACCACCCTCTGAGTGAATACTTGTACTACAGCACCAGTAATCTCAGTCCCAGTTCAGAAAAACATAAATAGTTTGGAGTTGTTCCAAAAATATGGAGTATGTTTCTGATTTTCCTCTCATTGAGCATCTGTACAATCCTCATCAGGAATTTTCACTCTGGGGCATTCTAAGAGCACAAGAGACAAATTTTCTTATTTGAATAATTATCCCTCGATGAGCAGAATAGTATCTTGTGGTAGCATTTGCCTGATGTAGATTAGGAAAAGACAATGACAACAATGCTATGCCATTACACTGTTTATTCAAAGTCAAAGTAAAAATTAAATCACCCACCAGTCCTTGAGCTAGCTTCTGCTTGAAAACACTGATGTGTATTTGTTATAACTGGATTCCTGGGTATCAGGAATATATAGACATTATAGAAATTAGGTTCTTTTTCTTGTTATTAAGGTCAAGCGACAAAGAGGTAAGAGGTACACAAAAGACATTTAAAAAAATAAAAAGGCAATAAGACAGTTTCACCAGTGTTTATAAACAATTTACAATGAACATACAGAGAAAACAGCTTCACATGTACTAGTGACTATATTTCAGTAATCTGTCTCTTGAATAGAATCATAGAATGGTTGGAGTTGGAAGGGACCTTAAAGCTCATCAAGTTCCAACCCCACTTCCACTGGCAGGGACACCTCCCACTAGACCAGGTTGCTCAAAGCCTCATCCAGCCTGGTCTTGAACACTTTGAGGGATGAATCATCCACAACTGACATCCATAGCAAATAATATATTTGTCAAATTTGGAAACACTAATTTGTCATTTCCTGTCTGTTGGTGAATCTCAGTTACATTTAAACTCTCTAAGAATCAGTTCATCCAGTGAAATACTCCTGAAAATATTTCTCTTTCATCTCTCATGAATTTTTCAAGGGTTTCTAAAGTAATGGTTGCATGAACTTATGAAGGGAAAGAAAATGATAGTGCCCCATTAGGGAGTAAGAATCATGCAGTAACTCCCAAAGATGTAAAGGATGAAAGGAGGCAGGCGTTCACACTAAGGTACAGAAATATGATCTAACTACACTTAAATATCAACTTCCACTCAATTTGCCCCACTGCCTTACTCAGCTGTATCCCCCTAGGGAGCTAGGTAGCTCTAACATAGTGGAAATTATAATTACAAACTAGAGCTAACACAACATGGAGAGGAGGAAAAAAACAGGATATGCCACAGAAGTATCTTAGATACTACCTGCCCACAAAATAGTATTGAAGCTGGAGAATCTTGCTCTCCATTAGTACATATCACTGCTTCAGTCACCAGAAGCTTCCTTCTATGAAACTTTTAGAGTCATAACTATGGATTAAGTTACATACAAACTTTGGTCTCATCAGAATGCATGAAATAATTTAGGAAAATCTGTTTAAAGCTTAACATTAATCAGAGTAGTGTGTATGCCATGGCAGCACAATTCTCACATCTTGGCACATTCTGCTGTCAGAAGGGAAGAGCGTGAAAAGCACAATACATTGGATAGATCAGATCCTCCATCAAATTCTGAGCAATCTGTAAAATAGAGGATATATTATAATCGCACATCTGTGCATTCCCAAGGCTGCATCCCTGTCTGCTTCCCACACCATGATCCTATAAGTCAGAACTCAGTTGTTTGGTTTAATCTTTGATCTACCAGCATGGCTGGTGTTTGGGGTGACAGAATGAGGGAGAAAATAATGACCTGCAGTGAAAGGAACTCTGCTAAACACCCACTTTAGTTACAGATGCATTCCTTTTCCTCAGCCACAGTCAGATATGTACATCCTATGATTTAGTGAGAAAAAAGGAACATTAGACTGCTTCAAGAGAATAGTATTTTTTAAATTAATTCTTCAGAAAAGCTCCTGATTTCAGTGTGCCTTCTAAGAGTAGGCTAATTATAAATAGGCCTGGCAGTGGCAGAACTGCCCTTTGGAATTCTTTAAGTACTTTATCTTCTCAGTGTCTGTGAACAACAGCAATTTAAGTCTGATAAGCTCCTCTGATATATTTCAGATGTCTTTACTGGAAGGTTTAATAACAAAAAAGTTTGTAGCTATTTGAGAATAGAACAGCTATAGCCATAGGGGAAACAGAAGAGTGAACTTAGTAAAAGACAAGAAGCTGGAATTTCCAATAAGCAAAATAAAGGCATAATAGCTGGCAAATACCTGGAAATAATCTCCAAACTAAAAAGGTAGAGGATGAGGGACATTTTCAACTGATGTCAATCATATTACTTCTGCATGCTTGACTGAAACTATGTCCATTATCATGTGAAAATCTGGTTTGACTTTTTTTCCTAAACATTCTCTTTTAAAAAGAATAAGCTATTTTATATAAGTTCAGAACTTCTGTAATGAGACAGGACAAATATTTCTTTAGCCTACAATACTGTCTCTTGCAGTAGTGAATGGAGGATGCTCAGGAAAAAAAAAAACAATGCACATTTAAATAAAAATTTGAGGTACTTTTCATTAGCTTCCAGTGGTTAAGAAGTTTAGGGATTTCCTGATCTGGGTTTCAATATATAGAAGTATTGTTTCTATTTTTTCACTGTTGTTTTCCAGAAAGTACCCTCATGTTCATGTTCAATCATTTTCCAGCTTTAAAAGTAGGCTAATAAAAGATGCCACTTTTTTATCCAAACCTTAGTTTCTTAAGCTATTATGACTACAACTTCTTCTATAACACTAATTATCCAAAGCAAAAGTAAATTTTATTTTGCAATCCTTTAATTTTGTAACAAGTTTTTCTTAGAAACTACAGCAGGATTTATACCTCTGGTTGCACAAAATCTATGAAATTTAATCATGTTGTAGAAATAAATAATAAGAACTCAGAAACAATATTACATCTTTTGGAATCAATATGAACTGCTATAATTAGCTTTTCACTTGCTAACCTATCATTGAATTTAAATTACAGAAAACCAAGAAAATGTCAGCCAAAAATATCAGAATTACAATAAAAATAAACAGATGTTCTAAAGGGGATGATTGTCAGATTGCTAGGAGAATCATTTAACTTCCTGACAAATATTATATTCCTTAGTCTGCAGCCATTTCTACAAACAGCTGGGAGCACTGTTTTAAAGCTTTGGAAATGCAGACAGCAAAGGGAGAAGTTCATTGCTAGATCTGTGTTGGGCATTCTTCCACAACAGGATGTGGTGCTTCAGCACTGCCACCAAGATGCATTACAGCTGCACAGAATATTCAAGCCAAAATCTGTTTTATGAACTTGTTTTTCCTAAGGCACTTACATCTCCTGATTTATATATATTATTTAAAACCCCTACAATGTTAAAAAACACCTCTCCCTTGTCCTTCCTGTCATACTGGTGTGACATAACAGCCCTGCCCACAAAGCATAGGACAATGTGCAGCTCAGTAAAGTGTTAGGAGGCTGGAGTAAATGTCAGCAGTTTCTGCACTCCTTCTAAAGACTCTTGTTGATTTGAGGGCTCTTTTTTAGTTCAGTTCTCTTTTGTTATGACTTGCTTTAACATGTTATACTATGATTTTAGAGGTCTTCTGCCTGCAAAGAGCCTGCAAACAGACCCTTGGCATCTGGATGTTAATGTTATTTTGCATGATTGCTAAATCAGAACAAGGTGCTGGCTTTATGTAAGAGAGATTCTTTGGTTTTGTTTTTCTAAACAAAACTTAAGCCTTGCAAAGAGTCACAAACTAATTTTGCAAACAAAAATTTTGTCTGTTGAAATGTATCCATTTTCCAAGTTTCATGAAATTGTTCCTTTCCACTGTCCCTTCCCCATCACCACCAACCACACTGCGTGTCTTTTCACACTAGGGACAGAACTGTCAAGACAGCCTAGCTTCTTCAAAGGCACCACAGTAACAGTCCATGCATTCACTAGCACTCATAACTTATGAGCTCCATTATGTCTCTGAAAAGCATGTTTTTCATGGAGGCTCAGCAGCCAACAAGCTGAACTCCTGAAACCATTAAATTTGATGCTCAAATAAGATCTGAGCTTTTTAGAAGTCCTAGCTGAGCAAATCATAAATGCTCAATAGCTCACTAACTCCTTTGTTCCTTCACTCTTCAAGTACTGTTATTAGTTGTTCTTTCCACTTCTACTGTCATTCTTCCATAGGGGGAAAAAATAATAATAAAAAAAAATAAAAAAAAAAAAAAAAAAAAAAAAAAAAAAAAAAAAAAAAAAAAAAAAAAAAAAAAAAAAAAATCAAATTGTCTTATATGAAAGAAAAAAGAAAGAAAGAATGAACCCAGTGAGATCTCTGCAACTGCAATAAACTGTTAGCACCTTCTTTCCCTTTGCTCACTAGAAACAGAATTAAAAAAGGGGGATAGAAGTAAAAAAGCAACTTTCTGCATATGTCTTTCTGCTTCATTTTCGTACATGAATGAAAATGAAAATTAAAATAAAGGTCTTGCTCTGACTTAACAGCTTAGAAAATAGGGAAATGCTGAGGGAGTTAAAGGGTAAATTAAAAAATATTCTTTTTAAAAATGAGTAAAAAGACAACACGGAAAGCCCAAAGTATGTATGATTAATTTTTATGGCTGTTCAGAATGTATTTTATGAAATCAATACTTCACTCTTTTTGTTAAAGGTCCAGTACTAAAATAAATCAAAGGCATACATGATATAATTGAAGTATAAACATGCACACTTGCTTATCCCTGGTTAAGTGTAGAACACAGCCTGCTTTTTCCATGAAGCGTATGCTATGGTTCTCATCAGTAACACCCCACATGAGCATCACAATGCAGTTCCCAGGGAGTAATCAGTTGAAATTGTACATATACTCTGAGCACTGGAATAGTGCCTTGAGCACATTAACGACCATCAGAGAAGATACTAGAGGAAGTTTTGAGCTCTTCTTTAGTACATTCATCACAAAACTTAGCAGTCATTACTTGTGCTAACCTATTAAGACATAACAAAATTTTAAAGAAATATTTTGCATGATTAAATTATTTAAAGAGTAGATTTTTTTACAACCCAAATCATCAATATTCATTGTAATTTTAAGGAGTAAAGTAAAAATTTCTGAGATATTTTTTAATCCCAACCATTCTCCCCCTCTTTGCCATGATCTTAGCTTGCTCAGAGGCCCAGATTCACAAGATGTCAAGTAATACACAGACTTATTCACAGTGCTTGCTGTAGCATTCGGTCATTTAGATCTCAGGATTCACTATTGACAGAGTTGGTCTATAACTCATGCTCTGGCCACTCTTTTCATGAAAGGAGCAGTTTCCCCAATGGACAGCAATGTATGGCTAAGGGAATAGACAGATGTGTTTACCTGGACAATCACCTTGGAGTTGTCTTTCTCCTTTCTCTCCAGACTTTTGTGTTCACTATTGTCTTTAGTAAGCAGTGATGAATCTCTGTTCTCTTAATTTCTTCACCTAGACTCTATAATATCCTCTTGGAAATCCAGTTTACATATTGTGAAAAATGAGTGTTTGCATTAAACATATCCTTGTAAATTTATTATGTAACCACTGTCTCTTATTTTAGAAGAAATTATGAAGTATTGCTTCCTTCCACCCTTCTACAAATTACTCTTGATTTCAGAGCCTGACGTTAACTCAGTCCCTTCTTTTCCATGTCTATCTAATCCATTTGAACAACCTAGGAAGTGGGTGATCAGATCTGCCTATGTCCATTGTCCTTTTAGAGAAAATAAACTCTCCAAATAATATTTATCACATGGCTGCTAAGCACTCATTGCTTCATATAACCTACAATTCAACAAAATAAAATTTTAATAATCATTTTGTAATAATACAGGTTTCCAGTAACTTAAGATATGCACTGCTCCATTTGCAGAACTGGTATCTGTGTCGCTATTCAACATGCAAGCAACCATTCACCAGTTGAAGACTTGCTCTCTCTCTTATGCTGAACTTGAAGCTTCTTTTTCTCAAAGCAAATGTTTTGAAAGTGAAACACACTTGAGTAAATTAAGAAGACATATTTAGCAAACTATCTTAATTATTAATCAGTTTGCAGTTTTACCCACTTGTGCCTACTGTATGTAATAAACATTTATTAAGCTTTTCTTTTTTATATTATGAATGCTGCTAATGTGCTTTGAATTGCTCAGAGAAAATTACATATAACATTTGGCTTCAAATGACATTAATTGCAAAAATCTAGATCTAGACATTTTGTGCTGTGTATTTTTTTTCCCCTTCCCCAACAAAATATTCTGAATCCCTGTGTTAATTTATTTTGCTTATCAGCTTATAAATTTAATTGAACTGATAAAGAATTTTCAAATGACATCTCAGAAATCACTTCCTTATTTAAGTAATTAAGTATATGAGTCATAATAAAATATAATAACAAGCATATTTTTGTTATGTTGGTAATTTCTTACTATATACATAACCATTAAGTAATCTTTACCATAAGGTAACAGTGAATGCAGCAATAGCATATTGTGTTTATTTAGTGAACAGCTGAAGCAGTTACTAGATGTACACAGTAATGAATAATGTAGCTTTTTTTTTTCTGTTTATAACATCAGAAAATGTATTGAAACTTTTATGAATGTATTCATTGTTCAAAGAAGTCAAGAAAGGCTGCAGTGCCTAGACATTCCCATTGACTTGTACACATTCTTACCCAGACCCAAAATATATTGGTTAATCGTATTTAAGTTTGGGTTGGTCTAAAATATTTAATTTTTAAATTACAATTGGCCATTTGATAGAAATATTTGAAAGCCAACCTTACTTCTACTTGAGTTTTTGGATGTTTTCCACTGAACAACAATTCAGTGGCTTAATAATCAAAATACATTCAGTTTATAATAAAGCTGATGTATTCTAGGCAAAATCTTTGATATAATGTTTTAAATTTTATTTTCTCAGTTGGTTTCTCCTTTCCTCAGTCGGTTTTGTGAGTTTTTTTCTAATCAAGTATATGTAGAACTAAAACTGTTTCCTAACCACTGAAACAATGGGCTTTCAATTCTCACCACATCACTGCATAGCCCCTAAAGATCTCTTCATTGCACTGTGACAGTGTGACAAGTCAGTGGGGACTACTCAAACTGTAGTGTAATGTTCGCTTATATCAACAAGAGTTCTTATTAACTACTACGGGCAACAGATAAAGGCCTAACTTACTTTCACACTGCAAATATTTCTGAGAAAATTTCACACAAATACCCTTGTAGTATTGACAAATCATATGAAATCATAATTGGGAATAAAATAGTTTGTGTGAAATATATAGAAAATAAGTGAGAAGGTCTCCCAGTACTCCATTAAATTCACATTTTTCCTCTGGGGCAGTAAATATTCCTCACTATGCACTCCTAATATTTAATTATATACTGTATGTTAGAATTCACACCAGTAAAGTATCTATGTTAATAAAAACCATCCATAAAAACATAACTTCCCTAATAAAGGAACATTTCCTTTCCTTTAAAGAGTTCCAGGGAGACTATAAGTGATCATTTCTTATGAAGGCCTTAATGTAATATTTAGGAATAAGTCAGTTTATAGGGTATATCTTCCTTTGCATCAGTCAGGTACTGTGTACAGCATCAGTTTTTGGTGTGGTATTCACAGGCACTCCTCATTAAAAAAAAAAAAAAAAAAAAAA
>VZRU01005779.1:220399-286424 GCA_013398155.1 Pedionomus torquatus
CCACTGAGGAGCACAAGCTTTGTTGCCTCCTAGCAGAAATCTCTGGACAAGGAAAGTAGTCTCTTTGCTCCCACACTAAACAGACACACTAAGTGAACTGATGAGATTCCTATTTCTGGTGATACACTCTGTATGTAACTAGCAGAACTTTATGTTTTACCAAACAGTTACCAAAAGAATCCTAAACACACATCTTTTAGTCAGCCAGACAGAATTTTTAGTTACACAGCAAAGTCTGAGCCCTTGTATAAAAGTGGATATTGATTACCTGATTAGACAAAGTCTCTGAAACTAAATGTCCTGTGGTTTTTGAGAAGTGAGTTCACATGAAATCTGGACAACAAATGCTGTGCAACCAATTTGTTCCTTGCAAAAGGGCATTTCTGGTCCAGCAGAGACCAGAAAATCATAGCTGAGAGAGAGAACTTTCTCATCTCTCTGTATGCTTGGATCCACACAATTATTTAAAGTGACAAAATAAAATATAGGGGAAAAAAGGAAATTGGTGAGTTACTGTTTCTTTAGAGGCATAGTCACAGTGGAATTATTTTTCTATCAGGCTGGAAAAGAGCAAAGAATATGCTGCCATCCTCACCTAGGGGAGCCACCGAAGCTTGTTTTGCATTTGGTTGAGCATCATAATTACAAGCAATTGCTTCAATTGATCAGGTACAAAGGCAAAACTTCTAGTCACTTCCTCTCTAATGCCCTCAGCCTAGACAGGGATAGTCTATGAAAATTCATTAAACAACATAATAGCAATTATGGGTGTGCAGAGAAAAAAATGTTTCTTTGGACAAATTAAATCCCTGAGCCCATCTCAAGTTCCAGCCAAACTTAACAAAATATTCTGCTGAGTGAAACTAAATTTGAACATTTAAATATATCAGGAGTGTGTTAAAAATACTTTTGTGGCATTACTGCTATTATTACCTTATTACCCGTATTTTGATATTGCTCTAGTCTATATGAAAATGTGGAGAGATATTAAACTGGGCAAGTTTTAGGAACCCTTTTAACTCAGATTTCAACCATGTAACAAGGCAAATAAAAACATTAACTTTTTAAACTGAAAAATGGTGTACTGCAAAACAAAAATATTTTGTAATTTCCATTTTATTGCCCAATTCCAATGGTACATTTGGTATTCTCTATGAAAAAAAAATAATTTCCATTCTTTTCCAAAGTATTTATATATTTGGGTTTTAAGAAATTAATTTTATATTTATATTATGCCAAAGTTGCTACAAATACTTTTAGGTGACAAAGTTTCTTCAGGGCCTAATGTCTACTGCTGGAAATAGATAACAGGAAAAGACAATGTACAATTGATGTGATTTTCGGCATAATTGGGAAACTGAAAATTTTGTGGTTTTCCTCTTGACTGATCTATACCTGACCCACATTGCTTTATGTTATTTTATTTTATTTTATTTTATTTTAGAAATAAAATCAATAGAGCTATTGCTACCCCATTTGAAATCAGTTTGGTATCTTAAAAAGAGGGCCAAAGTATCTGTAAAAAAATACTTAAAGTCCTTAAAGCCTGAGACTTAACTTGAATGCATGAATATAAAAATCAAGACTTATGTTTTCCTTCCTTTTAAAAAAGTTTTTAACATCTCTTCCAAGTTTACATCACACAGAATTTGTATCTCCTTTTGATGTGTTGCACCTAAGCTGCTGAGTATTTAAAAACAGTTCTGGGGGTGTGAAAATTTCCTTGAACTTGAACTTAAGCAAGCATATTCATGGCTGAAAGCTAGACTTAAAAAAAAAATTAAAAAAATTACAAGGTCTGTTACAAAATAAATCAGATTTTTATAAGTTCCATGTGAGCACGAAAGTGCTGAGATATAAGATCTACATTTAAGGATATTTTTTAAAACTTAACCTGTTTTGAAACTGCAATGTCTAGCTTATTCCTTCTATATTACTAAACATTGATACATTAGCCTTCTATGTTTATACGCTACTATTCCCATGCCTATCAGATGTTATGAACGCTTCTAGATGGAACTGAATTCACAGAGCTTCAAATTTCAGGATAAGGGACTAATTTTTAAAATAGTGAGAACTTACAGCACTGGAGAACATGCTAAACTTACTACTTTTCCTCTTTCAAGTCAGTAATATTTACCATTATGTTGCTACTCCATTCCCATCTTTGTCCAAATCCACACTGGAACTTCTCACTAGAAATTTTACAAGTTCATTCTCTTACTGTGATACTACCTCTAAAATAGTTAACTTCTTCATCTGTATAGTACTTCCTAGTCTTTAGTCCTTGAACTTATTTCCTAAATTTTGAGCATTTAAATTTTATTGCCACCTGGAGCTGCCTGCTGTTACTTTTATTTGATCTTACCAAAGTCCAGAGAGTAAAAAGTCAGTAAGAGGAGCTTTACACTTTGCTGCAGTTAAAATTTAAATTGTTCCCCAGAGACAATGAGTTATAGAATTGTACTTCAGAACAGTACTTATCTTCTTTTTTTACAATATGATTAAAATACTTCTTCCTATCAATTAATGAGTTAGATTTAAAAAAAAATACTCAAGCAACTACAGTTCAGGAATTCAGGTTATGCAAAAGTTAACTTTTAGCTACCTGTTCCTTACAGTTTCCAGAAGTGTGTGTTAGCTGCCTGGGCCTTGGGAAATAGATATGCCCTTTGGTGAAAGAAAGGGATATTTTGCCTCTGATAGGGGTTCCAACTGGAGGCCAGCTGCCAGAGAGGTGATCACCATAGTTTGAGTGGATTACTGTGGCATTTAGAGGGAAAATACCATTGTCCAGTGCTTCCCAATTCTAGTTAATACTTACCGTCACCTCTGATCTGATTGGTTATGGTTCATTGAAGATTTCCTGAGAGGTTCAGGTTTGAGCCTGCAGGTGAGGAAGGAAAAGGTCATGGGATATCTTACCTCCGCAGTGAGTTGGTGGTATCAACATTTGCACTAAGTTCTTGTGTATAAGTCATATGCATCATAATCAACTCTTTTCCCTCAAGGAACTCTGGCTCAAACACAAAATATTTATCAGCAATGTTTCCCCATTCTGTTTCTGTACACTGTTCCTAACAAGCAGCATATATTCTGGTACCTGCATTCTTTTGTTAGTTAACAGCACACCCACCCTCCTGGCCTCCTTTCCCTGTGTAGCAACTTCTTTTGTCTAAAGATGTTTGTGCTGTAAGACCAACATGAACTGACAACCATCAGTATCACTTGTTCTGAACTGGGGTCAGATCAAGTGGAAACATAAGCTTTGTAAGTACCACAGAAAAAGTGCACAATGAGAAACAAATACATGCATTCATGCACCAGACAAAGAACACAAAACCCAATAACACTGCATTTAATTTGAGAGGAGATACTTTACCATATTTAGGAATGATCAAAGAATAAGAACATCATTTGTTCAGGATAAAAAACAACAACAAAAACCCTAACACTTTCAGTCAATTGTTCATATTAAGAAGAATTTGTGCAGTGGATCAAGAGATACACTACTTTAAAATATGTTGTCTCTACTGGCCAGACATCCAGACTAGACAATATCTCCTCAGTAAATAAATTTCCTGATTTCTGTTTCTGGTCTTTGGATTTTGGTGCCAGAACCTGACTGTGCAGAAGAATTAGAAAAAAAAAAACCAACATTCAAATATAGATGCCTTATTAATTTTAGATCCCCTTTTTTATAGATAAGTTTACTTTTTTAGAGAAAAAATGTGATTTTTTGGTAAAAATTCCCCTTAAAAAAAATCAAGTGATTATTTGTTCAACTTAATTAAAAATTAGAAAGTAAATAAAAAAGCTAACTGACCTAATTATTCATAAATGAGAAAATAAACCCTAACACAAAACCACAGGTAGTCACATGTCACATTGGAAGTAAATACAACATGTTAGAGATTGGACATGTCTATCTCAAAATGAAAGTGACACTTTTCACATTAAATTAGAAGCAGGACTTGTAATCACCTCCAAAATTTCCAAGTAATGGTCTAGTAATAAAGTAGCAGTAGTTTTGAAGGACTTCTGAGCAAAAATTGCAGATTGTATAAAGCTTGTATTTTTATCATGATTGCAAGTTACAGAAGAAAGTACACTCATCAAACAGCAAAGATAGAGGGATCTGTGGAAGAGAAGCAAGTGGCAGTTAAAACGTCAATGGGAAGTACTGCTTTCAAAGAAAGCAGCAGAAAAATTGTCTACAGGGAAAAGACAGAAATTCCTCCCTACATACACTACCTGGAAGAGACTGTAAGGTCTGAGTTTGATTTTGATATTTTAGCTGATAAATCAACTAATCAACCTTTCTCACACATATCTTTCTTTTAATTCATGCTCAGTTATTTTGATTTTCCATTTTATCAGCTATAATTTTTTCCCCTTTTTATGTTCTTTATTTTTCTCAGCTGCATACCATGGTATTCAAAAAAAACCCGATCCTCCCACACAGATACAGGACCTTTCTTTATACACACATGTATACACTGACATATCCTGATGACCCAAGAACTGAAACATTGCATAGCACTAAATGCAATAAAGTTATTCAGAAAATAAACCAAATATAGACTCCGTCATATTCGTGTTATATGTAGCAAGCAACATGCATTTTATATATTCAGCAAACAACTGTATTTGAAATGCAAAAGTAAATATTGCCATATATATTAGAAAGCAGAAAGAATAGCTCCTAAATATTACTAGCTTAAGCAGCGAGGTATTTGTCTGCAAACTTCCTGAACATCTGACCAACATCATTGGACCAAAAGAATTAACCTATTGTAAGTGATGGATCCAAAGAACATATAGATAACCCAAATTTCAGTGTTATTGATAACTTTGGATCATACATTTTTAACTAATGAGGAAATACTTTCTGATTTGTACCAATCTGCAGACTTTGTGACCGACCTTTAAAATGGATCATAGCTATCAACCGTGGCTATAAGATCTAAATAACGAACGTGCTTCCTTGTCATGGTTTGAGGTTAGTTGGCTTCGAAGTACAGAATATCAAGATTGCATGCAACCCAGCTGCTGACCACAGCAAAAGTGCCCCTGAGCTTCAAAATGCACTAAAGAGAAATGATGGCCACACTGTCTGCCATATATCTGACCTATATCTGCCAAACAGGGAATCATTATTCTACTAAGTATTTGCAACACTTGAGAAATTTCTTTATGAAAGAGGTTGGTATCTCGTGTTTAATTATTCAAGTTATTGAAATCTACACTTGTAGAGGTCCTGGTGTACAAGCAGTCTGTGAACTCTACATTGTGATTTCATATTGTTGATCAGAATCTCCTTGAAGAAACACAGGCTGTCAGTTTCTGTCATGCTTAATATATTAGGAGACTTTTAAATTGATGTATTAATACTGCCAGCAATATTTAGTGACTGAAAGAAATCAACAGAAGAGAATATGAATCTCAGTTTTAGGTTCAAATGTGGTTTCTATACTAGGACTCAGGAACAAATTTCCCTATTGGCTCTGAATGTATTTCAAGAAATTTCAAAGTAAATTGTGTTCTAGCCTTTTTCACCCCAAAATGTGGAAGCCCAGTAGTCAGTTGATTTCTGAGAAGTGTTGCATGTACTTTACTGAAATAGACCTTCAACATTGTTTGAAAAACATGCTTTCACATGGCATAATTCTATCCCATTGCACAAACCCCACATTTTGGTTTAACAGAAGGGTTGCTCAAAGGGCAAAGACCACTTAGAAAATCCTTTTGAAAGACCTAATTGTTCTATTTTCCTGAAAAACAAAACAGAATTTGTTTATACAAACCTGGCATCAAGACTCAGTTCTTATGTGAATCCGTAATTTACCTAAAAGTTATCTTGTCATTTTTCTTTCCATGTTAATAAAACAAATAATTAAGCAAGATTCTTTACTGAAATTGTAACTTTTACATACTAATATCAGAAAAATACCAGTTAAATTATAATGTATCAAACTTCCTAAAACCTTCATGAAGATTTTAATATTTTTTTTATTATTTTGTTAATAGATTATGTTTGTGTTAAGAACTCAATGATGCTGTAAAATGCAAGATCTATTTAAAACTCTTAATTTCAGTTGCGGATGAATTTTATTACACCTTTTGGTATTTTTGCATTCTTAAGATTTATAGGACATGTTGATTAACAAGACAGGTATAAAATAATTTATTTTGCTCTCCTTCCTTCCTCATATTTGGCTTCCTAAATTCCTCTCAATTCTTTCTAATGACTTAACAATAATTAATAGTCTGTGATTACTGCCAGCCTTGGACTGCCCAGAAGTTCCACCTAGAAAACCTGTGACAGGTGCATTTGGATTCATGATGTTGCTATCCAGTTACTAAGCTATTTTTCATTCTTCCATCTACAGTAGTCTGTATTTGCAGTACTTCTGTAGTATACAGCTCCTTGTAAAGATCTGTCTTCAGTCACTACTGGGAACCACTGGGGAATACGTGATACTTTTACCCTACTCAGCCATACACTTAGTGGTTTAACACAACTGACAATCTGCTATGTGCCCCAAAGTTGTATGGTCTTAGAAAATGGTTTTGTCAAAACAGCTCAGTGCTTTTAGAATTGTCTTAACATTGTGTTTTCAGATAGATTGTTTCCACAGAAACTTTTTAGGCACTGAGAGATAGAGCTACATGATGTCTCGGTAACTGATTTAGTGACAGAGGAACTCTTGCTTAAGGAAAAAGGGTATAGAAATTATGTTGCTGGTGATAGTTTGTTTTTTGTTTTTTTTTTTTTAGGACCATGCTTTTTCCACTACTCTTGATCAGAATATCTGGATAAAAAAAGAAAACTGTTGTGATAGAAAACACATATCTTCAGGGTTTTTTGGACAAGCCGGGAAAGCCATTGGTAAGCACAGGCACAAAGAGTAGTGCTGCAAAAAGAGAGTGACACAGCTTTTCCTAACTGTTCTAGGACTTCTTCCATGGATAGTGATGATTCTTCAGCTCTTCAAAATACTCCTTCTGTTGTTTACTTCTTATTCACCTTATCTTAACAAACAAATTATTCATACTCTCAGTATTTCAGTATATCATTCATCTATTTTGAAGGAAAATTTGGTTTTGTTTTAAAGAAAATTCTCAAAGGAAAACATTGAGTAGGCTGATTAAGTCAGATTTTAAATACAAGAAAAATCAGATGTAGAAACCTGGCTGATTCAAACTAAGCAGAAATTAGTAAGAGAATTCAAATTCCTGGCAATTTCATACAGAGATGATTGCATAGAGACACATTTATATATTTAAAATGTATACAGAGATCATTTGAATTAAACATATTGCTGTATTTGAGCATATACGGTATATTTAAATTGCACATAAAAATGTACAAGTACCATATCAGTGAAAAACTGCAAAAGAGAACAGCTTCTGTAGAAATCAACACCATGATGATACAATGTCTGTCTGGATATCGGATATATTCTAACGTCAGACTATCTCACTAGTGTGCAGACATCTCAAGTTGTTAGCAGGACAGCATAGAAATTATGATAGTGAGAGACAGCAACAGATTTGAAAATTTTGTTCTTTATGTAAAAATAACACGATATAATACATAGAGGGGATGAAAGCTGAAGAGTGAAACTAGTGAGTTATAGTTATTTGGGATAGCTATATACAGAGTTTCAACATTTAGAACTCAAATATAAAACCTGCATTAATGATGGCAGGAAGCACCAACGGCCATCTGTCTAGTATCATTAGTTGTCATTTTCTTTAGTTACACAACAAAGGAGGACTTGAGAATAATGTCACCTCTTTGTGGGTCCTTACAGCCACAGCACCTGGTTTGAATACTGATGTTCAAGATGAATGTAAATATGCTGGCATTGGATTATATTTCCACTGAAATTTAAATTCAGAAACCTTTAATTCTGCCTAGCTACTTCCTATAGAACAAAAGGGAAGGAGAAAACAGAGAAGGCCTTTTATAAAGTTTTAAATATGAAGATCCTGAAGAATAATAAAAATCTACTCTATTTATAAAGGAGCGTATTAGAAACTCTTCACTACTTCTTTTATTTTAATCAAATAAAACAGGCAAATAACAAAATTGCTCAATAGATAAAGTCTAAGAATAAGAAAAAGTTTTGATAGTAAGACAGTAATTTCGATTTTAAGTACATTATTTTTTAAGTTAATTAGGAAAGATGAAAATCTATGTCAACTAAATGCTTTTAGATTTTCCATTACAAAATATTTTTAAACAAAATGAACAAGAAAAAGGAAAAAAAGATGTAACATTTTAAAATGGTTTTTCATTAGTATTTTGTAGGAATGCCTTGACTTGTTAGTACATTTTTAAATGCAGTGCTATCACGTTCACTGAACAGTTAATTTCACTAGTCATATAAACAGCCTTGACTTGGCAGAAATTACTCTGTCAAGCTATTTTATCATATTTCTCATCAAGAGCATCACTATATACTTTTATAAGACATCCTGCTAAAAGCCATCAAAGAACACTAAAAAGCTACTTATGTTTCATCATCATAATGACAAAATGAAGATAGTATATCATGCTGTCTAAAATTAGTATGTAGGGAAATTAATTTTAAAAATGACTTTACGTTTTCCTTGGTATGCATACTACATGAAAGTATTATCAAAAACCAGCACCACAGAAAGGCAAAGGTAATAAGTATCTCTTGTCCTAACTAGTGAGGTCAATTTTTCATATAAGTTTTGTCAATCAGTGTAGGCTTACTCATCTCTCTTTGAGCTTTGGCAGTCTACATCTTGCCAGAAAGTATCTGAAAGTTCCAGCCAATTGTCCAATTTCATTTTTGTCTAAAACCAAATGCAAGTGTTGCTCTCTGAAGTAGGCACGCATCTAATAAACCCCCAATTTTACTATATGTTACATTCCGATATAGCATAAAAGAACTTTAAACCATATTTAAATAATGTTTAAAATACTAAATATGTATATGTATTAAAATTTCACTGATTTATAAAGCATTATAATACACTGTACTAAGTAAACAGGGGATCATTTTATTTTGATCCTTTCAAACCATTATTGTAGGCCATGGAATTTTACATTTCTTATTTTTAAAAATAAATAATTGCATTATTAATATAAGGAAATAGCAAAAACGTGTTCTTAGTTTCAAGCATAAAAAATACATGTTAAGATTGCTATGGAAGTAGAGATATTGATGTCTAATAACCATTATAACTACACAATTTCAATACAGAAAAACAATTAGTACTATAAATATATACAGTCCTCAAGTTCTTTGAATGATTTAGACCTTTTTCATACACATACTATAATTGGTGGGCTTTGTTCACTATCAAAATAAATCAACAGTAAGGCTTTTTAAGACACAATATTCCTAGTTCTTTACAATCCCTCTTTCCTGTTTGTGATACCAGCAGATTTTTTTTTTTCCTGATGCAAGATGTTCCTTAATTGGAAGCTGTTGGATACCAGGGAAATGTTTTGTAGAAATTCCATTGTTTTCTTTTGTCTTTCAGTCTCTCCTGTGCATCATGAAAAGCAGATCTTGGAGAAACTTTGAAGTCTGTATAATACATTGTGTCCGTATATACATATTGGTCTATATAAGTCCAAATGATGGGTGAATGCAAACACTTTAGTTTTCTACTCAAGGCCCTGATCTTCATGGTAGAGCACTGTTGACATAACACCACCTTTTGGAGTTCACCTGGAAAGTGAGAACATCTCCCCTTCTTGGGAGATAATGTACTGCCCCTATTAATTCAAGAGTTATGGATAAAGCTTAGCTCTTGTTCTTTTTCCCATGTAGTCAAAGCTCTTTGAAACATGTATTTCTTTGCCTCCACATTTTAAAAATTATTTAGCATATGAAATAACGTCATTTCTATTTAAAATTTTGTACTTATGTTGAAATATGGCAACCAGATTAATACTTATCGGTAAGAGAACAAGTACTTCATCTCCTGCCTAGGTTTGCACATAATTTATATCTTGAGCATAGACTAAAGTGATTTTGGGTAAGGCCCCTCATTTCTCAAAACCAGCCATGCATATATTCTGCTCACCAGTCATTTTGCTCTATTAGACAGAGTGACGTGATCCACCAGAATTCAAACTTGTACCTTCTCCACAACTCCACAGCTTGTGCTTTAACACAAGCAAAATTCAGACTTTAGTATATATTGGAGACACTATGCTCCACATATATAAATTAAAAGAAAAATCCACAAACAAATATTCCTGTGAGCAGAACTGATGAATTTTCCCAGCATAAAAAACGAAAAACTCCCGTTCCCTGCAGAGCATCCTGCCAGCCACATCTTTCTCTGCCAAACAGCGTTGATGCCTTTCACAAGGAATTCCATGTGCATTTAAAAGAAAACACCAATATTTTTCACTCTGTAGTGCTGGTTTTATATCTTTGATCTTAATACATTAGCAGTATGTAAATATATTACTCTGGTAACCATATTCTATAAATTATTTAGAATTACAATCTACTTTTTTATACAAGTATATAAATTCACATCCTAAAAATAATCTGAAATAACAAGATATCAACATTTTAAGCTCTCATTGAAATTTTGATGATCAGTAAAAAACTTTGTTGTTCTTTATTTTATTGCTCATTTACCAAAAGTACAGATCCTTGACCATATTTTGAGTATCTTTTAATATTTTCAGTTTAATTGAGATCAGTCCTAAACAATCAGGCTCATAATATGTGTACTTTTTTTTTTTCCCCAGCTTCTTTACATTTTCTCCACCTAAGCCATCAATATCTTTCTGAAATAAAGACAGGTCTGAAACACTGAAAATTTTGCTTTGCTTAGATTCCACCTATTTGGTACACCAGAGTAAAAAAAACACAAAACAGTATAAACACCCAGCTGTTGGTTCTAGGTGCAATTATACTTGGATATAAATGGGAATGGGAGAATGTAATGGTCTCTGCACTTGCCTTTGTGTTACCACAGGGTTCTGCATCTACTTACTGACCTTTTTGTGCTATTGGTGACTTTTGACACATTCCTAGCTAAACAAACTTTAAAAAAAATTAATGCACATTTAAAAACAGCAGGAGATAATTAGCAGCATTAATGAGGCTGTTCATTGGATTCCACAACAATATCTTTCACAGCAGGAGAATCAGACTATTCGTGTGTCAGGGACACTTACCCTTGACATTTTCTAATTACTTTTTGTAGGTTGTCTTAACTCACCTTAACTACCAGGAGACACTGACCTTGAAGCTGACCATAGTGGTCAGTGCATGTCATTAATTACAGGACAGTGAGGATGCAAGACTGTGTCAGACACAAAATGCCTTAGCACTGGCACAGGATCAGTGTTGATCTTTTTAAGAATTTATATTCCTAGCTTGAGGTCATAGAGTTATGTCATTAAAAAATACATTTTATTTAAACTCAGATTTATATCAATAGTCAATAAAAAATCTACTTCAAGGCTCTTTGAGCAGGTGTAACTGTCCCATACAGGCACTTCATGGTCCCTCTTCAAAGATGAAAAACATCAGGACTAAAAGCAAACTTAAACATTGTTTGAACATTCTTGTAGACCCTATAATGTAGTTTAGAAACAGGCAAAATTTTTCTGGATTATTCACCCTTGAATCTTTACTTCAAAGGAAAATCAATTAAGGTGTCACTGAATGATTTTGAAAAGTCTGTGTTCATTGACTGTCACTTTTCATAAGCATAACTGATCTATTTCAAATTAAAAGAATCAGTTTCTTCATGTAATTAAATAAGAATGTAAGTTTGATGAAGAACAATCTCGTACTTACATCTTCATTTGGCTTCTCATTCCTTGAAGAAAAAGTGTATGACATGTTAAGTACTAAACAGAAGTTTTCTTCTGGTGCCATGTACTTCCCCACATTTTCTCTGCTTTCTGTGTGCAAAATTTTCACATCTACCTCTTGGCTTTACAAGCATTGTTATTGCTAATTATCAGCTGTTTTCTTTATAAATTTTTTTCTCATAGTAATTAGTAACTATTTTTGAAATCTCTGTAAAGCATCCTTGTTCCACAGTATTTCTCTGATACCAATAACCTAAGGAGCACACTGAGTTTTCAGGGGAGATATTATACAGTCAGTAATAAAATAGTACTAGTAATTATAAAGTATTTAAATACTGATACTAAAATAATTTTTCTTCTTGTGTGCAATTCTCATTTTATCTGAGATTTTTTCTAATTGTGTTCTCCCTAATAAACTATTCTGTTTCATCTCACTTTTCCACATTCTGTTCACATGTAAGCAAAAATACCTGTGTCAGAAAATATTAGGGATAGGAGAAAGTTAGGTAACACGAAAGAGAGCACTCACAGTAAAATTCAATCTTTTAGCATCTAGTCAAAGTTATCAATAAAGGTTCTCTTTGTGTGTTAGTGATACACAAAACTGATTACCTTTTTCTGGAACTAGACCTGCCAGAATCCAGAATTTTGTTTGTTTCTGGACTTCTTCTTGGCAATTACCAACTTCAAAAATCCCTGAAGTATACACATTATGAACAAAATATACACATTGCTTGTCTGAGGAGTTACAGTTGCTATTCTTTGTACTCCTACCAAAATTCCTAACAGCTAGTTTGTATCAATATAACAAGGTAGAAAAGTTCCATTTTGGGAACAGTAAGTACATTCTGATTTAATGCTAATATCAGAATCATTCATAGATAAGTTCTGGAAGCACAAAAATTTAAAGAGTAGGCATATCTGACCTGGTTTTTGATGCATATCTTTTAACAAGTAGACATTCTTGGGTAAACTGGCTCAGTTGAAAATATTTCTAATTATTATTTATCCTTCTGTTTTTTTCTGAATTATTGAAGTTACTTAAACCGATAATCTGAAATAATTTGATTGTAACTGTGAGGGAAAACAGGAGTAGAATATAAGGAAGCGTTTGGTAGAACCCAGGTTTAGTGTTTCCTATAGATTTCATACCTTGCTGATTTAGTAAGAGCAATTCTACAGAGCAATAAGGAAAGATGAAATAACTGCTACCCAATATGGTATTGGTGCAATAAAGCAGAAGATATCTCTCAAAAGACTTGTCCCATCCCCTGTCTTACATATAAAGGCCTTACCATTCTTGCCATGCACAGTTGAAAACTGCTTTTTTAATTAACTTCTGGATTTTATGTGACACATGGATGCAACATGCAGTCTGCCTGCTAAAAAAAGCCTTATGGAAAACATTTCTCCCCAATTCAGAAGGCACCTAACAGCAGGCAATTTGCTTTCTAAAGTCGTATTTCTCCTTCATGAGACACAGATGCCATATTGACAAATTTACATTCCATTGAATAGACGTTTGTTTAATTTCTTGATTTCACAGAATACAAACTGCTTCATAAAGAAATCGAAACTCAGATTGCTCCCTAAAGGGCAGAAAAAGTTTATGTAGTTTTTTTCATTGGTGTTCTGTTTCTTTGCTAATAATGCAATCTTGTCTCTAATAACAAATGAAAGGATATAAGATAGATGGATTTCCAGGTTGATATTCTATGCATACAATTTTAGTATTTGATTTGGCTTCAGTCCTTGCTTTTCACATTCTAAGGAGAAAAGTTTCTCTATTTCTCCATAAGCAAGCATTATACTTTTCTTTTCCTAGAGTTCTTTTCAAAATATTTTTCTGAGAATTTTATTAGCATTTTTCTCATATCTTTCATTTTCTTTAGTTTTTCTGGCTAGGTCAAAAAGAACTGGAGTCTAATTTGAAAAACTTAATAACCAGGGAGCAGCCAGAACATGCTATGATTTTTAAGACCATCACATGTAGTTCAAGATTCCCAGGGTTGTTTTTCTTCCTGCAAATATCTGAAAGTAAAAATCATGAGCTAAATGCCAAAACCTAGTCCAGTGACATGAAAGGGGACTTCTGAATTGATTTCTAATGAATAAAAATTTAACCAGCATAAGTTATGCAACTCCTAGCTGGTTCTCCATTGATATCCTTTCTCATACTAAAGAGTAGTCTACAGCATAGATTCGCTACTCTCAATAGAACTGCTTGGGCCATAGAAAGAGGGGAAGTAAAACAACCTTACTTGTACACAAGTTAAAACACACACAGGTTCACACACACACAAACACAAAGTGCTCCAAAGTCCACATTTAATACTTAAAGATGTCTAAGTTTGGCTTCAGAAGTTCTGCCTGGAGATCTTTAAACCCTCCTTTCTCTTTATTGTGAATTTAGCAATGACTCCAGAACTACTTTATCTGTAATTTCAAGGTCCGAATGCCAAAATTAGATATAGCAGCAGGTCCTTCCCACACTTGTAAAAATGTCAAGTCCTATCTTCCATAGGTCTAAAAACTATTTGAATTCCTAGAAATGTATCAAGGCAAATAGCCTTACTAATAGGATAAAAATTGAAAACTAGAAGTGGGAAGAAAATTTCAGCTGGCAATGACATTGTACCTATATCGACACAAGATTTAGAAGATGAAAGTTTTTTCAGGTGCTGTTGAGAACTTCCAGTATGAAATTTAAAAATAAAAGCCTTTTAAAGATAGAACTACATAAAGGGTTATAAGTATTTTGTGATGTATACAAATATATATAAACACACATGTAGACATAATCATTCCACAGGCGTTCAGTTGGAAAACATGAAAGGGGTTAAAAAATGGTGCTCTTCTTTCATGAGGACAATATATTCTCAGTTACTACAATGACAGCAGTATGTACAGATAAGTGTAGTCTAACAGGTATACCTGTCAAAGGTCAGTACTTCTGTTGGTATATTTAGTAAAACTGAAGCAGAAAAAAAAATATCTTTGAGGAAACTAATCCAAAGTCTTCAGTTCTTTGAAGTGTTGTATAGCCCTATTAGAAAGGCAAATTTTAACAGCTTTGACAAAAAGACAGTGATATTAATCATAATTGTAATGATTGTAGTAACTGATGTTCTGATGAAAGGATAGCAGCTGGTGTAGTCCAGAAAGACCCTAATTTTGGCATTTCATTCACCTCTGCCTGTGCAAAGGTGGCTCAGCAATATACTATTTGTCTTCATCTATCTTCCCAGCCCTGCAAGTTGACAGAGCAACAGCACAGTTCCTTGATGCTCTGCAATGCAAACTGTCCTTTATCTACCTAATCACACTTCAGTGTAGGAACTCATTTTACAGTGAGGAAACTCATTTTACAGTTGTGCTTCAAAATCTACGTCTTCCTGGTCACCAAATCTCGGGACTCCTTTACAAGCTGGGTCTAATGATAGAGAGATGTTATCAGTTGGCTACTGATAGCTGCCAGCCTTTGAAGCTACACTTAAGTCAGATGTAAATCACACACAATGAAGGCACAGAACATTAAAGGCAGAAACTCTGTAAAACCAGTTGAGCTGATTAGTACTAAATTACTGATGTTCCATCTGCTAGGGTGGTAATATTTTTTTTCAAACTGCCTAACTGCAATGCTTCATTTCACTGGGAGCCCATGTTCAATGGATCTATAGGGAACAGTTTATAGTGATTGACAATGGAAGGAGATGGTGACAAATACATAATTACTCTTTGAGAGTGTAATGTGCTCATTAAGAAAACTAGCAATTTGTCTGTGGTACAAAATATATACATAAAAATATATGTACCATATATGCACAGTCTTTGAATTATTATTATTATATTAAATAAGAATTAAAGAAAATTTACTGGATCTTTACCAATAGGAAAATCAAAATATCTGCAATAAATAGATATGTACAATATATTCATTTAAGGAAAAAAAAAAAAAAAAAAAAAACCTCAAAACACCTCTCTGAACTGCAAATTAATAAGAGACAAAATATCAATAAAATATAAAATAAAATTGCCCAATATTGTANAAAAAAAAAAAAAAAGAAAAGAAAGCAACAAACAAAACCAACTCAAAACAAACCCCCCAAAAATGCACACACTCCCAAAACCTAAATATGTATAGGCAATATGTACCATGGGTCCAAGTTTCGAAATCTGAGAAATTCAGCTGGTTTGGAAAACATTTATGCTTGTTCAAATACCTCACTTTGTTCATACTCTGCAGGAAAGATTATTTTTAGGAAAGAATTAGCAACAATGTTACTAGTGGGACACCCTTAGACAATATCCCAGAAGTAACACTGAGCAGCACTTACAATGGGATGGGATTCTAATGAAATAAGCTGTAGGAAGTAGAATTAGGAGCAGTGTTAAGCCACATTATGACATAAAAAGCCAATGGAATATGCTAATGCCTTACCATCTGGCAATCAAACTCCGTTCTCCTTATGTCTGTCTCCCACAAATACCCTCAAGATTTCTCCCCAACTGCTCTTCATGTATAAGAATTCATTTGTCATGTACACTAAGTAAGTCAACTTATCCTTAGAACTGAGTTACTTGTAAGTAATTCAAATTCTCCCGCATTTTCACAAATGCTTCTTTTAGACATAAATTTTCTGTAAAGCCAGAATTCCTTGAAAAAATGTAACCAAAAGTATTCCTGAAAAATGTTGAGAAAATTGAAAGGTGTTTCTTTCTGGAATCCCTGTGAAATGGGAAATGAACATATTCTTTTATCAGTATGTTTTGTTGTTGTTGTTGCTACCAGTTACCAATCATTACGTAAATGATATTACTTACGTTTTCTTCTGCTCTGGTTTGGAGAAAAAAAAATCACAAAATAATGATGGACATGGGAAAACAAATAAACACCAGAGAGGAGTTTTAATCAGAAATAAACAGTAAAGGAATGTGAAGAACTAGCCTCCCTTAAATACTGTGTGAATTAAAATCTTGAAATTATAAAGAATGGATATTGCCAAGTTGAACAGCTATTTGGAACCCAGTCCAGGAAGCCAAAATATTTTCATTAATTATTAACCCAGATTCGGTCTGTGAAATAGTGTTAAACACTGATATGACTCTCCAATACAGATTAATATTGTCACATTGCATGAAAAAAAAAAAAAAAAAAAAAAGATGGTTTATTTAGATTTTGTACTGAATAATAGTAATAAGACAGTTCAGCTTGTACATTGCTACCAACAAAAATTAAGATTTCTTCATGATTACTGATTGTGTTTTTAACTAAAAGCAATTTTCTTTAGAACACAGAAGACTTCTAGCATGTATACTGTACACAACAATATACTGACAATATTTAGTTATAGAATCATAGAATGGTTCGAGTTGGAAGGGACCTTAAAGATCATTGAGTTCCAACCCCTCTACCATAGGCAGGGACACCTCCCACTACACCAGGTTGCTCAAAGCCCCATCCAGCCTGGCCTGAATCACTTCCAGGGATGGGGCAACCACAGCTTCTCTGGGCAACCTGTTTCAGTGTCTCACCATCCTCACAGTAAAGAATTTATTTCTAATATCTAATCTAAATCTCCCTCTTCCAATTTAAATTTCCTACCCCTTGTCCTATCACTATGCTTCCTGACAAAGAGTCCCTCTCCATCTCTCCTGTGGGATCCCTTTAGATACTGCAAGGATGCAATAAGGTCACCCCAGAGCCTTCTTTTCTCCAGGCTGAACAGCCCCAGCTCCCTCAGCCTGTCCTCATAGGGGAGGTGCTCCAGCCCTTTGATCATCTTCATGGCCCTCTGATGAACCCATTCCAATGGGTCCATGTCTTTCCTGTGCTGAGGATTCCAGAGCTGGACACAGTACACCAGGTGGGGTTCCATGAGCAGAGTAGCTGGCTCATGTTGAGCTTCTCATCCATGAGAACTCCCAAGTCTTTCTCCTCAGGGCTACTCTCCAGCCATTCTCTGCCCAATCTGTATTTGTGCCTGGAATTGCCACATCCCAGGCACAGGACCCGGCACTTGGCTTGGTTGAACTTCATGTGATTTGCACTAGCTCACCTCTTAAGCCTAATCACCTAACTGATAATTAGACTACGATTAATTTAGTTAACTGATAATAGCTATTGATAGCTTATATTTTATTTGTTGTCACATCTTATCAGTAGTAGAATGCATGCCCTTTGTCATTGCATTAACAACTTAAAGGGAGCTGGTTTTTGTATCATTCTCCCAAACTAATCAGGGAGTCACTCTCTTCTTAGACATGAAATATCATCTATGTCAGTTATTAGGTTTTTTAGAAATGAATTAACCACATAAAAAAAAAATCAAGAAATATTACATAAAAAAAAAATCAAGAAATATTTACTGTGCTTAGTGTCAACTTACATTCAAGCAGGATATATAACTATAAAACAAATTGTTAAAGTCTGCAATCAAGCTATAGCTTTTACAATAAATACAATAAATTAAAGTTTGGAATGAAGATGACTCCATCTCAGGTGTGAATGAATACCACAATGTTATGTCATTTTCTGCTATGACAGATTCATAGGAAGAGAAAATGCATGAAAGAAAACCTGAGGCTGGAGATAGGGAAAAGAGAAAGCAAGGGGAATCTCACACTGCTGCGCACACAGCATAGAAAGTTACTACATTGAAAATAATAATTTTTACAAGATTTTAAAAAAAAAAAAAAAAAAAAAAGAAGTAAAATGCTTCCTGAATAGACACAGTTTATAACTTACTCATCTGGGCTGCAACAAATTTGAAAACAAGAACTTGTGCCCATGCATCCAGGAAAAATAACAATTTAAAATCTCTGAAATGCACAGGCATACACTGGAAACAAAGTTTTAACAGAGTTGAGCTGCATGTCCTGGATACTGGAGACCTTCAAACTGTAGAATCAGCCTCAAAGCAGCAAGATGAATTTGAAACCAAATAAGGTAAAAACCGTAAATAGTTAGATTTGATTAAAAGGTTTCAGCTATTTACATATCTTGCTAAATGGTATAATGGTTGCATTAGGATTATACCCAGTGTTGCTTCTTAGACACCTGACAGTTGGAAATGTGCATTTCTGTACTACTGGTCATTAATTAGGTATCACTGTAATAGGTGCGGTAAAAGTACCTTACTTAAATTCTAACTCATGTCCCATTTGTCTTTCCAGAAGGAACTTCAGACAATTTAAAGACAAATGATGGCTTATCTACCACAGTATCCATCTCCTGAGAGACCAAGAAAAATGCTCAAAGAAGCATTCTCTTCCCACAAAAAGTCACAATTTGTTCTTCAAATAAATTGTATTTTATCTTGTAGCTTCCTTGAATGTCCAGTACATCATCAAGTCTTACAAGAAAGGAGCAAATAGGGTGATTCAATGGGCTTATTTACATTTAGAACCATAAGCAAAACTACAAGGAATGTGTGATTTAAAATGTTAGCCTGTGGCTTTCATTTGTAGGCTAATTCTATTAGAGTGATTATTTCACCAGTGCAACCAGCAATTCCATAAAAATAACAGCTCAGATATCATTAAAATTTTTGAACATTTTTATAACTCTTATGTATTGTGTATCATAATATACTATAATGTTTATTATAATATGTATACAGTGTTTTATTAGATAATATTGTTTATTACAATAAGTATGTCAAGTTAAAAGAAATTTAATGCAAATCGGTATTGTTTTCTTTCCAAATTGAAAGTACAGACAAGGATAACAAGCTATGTAATGTGTTTCCAATGTGACTTTTATAATGAAAGAGTGTAGCTTCGTGGCTTTTGATGCCATTATTTTTTATTAGTATGCTATTATTGAAATAATGATATAAAATTGAAAAAAAATGTCTCTGAAATAGTAAATTATATTTTTCCAAGTGATTGCAAAATTGAAGATATGGACCACTTGGCTGTTATACCAGCCACTACAATCAATGGATCTCAGTCTATAGCTATCTGAAAAGTCCTTAGACAGAAATTTTATTATTATAATGAAAAGATCATGAGGAAAGAACTTTCCCCTCTTGTCAGGGCACCACTACTGCAACTGGTAGAATTGCTTATGATTTCCTGTGACGTATTTTCTCCCCCATGAGTTTCTTAACCTTTTTTAAACAAAATGATAGTACTCCAACCTTAAGCAAAATATGAGAATAGTGGAAAGAAAAAACAACTTCTGTAAATTTCCCACTATTGTTACAATATATGGAACACTCACACAGAGCTACTTCACTGATGTTATACATAGTTTTCATGACATTGTGTAACAAATGACACTTCAAAGTCAAATACATACATATAAATATAAATGTTATAACAAAAGATGTAAGTAAACACTGTATTTCCCTGTGAAAATATTAAGAAATAAGTCAGTTCCTGATGTTCATTTTCTTACATTTGTACCCAAGAAATAATGACTTTGGTTTCTTCACTTTTCCACTCTTTTCCTTTTAAAACTTCAGAGAACAGGCTTCTCAAAGGAATATCTTAGCCTTTCCTGACAGTTTTTCCAGAAAGTTCCATCCTACTTTCATTTTCCATGAAACAAGACTGTTTACCTTGATGCATTTGCAAGTTCTTATTAAAAAAAAAAATCTAAAAAGAAACCCTGGGCACTTCACAGAGTAAAAAACCCCAACTTTCTTATAGAAAGATGTTTAACCTAAAATACATGCAATTTGCTTTACTACCATTGGGTTTGGCCTTAGCCTACCTAGGCTAGCTAACCTTATTCACTATAGACAAAAACCAAACAAGGGTTACATTATGAGCAGTAACTCAGAAGCTATCCAATTTGAAAAGATAACAGTTGGCCTTACCAGCATTTTCAAACAGGAAAAAAAGAGAAAAAAAGTGGGACAATATTCCTGCTGATATTTAAGTCCCAGAACTGTATGCTAATATACTACTTTGTTTTTAATGGTACACATTTTCTTATTACCACATGACCTTTTTGTAATAACAGGAAAATGTCACCTTTTGATGCCAAAAAGGAGATTTTTACCAATTTTATTAAGAAGATAAAAATCAATATTTTTCCCATGAGTCCTCTCACCCTAATGGAAACTTCTAAAACATATAAGATGAATTGTGCTCAATAAGTATGCTTTCCTTCTAATGGCTCTGAAAGGAGTCTAAATGACTATTCAAATGAACTGTCTACATAGCAGACATCTAAAATTGGGTGACATAAAATCAAACATCATGATCTTGGAAATATTACATTTGAAAGTATTTGATACCCAAGTAAAAACTTATCATATAAAATATAATATATAAACACAGCAGTAATCAGAATATCATACTTTGCAGTTAACTCAGCAATATACATATCAACTCCATAAAACTTAAGTGTGACTATTTCTGTAGGAAATGAATAAATAAACAGTTTTAGACATATTTTACTCATTCAACAGGTCAGATTTTTAATCTTCTTAAATTAAGGGAAAACTCTCTTCAATAGAATTCTGTGACTAAAGTTCTTATGTTTCATAAAGATAAATATGTTCTAGAGAACAGCTCCCAAAATTATATTTGTCTGTGTTCTACAATACTTTTGTATACTGAAGTCTGAAAACACTATTTTTTAATTTTTGTCTAATGCAGTATGCACTGTGTGAAGCAGAACACAGTTCATAACTAAACCCCAATGATTTTAAATTGTTCTTTGTGAAGTAGACTCAGTGTCATACTCATCTCAGTCTTTACATGTGCAAGACTTCCTACAGCAATCCCAGGTCCCTGAGAGCAAAGCCTGAGGCAAAATCCAGGGCAATGAAGGTTTATCCTCAGTGCAGGTTAGGGATGACTTAAATGAACACACACAAATCCAGGGTCCCAGAATGGGCATACCTGCAAGTGCTGAGGGAGTTGGCTAATACCATTGCAAGGTCACTTTTGATCATCTTTGAAAGCTCATGGTGATCAAGGAGGCCCTGGAAGAAAGCAAATGTCACTCTATTTTCAGGAAGGACAAGAAGGAGGATCCAGGGAACTACAGCATAGTCAAATGTTAGAGACTGTTACTCTAATTCAAATAGGTTGTCCTTTTTTAAACCTGTATTCACCACTGTGTTTACCTTCATCCTTCTGTTCACCTTAATCTTTTGTTCTCATTGGGTTTTTCCACTGAAACTACACAAATGTTCACATTCTCAGTGACATTTCAGTGTTTCTTACTCCACAGTCCTCCAGACTGACATTTGTAAGGAGTCTTGTGCATTAGACTGTGCTCAGTTAAACTCAAGTACAGTAACAGTGAAAGCAGCTGGCTTCTTTATCAGTCTCTATTTCACAATGGCTAGTTAATGTGAAATATTTTGACTTATATGTAGTTTTAAATACTTCCAAACTGCATTGGATGGAATCTAAAGAGGGGTTCCCCATAGTTGTTTCTTTAGTTGTTTTTTTTGTTGTTTTTTTTGTTTGTTTGTTTGTTTGTTTGTTTTCTGCTATTCTCTGCTAGATGTGATAGTTTGGTTTTTATTTGCCTGTTTGAGTGCTTCCATTTGACATAATTTTATATTACTGTGATTCAACATAACATGGATTCAATTTCTGAACGAAATAGTTTCAGCATTGTCTTTGGAAAAAACCTCTATGGACTGGGTTAACTGATGAAAATAATCATCAATTAATTAATTTTCTTGTTGATTTTCAGCATTGCTCTCTCCAAAATACATTGGACACTTGACCTCAGACATCCACAGTGATACACATGATAGGAACACTTTGCAAATTTATGCAAAAAAATCTACATCAATTCATTTGTTACTTTTAGGAGATCTTTTAGATGGATGTACTTTGACTCTAAAATCTTTACTAATCTGATCCGTATACTTTCTGCAGCCACCACTACTACCACTTCATGCAGAGTTCTGATTTCCATTTAGATCATTTTCTAAGACCAAGTTTCCATTGAGCCAAGCTTTGGTGAAGCACTTTGGGTAGATTGCAAGGAATTTTTTTTCACATTTCCCTAAGTAAATATTCTGTATTCCAATCAGAGACAGTAGTGTCCACTGCATCAGAGCTATGGAAATAAAACCCCAAGAAATAGGGTGCATATAACTTCATTCCAAAAGGGCATATTTGCATTCTTACAGAAGATACAAGATCTCTGCAAAAGGGTCTTTTGTATCACAATCTTTCCTGAATTTCCCCTTGATGTGCTGGGGCTACATAATCCACCTGCTTAGGTCTGTTGAATAAATAGTGTAATCTAGCATGATTTTTGTGGCTATAACAAGGTTTCTTTTATTTGCTAATTAACAGAAAAAAAATAGTGAAAGAGCTTTGGCTTCAGACTTATTTACTATGAATGTGTTTTTGTGGGTTAGTTTCCAGAATTGGCACTGTTGCTCTATGGGAAAATATTCTATTAATAGACATTGAAACAGTGACATTGTCACAGCAGGGAAGGGAGAGCTGAGAGATTGTTCTCAGTCTGGTTTGCTTGATTAAGCAGTAGCCAATGACATGGTTTAACTGTATTTACTATTTTTGTACTCCTATGATTGATTGACAGTGGCTAGCCTACAAGCAAAGAACCAAAGACATCAGCATTTGCTATGATTTGGGAGAGAGAAAGCTGAGATCAAACATGGTCAAAATAAAAATGGCAAGTCACTTGCAGACAGTAATCTACATTCAAACTAGACAATAGGGCAGACACTTCTCACGCCTTGGATACTTTCACCCCAGTGGGCAGGCTATGAAAATAGGCACATGAAGGGCAAAAGTTCCATATAAAAATCGAGGACCTTTTCTGTGCAGACAGAAATATGGTTATGAGAGAAAGCAAAAACCTAGTCAGAATACACTGAGATAAGTGTGGCTTGTGATACCATGAAATTGAATCAGTTTCAGATGTGGTAGACTGCCCCAGCATGGAAAATTACAAGACAGTATCAGTCTGAAATACCTCCTGTATTTTGAGAGACTTTGCCAAAAAAAGGCTCAAGGTCTCCCCCATCAACTCATCTGGGGACAAATTTCACTGTCATCTTCTTTCCCTGGGTCTGTAAGATGAAACCTCTTAGAATAAGTCTCTGAGCCACAGGTCTCTCATAATCATTTCATCATCATAGACATCCTAGCAGGCCAATCCAGCCTCTCTTTTAGAGGCTTAGCCTCATCAGAGCAGTTCAGGATTACCAACTCTCTTTTTCCTCCTTAAAGGTTTTAAAATCACCTTTAATCTTCACCACTTAAACTTTATTATGGGAGTTCTCAGTTCACAGTTTTCACTTTTTTTTTTTTTTTCCTACATTTCTTTCCTTCCTTGCCTCCCTCTTAAATCTTTAGTGGTTAAGTCCTCTAGTCAGGTATATTAACATCTAAATTATAAACTAAGATATGCATTTATGAACCAAATATTATAAGCTGTGATGCAAAAAAACACAATCACTATAGCCATATGCATGAATGTATTAGGATAATTTAGGTACCAGCACATCAAAACCAACAGTTGCTAACATGTAGTTTATTGGTGTTTCACATACTGTACAGGTGTCGAAGGACAATATAGTAACCAAACCTCATATGTGAAAGTTCAATTGATCCATATAACAGATAAAATACAAGAAAAAGGAAAAGCAGATAAGTATTAAAAAACTAGGAACAAAAATATAGATAAAGGGTCATTTTCAAATACATATCATCACTGGTGACAGTACAGATCTTATACAAAGTGTATGTCATAACACTGAAATGAAGAAAAGCCCTCACAGATTAGCAATTAGATGGGAAAACTGTTAGAATTGGAACAGTAAACATTTATGTTACTCCTCTGAGCTTAACCTCAGTTAAAGTTTGCACTAGAAAATATTGCTTCTTGGTCTTCTTAAAACAAGTTTAACTTGTATAATTAAATGTAAAGAGTAAACCAAGTCAAATACAAAGAAGCACACCCATCTATCAGTCTAACAGTCACTTTCCCCAGATTACTGAACTGAAATAAAATATTTGTTTTAAATAAATGTTATGTAGCATGCCCTCAACTTCACTGGTCTACTGTGTCACTTATTTATAAGAATGTTAGTATTATATTTAGAAAGAGTGAAAATAGGAACTGCAACAGAAATATCCGGAATAAATGCATCTCATAAATGTACATAAGATGCATTTTTGTGGCTTCATAAATTTATAGCATTTAAGGCCAGAGACCTATTATATTGTCCCATAGTATCATAGGTTATTCTCTTTCATCTAATTAAATCTCTTTTGAGACTAATAGCTTGTCTTTGAAGCACATTTTGTGTATACCAAAAGCATGTCTTGTAGAAAAAGCATTTTATTTTGATTTAAACACATTAAGAGGTAGAAAATCAACTACTTTCTTCAGTAGTCTGTTCAAGGAGGTTGTTTTAAAGTGAATGTCTTCTTTTTGTTAAGTCAAGTATGTGACTTGAGCATCAAAGCTCTCATTTTGCTGTCTTTCCCAAAACTGCTAAATACTGTAACATCCATTCATACTACCATTCTTATCTTTACAAAGTATTTATCTACTGCACACAGGTCATCTTCTAAACTCATGGTGATAAATTGAGTCCATTAGCTGTATTAAATCTTGGATTACAAAACATTAATATTAAGTAATTAATTATTTTCCCTCCATTTTTAACATCCTTTTTATTTATGAACATCAGTTTTGTAGCTAAAAAAGTTTATGTAGATACATAAACTTACGAAAAGCACAAAAATATTGCAATTTCTTGTATTATCCTGGCCACATAAACCCAGATTATATATCTAAACCACTCACCAATCCATATTACTACATCATCTCACTAGAGCAAATATCAGTTACTGGTCCATCCTAATGCTTTTTCCAAGTCTCTGTCTCCCAGAACACCATTACACCTTCAGCCATTATGTGTCCCTTCAATATGGAAACACATTGTTACCTTTTTTGATTCCCTTCATTTCCACACAAATTTAACTTCTTGTCCTTAAACCTGAAAAAGGAAGTGTAAAACTAAAACTGCAAAAGCTGTTTGTATGGTGTACTGGCCAAACAGAAAACAGCTGGAATTTTGCCAACTCTGCAGACCAAAGAAAGTTAAGCCATCTATGTAAGAATAAAATATTATGTATGCTTATCTGAAATCTCCCTCCTAATCTCATTTCATTTTGACCTCCAGAAACATCTGTCACAATGCCAGATGATAAATCTTTCAAAATTCAAATAAGGTATAGTTTTGGCAGAAAATGCTAGTAAATTGTTTATTTTCAGAATTTACTGTAGCAAACTGAAAATGATACAAGTGAATTGAACAATTAATTTCAAAATCAGAGAAATACTGGGAAGTTTCTGTTTCATGATTTCAGTGTCTGAGTTGCCCTCTAAACATCTGATCAGGGATATTAAGGTATACTCACAAGGTATGGAAGACCAAAAATGCATTAAGGGAAACTGAATACATTAAACGTATTGTATCTTATTATTAATTTTTCATTTTATTTTATTTTATTTTAATCTTAATTTGCTGTGCTTTGCCTGTCTGTGATCTGGTTTTGTACCTCATGCCACCACCTGCAGTTGAAGCAAACTGAAGGTTCACTGATGAAAGATAATGCTTCAGTTAGAATTCTACTTGAATGCAGTCTCCTTGCTACAGAAAGCACTAACAGAGATATTTAGCCTTAGATACAAGTGTTAAAAATACAGATTAATAATCTGAGCAATTACAAGATTTCTTGACCTGTTCTGCCACTACAAAGAAAACCAGAGAATCACATAGCTTTAAGAGAAATTAAATGTACTGAAGCACGTTGCTGACTTGCTACTATCCAAAACAAAACTGAACTTTATAAAACAAGATACAAAGTTTCAAACACAGTAAAAAAAAAGTTGAAAACTTTCTCCAGCCTAGACTTATTTATTAGAATGTTGTAATGACTTCCTGATCAAACAAAGTTTTTAAATAAAGGGATGGACAGTAAAACAAAGCAATATAAATACTTTTGTACAGTAGTGAAATCTAGGAAAGTTAAAAGTTCTACTCCTTTTAACACTTTTTTTTTTTTTTTATTTCTCCATAAGGAATTTTCACAAAATCAGAAAGTATCATAATTTCTGCTGCGTAGGAGTGACTCAGTACAGCTTATTTTTTATAAAATTACACAGTAATATTACCTTCTATAATAATGAAAAATATCTGTCTAAAACCATTTCCTTCACCTTAAAGCATTTTTATAAAATCTAAACAACTACACTGAAGTATTTCTGTGTATGAGATTGGTTGATCTGAATATGTTTTCTGCATCTCTAAGTCACTGTTTCTCATCATTTTCTGAAGGAACAGAAACTTACTGCTTTTATATAACACATACTTTTGTGCAAAGTTACAAAAATGGCTTTCATTTAGAACCAAACAAAAAATAAAATAAATATTAATTAGTCATTGAATTTACCTCATCTCTGTTTCTGTGCTTATCAGGATCCATGTATGTTTAAAAAAAAAATACCCTGCATAAAAATTCAGTTCTGACAGACTGTTGGTACTGTTGGAGTGCTAAAATCCTAGATAGATGCTCTACTCCAGAATGTCCACTCAAATAAGAGCAGGTATCACATTTTTTAAATATATTTATATATATANTGTTCACAGTGTTATATCTGCAAAACAATATAAACTATTAGATTAAGACAAGTTTTTTATTCACAAGAGACTGAGTGCTTGGACTTTCAAAACAGTTGTACAGAATCTTTTCTATATATGTATTCACAGAAAGTGTTGTACAGGAAAATAAACTGAATCTGCAACTCAGGCTGAAAATAGTAAATAGGGAATTATTTTCTTGAACCTGATGTATGTAACGGCAGTTTTATAAACAATGTCTGAGTGAACATGAGCCATAATCACATCTACAGCATCTTAAATGTCATTCTTAGTTCCCTTTATTCAACATGAGAAAAAAATAGTGAAATATAGACAGTAGAGAGTACTGCATGTCTTCCAAAGGATTGTTCCCATGTTTCTTTTCTATTGATTACCCTTAATTGTTTTAAGATGTCAAGAGCAGAGTATTGGAGGTAGAATATATATTTACAATATTTTTTTTCTCACTAAAGAATTTATATAGATTATCTTCTTGGATTAAGTTTCTGTCTGAGTGTTTCTTTCAATTAATTCTATCCCCATGGATGGACTCTCTTTCTTGCAGCTATCTAGGAAATGTCTCATTTGCAGATAAATTCATATAGAAAACCTAAAGACAGCACATTAAATTTAATTTTGACCTGTTCAAGGGTAAGAAGTATGCCCTGGAAAATATCTCTATGGTCAATAGGCCTTTGGCATCTCATCTTTTAAAGATTACATCTTCAAGCCCTGGAGGGAAGCCAGGTAGCCCGCACATGTGGGGAGTCAGTGAGAACTCTGGCAGGGTGCCAAACTACCTGATTGCTTCTTATTCCTCTTGCCTTTTTTTTTGGCTCATCAGACCCACAGAGAGGGTGTGCTCTGATCTCTAGAGGAAGCAAAACATCTTTACCATAAATCAGTGTGCAAAGAACAAAAGGAAGGCAATATGTTGTTACAGTGCTTTACTATGTGGGGTTGTTTCAAGTTTCTGTAAAATACAGCTAGTTCTAAGCATATCAAGCTACAGCTATCCAAATATTGGATTTATGGGTAGGTAGGTTCATAGACTTTTGTTTTCTGCCTTTGGTGCTGAAATGAACTACTGACCAACTTCTTAATCATAGAATCATAGAATGGTTAGAGTTGGAAGGGACCTTGAAGATCATCGAGTTCCAACACCTCCTGCCATGGGCAGGGACACCTCCCATTAGACCAGGCTGATCAAAGCCCCATCAAGCCTGGCCTTAAATACTTCCAGGGATAGGGCATCCACAGCTTCCCTGGGCAACCTATTCCAGTGCCTCACCACCCAATTGTCCAATTTCTTTTCATGAGTAAGTTTGGAATAGACTTAATGGAAACACTTTGAAACCTGCATTTAGGAAGTCTTCCCATAAGAACTAAAAAACAGTGGTTGGATTTAGATATTTTGTTTTGGTTAAGTTGACTGAGATTTACATTCTATAAATAGGTGAGTTCCCGATACAACTATTACAAGAAGAAATTCATTAAAATATTTTGATGGTTGAGTTCCTTTTTGTTGGTACTTTTAAATACTCCTCATCTTGACATGAAAATCTACCCACATAGTGGTCTGAAACGTATCTGAGAGAGCTGAGAGGACATCTGCAGCTCCACAATCTTGGGAGTCATTATACATGAATAATAGAATGAATAAATAAAATATCAAGGAACTCTCTGCTGGTTTTGCAGAGCCAAAACATGCCAAGCAGCATGTCTGCCCTGCTGTAGGCTTCTGCTGTGTCTCAGAGATACTGAAAATTGATTTATATGCTAATATAAAAAGGCAAAAAAGAAGACTAAATAATTATTTTTATAATTGATTATGGTGTCCCTGAGACTCTGAAAAAAATTGTCATTGTTACTACATGTGTTCAAGAGGCAGAACAAATGAAAGAGATGATCAAGAGCAACCTTGCCTAATGCTGCTATTTTAAAAAATACTTTAAGCAAGAGCTAAATTAAAAAAAGATAAAATGTCTGGAGGATTGAAAACAGTATGATGAAAGAAATAAACTGAAGTCTGAAATTACTTTTTCCATCACTGGGAAAAGTGCCTGAAAGAATACAACTAAGTGCCTTCTACAAACGAAAGAAGAACACACTTACCTGTATTTTTAATTAATGTGATTAATGTTGAGAGCTTCTCCGGACTAAAGTAAAGTCAGAATGCACAGCTGATATGAAGCTACAGTGGTTTGTCAGTATTTTAAAGTCCCAATTTACTTTGATCCACAGTCTTCCAGACTTCTACCTCATGTCACAGTTGAGTCTCAAAACCAAAGGCAGGTAACCTCTTTCATTCAAAGCAGTGGTAGAGCATGAAAAAGTTTTGAGACAAATAAAGATGTGAAGCTACATAATTTTGTAAATCTGAATTTTCAAGTATTTATTTCAGTCTGTAACTTGTTCACTTTCCTCTAATACTTTCCTCTAATACGACTATGAAGGTAATAGTTGGAACATTCATTAGCTGAAGTGATATGTTTTAAAAGGTACAAAATTTTCTCTCAGAAACCACATTTGACCACCATCATCATTTGTTGGACTGAGAATTCCTCTTACAATTGGATTTATCCATTTGCAAATGATATTGGCTTTTAGTTTCTGGGAACATTAAACTATTGAAAGTTTAAAATATCAAGCAATTTTGACATTTGACTGTCAACATATTTTTTTATATTTTGCTGTTTGACTATCAACAGTGTTTTCACTCTTATTTCACTCTTATAATCCAATTTTCTGGGAATCTCCATAATATTGGTTTGGTCTTTTGTTTGGGGGTGGTTTTATTTGATGGGCTGTTTTTTTGATGTGGTTGGGCTTGTTGTTTTTTAAATAAAGGTTAAATATATTTTTAAATTTAAATTCTATCGAAACTTATTTCAGTTAACTGAAAGTAACATACAGGATTCAAGGTTGTCCAGGGTCCTTTACTTCAAAATAACAAGTTTCTTTATGCATTGTCAGACATTTCTATTCACGTAATATACAGAAAATGTGTACAGAATGTGTGGAGATCAACATGCAAATTGTACAGCTGCACTACCTGAGAAAGGTATCTTACTTTCCTCAGCAACCACATATTTTAGACTTGGTAAGGATCAGATGTCTTCTAGGTGATAAAGAACAACTGTGGAGTAGAAAGGAATCTTTACTGTTACACAGTTCATACCCTCTCCTAATTAAGTTCACAGTCCTTGGCCTTCATAAATTTTCATAAGGTAAGCTTCTACTGCAACTGTGGCACAACTTTCAGCTGGTGTTCAAAGGATAATTGGATAGTGGGAAATTGTGATTTTATGTCCAGTTTATACAGTACATTTTTTTAAACAAACGTTGTTTCCTTGTTAGGTGTTGGATCTATGTTAGATATATCTGTGTTGTGTTGTGCTTGTTGTCAAATTATATATTTGTCCCATGTTTGGCCTAAAAGTCATGTTAAGACAGGTTTAAGACATTTTATAACAAATTTTAGGCTTGAATATGATTGAATCAGGCAACTTGCTCCCTTAGCGCTGTCATGCAGGCTTTCAGGCAGTTGAGTCGGGATGTGGATTTTAAAACCTAATACCATGTTCTAAAACAGAAAATGGAATTTTCTGGTAGGCTCCTTTGACTCTAAAATTAAAACCATGCAGGTATGCATGCAGTAACTTTCATACAATCAATAAATTAGGCAATTAACTTCTTCCTTGTCTCTGAACATTAGCTTCCTACTTACCTCAGAAAGACTCCTGAATCCTAGGAAGGTCATATAGGATAGGGGAAAAAGGAAGACTTTAAAATATTCATTGTGTTCACTAGTGGAAAATATAGGTATGATACTCTTGTGAGAATGTCATAAAGCTGGTATGCCAGGGTCACAAACGGCAAACGCAAACTCTCAAAAGAAAGAGCCCAAAGTCTTTAATCATTTTCTTATATCTCTAAGATGCAAAATATCTTCTCATCATATAGCCATATTTAAACAGGACCTTTTTCAGCTCATAGGGTAGCCCAGCATCCCTTGCCTGATCATTTCTTAACACGTTTTTTCCTTTACATATTTTCTTTTATTTTTAAAATTTGTTGGTTTTTAATAGAATTGGATCTGATTGGGCATAAAAAATAGATATATGAAGGAATTGTTGCATCCAAAGCACAGGTAGCATGTTTCCAATGTGGCAGTGTGATTTTTGGTTAATTTTAGGGGCAGGTGGCTTTCATCTGATATGGGAACACTCCAGAATAATAGGTACTTCTAAACATCAGCAGTTTGATCCAAGCCCTCTCGGAGTAAAGGGTAAGCCCTATTAATTTCTGTAGTTCTTTGAATGGGTCTAGAAAAAAGCTAGGATCAAGGTGGGAACTAAAGCCCAATTTAATGGTTCAAATTAGGTGCATTCTATATTGTTACCTAATAAAATTGCTTAGATGCCTGATTTTGAGTAGATGTAGGCATATTCATAGCAATACAAATGTGAAAAGTCTTGTAAGAGCACACAAGTTCTTCAGAACTTTGTGCACAAGGGACAATTTAAAAAAACAAAAAGAAATGTTAACTGTCTTTTATTAATGATTGTTCTAGTTTAAGGTGACTACATTAGACATAGCCATAATTAGTTCTGTTTGCTAGGAAAAAAAAAAAAAAAAAGAGATTTTCACAGGAAAAGTACATAAGGTTCAATTTCAGCCTTGGGTCCAATACCATATAGCAGATGCAAATCTATTCACTTTCTTTGCACAATGAGCTCAGACATTCCTTTAGCAAGAGCTGGCTGCAGAAAATCAGTGGCAGCAAGTTCACAGGAAACAAGTAGCTCCAGATTATAATGAAATACTTTGTGCTGGAAGAAAAATCTTTATTTGAGAAACTGTTGTTTCTGTCATTAGTGTAATTTATAAAAACTGACATAAAAATACTCTGAGTTGGACCTTGTTCAAACAATTTAAAATCACTTCTCCTGCCTTAGACAAATAAACTCATGGCATAATACAGTCAAAGGTCTTGTGCTGCTCTTGTTCACCACAGCAGATCTTTATAATCCACTGTACATGATTTTGTGTTGCCTTTAGAAATAACTTTCTGTGGGAATTTTAAAAATAGCAATGAACTAGAAAAGCTTCAAGGATTAAAAACAAAGAAACAAAAGTTGCCATCTCATCAGGTATATAAATGGTGCTGGAACCGATAAACAACACTGCTGAGAATACAAATAATTTTGAACTAGAAAAACTCCAAGTTTGCTGTAACATAACTCACAATATTGTAAATAAGGGCTACATCATGTTTTGTATTTGTCTCCTCATTTCACCTATCAATGCATCATTCTAAACAGCGGTTATCAGTGTAAGAGAAAAAAATCTTTACTGCAAAGTTTTCATATGAGAAAAGAAACTGTCTTCCACGGCTGCAACCAGAGCTGGCTTAAACCAGATGAAGGATAGTTCCACTGACAATACTGCCATTTCTCTTCACAGCTGGGTAACTGTTAGGGAAAAATAAAAAAAATAAAATAAAATAAAATAAAATCAAAAGCTTAATAAATTTCAGCAAAGGTACTATTTTCTGAACTTTGTAAGTAAACACAGGTGTACTCACTAAAATACAATCCAAATAGAATATGATGTCTGGAGCCTGTCATTTTTATCACTGGGATAATATCCTACAATTGTGCTTTTAATGTTGTACACCCAATTGTGAAAAAAAATATTTCCCCCCTCGCTATTCCTATAGGAGATTTTTTGAGATATTCAAATCAGCTTTATTCCAGTCTAAACTTATTCACAGTTTGCATGCTTTATCATTCTTCTAGGACAATTTTTCATTTTCTTACCCTATTAATCTATTCTATATATTTTTTAAAGACTTTTGAAACTTTAATTTCACCAAAGGAGAATTTTTTTTGTTGCCCATGTTATCCTTATACTACTTCACTATCTCTTTTCAATTTTTAGTTCCTGGCAAGGAGATTCCAGAAAGGTCTTGTACAACAATATTTCTCCTACAAAGGCCTCATTTGAAATTTCCTTGAGTTGGAGTTGCTTTCTCCTTTATCACATATAGTCACTTTGTGACCACATAATATAGCTAGGACTTTCTCCTCATCTGTCATTTCCAATGGTTCTCAGCTTGCAGAGAAAAATTGTATTACTTCATAAGTGATCTTGTACTTTGAACCAATAAATTTTGTCCTATTTATATTACTAGTAGACTACACACTTCAGACTGAGTCAAAAGGGTCAGCCATTTCTTCCATCTGCAAATTATCTGCAAGCATGTGAAGCAAAAACCTATCTATCAGTTACTTGTAATGTGATAGGTTTTGACTCCACAGTCAGAGTCCGGGTTCTGTTGTAAAAGGTCCTATGTAAATACAGACATCTCTTTCTCAAGGAAAAATGTTTAAAATACATTTGTTACAAATATGAATGTCAGTATATGGTGAGATTGCTTGCAATTAACTATTGCAAGTGCTGCTGTGAACGTTCACTGTACAGAATTTACTATTTGTGTGCTGTGATTAGCTAAAATTTTGTAATATTTTCAGTCCTGAGTCAGATGACTTTCCCTCCCCCCCGAAAAATTTAAAGCGGACAAAGAAAGCTTGAATTCCTTACAGTAACTTTTTGTTATTCCCAGCACAACACCTTAGTAAATTAGCACTTCTGGTTCCAATTGTACTTTTAAAAAAGAGCTGAAAAAGTTAATCTAAAGAGCAGCTTAGTCAGTTCTGAAATTTAGAAACCATGGCCGTCTAAAGAAAATTTTATGTCAAAAGAAAATGCTTCTTTTCCATCAGAAAAAAAAAAAAAGGAAAAGAGAAATCAATACTAAGTGGTACTAAGTAGTACATTAGAGACTTTACAACAAAAAAAAAGGGGGGGGGGGGGAAAAAATATCTGTGTTCGTTGTGAAAGAATGATAAACTTTAGGTGACAAGTGTAAAGATACAAAAGGAATAACAAATTACATTTCTTGAAATTTTATCAAAGCCTGATTGCATTTTTCCTTCACTTAAAATCCATAACCCTTTATTAAGGAAGCAAATTTCTTAATGAAAGGAAACATGGCTGATGGAAGAGCCAGCAAAAAAAGCTACAGGCAGTGAAGTAGCACTTATGTAGCATGTAACATATTGAAAAAGGAATGTAGTCTATCAGACTGTGGAACAACAACTTCCAGTTATTCCAGATTCTTCAATAAAAGTGCAAAATATTCTTATTGGGCTTCCTTCTGAAAATCAATCTGAGCATAAAAATATAACTGTGTGACTTTAACTTTCAACTCCATCATGTGGACGTAAATCCAAAAAGGTAGTGGGAGAATCTTGCTCACCCCTTGATCAAGACAGAATGATTCAATGTTTCTATTGTCTGCAGAAAATGTATTTGGAAGCATACGGATTTGGTGTTGGATCAAAACATCAACCCAGCTCTAAAATGTTAGATACAGAGACAGGGAGTGCTTAAGTGGAGTTCCTTTAGATTCACTGCAATTTGATTTATCAGAGAAGGTAGCCCACTCTCAAAGCCACAAGGCTGAATCCATTTTACTCGAATGAAAACCTTTTTTTTTGTTTTCTTTTACACTGAAATTAGGCAGAAATGTGCTGAGGATTGTTTGACATGCCTCTGGACCTCTCCAAAAGTAGAATTGGTACTAGGACTCTGAGCTGAAATCTATAACACATTTATTAGGTAGGAAATAGAAATCCATGGAAGCTATCTCTGAGAGAGCAAGAGCAATGAACCACTGCAATATCTAATTCATATAGTACTGAGAGCAGCTGCATAGGAAGAGTGGACATAAACTGATGGTAAGTTATATAAGCTCGTCCTTGTCAAGGAACCCATTAACAGGGCTAAACCTGAGACACAATCAGATTACTGAAATTCCTTGTATAACATCAGAGTTAATAAAATAATAACACAAAAGCATTACACAATCAGAAGCAAATTGAATTCTGTCAATTTTCTGTGCACTTTCTATTTGCCCTATGTACTGTCTTTTAGTAATAGGAAAGAATCTGTCTCATAGCACTGTCTACTAGAATTAAATTTGGCCAGGGATGTCAAGGGGCAACAAGAAAAGCTTGTATAGGTATGTTAGTGATAAAAGGCTGACTAGGGAAAATGTGGGCCCTCTCCAGAAAGAAACCAGAGACCTGATCACTTGGGATATGGAGAAAGCTGAGACTCTCAATGACTTTTTTGTCTCAGTCTTCACCAGCAAGTGGTCTAGCCATGCTACCCAAGTCACAGAAAGTAAAGGCAGGGACCAGGAGAATGAGGAACCACCCACTGTAGGAGAAGACCGGGTTTCAGACTGCCCAAGGAACCTGAAGGTGAAGAAGTCCATGGGACGTGATAAGATTCATCTTTGGGTCCCAAGGGAAATGGCAGATGAAGCTGCTAAGTGACTATTCGTTTCATTTGAGATATCACTGCAGTAGGGTGAAGTTCCCACTGACTGGAAAAGGGGAAGCATAATCCCCAGATTTTAAAAAGGAAGACCTGGGGAACTATAAGCTGGTCAGTCTCGACTCTGAGCCTGGGAAGATCATGAAGCAGATCATCCTGGAAACTCTGCAAAGAGACACGTGAAAAAGAGGTGACCAGTGACAACCAACATGGCTTCACAAAGGGCAAATCATAACTGTCAAAATTGGTGGCCTTCTATGATGGAGTCACAGTTTTGGTAGATAAGAGAAAAGCAACTGACATCATTTACCTGGACTTGTGCAAATCACCTTACACTGTCTTGCATGACATCCGTTTCTCTAAATTGGAGACACATGGATTTCATGGACAGACCACTCAGTCAATAAGGAATTAGCTGGATGGCTGTACTGAAAGGTTCCATTGTGCTGAATGGTTCAATGTCCAAGTGGCAACCACTGATGATTGGCATTCCATAGAGGTTGGTATTGAGAGCTGTGTTGTTTAACATCTCAGTTGGTGACAGTATTGAGTGCACATGCAGCAAGTTTGCCAACAAGACCAAACTGTGTGGAGCAGTCATCATGCTGGAGGGAAGGGATGCCACCTAGAGAGACCTGGACAGGCTTGAAAGGTGGGTCTGTGTGAACTTCATGAAGTTCAGCAAGGCCAAGTGAAAGGTCCTGCACCCGTGTCATGGCAATCCCACACACAAATACAGGTTGGGCAAGGAATGGCTGGAGAGCAGCCCTGAGGAGAAGGATTTGTGGGTGTTGGTGGACAACAAGCTAAACATGAGTCGGCAATGTATCCTGGCAGCCCAGAAAGCCAACCGCATCCTGGGCTGCATTGAAAGAAATGTGGTCAGCGCATCCAGAGAGGTGATTCTACCCCTCTATTCCACTCTCATGAGACCTCACCTGGAGTACTACATCCAACTCTGGGACTGCCAACATAAGAAAGACATGGACTTGTTGAAATGGGTCCAGGGGAGTCCCACTTGAGAACAGTTCCAGACTGTGGCTTTAAAAACCTATTTGGAAGATATTGGTTTAAATGTCAAAAGTATGTCCCTGAAGAAATCTCCAACTACTACACTGTTGAATTAGGAGAGGCATCAACACAATATCCTCCACAAATTGTCTGGAGAAGTACTCAAAGAAAACCAGATCAGCCCTTCTACACATGACAAGGAGCTGAATGCTACCTTTTGATCGTAACTATCTGAATAAAGCTACCTAGAGTTATTAAAAATTTTAAATGCAAGATGATGTAGTTGGCACATTATCTGATGAGATCAGTAAACTAATGAAACTAAATTCCATATGGCAATAAAGATAATATCTTATTTGAAATTATAAGGATTCTACAGGGAGAGGATATTTGAAATTCTAGGAAAAAAAATGTGCTCTTTATACACTATGTTGAACATGTTATACAGTCTCAAAGTAATATGCCTATCTGAAAGTATATGAAAGCTCCGCTGACCTTAGGTTATCCATCTCAGTGCAAAGAATGCATGTAAGTGCTTGATATACTTCCTCCTTTTTATGCTATCTTTAATCTTTTGCATCAAGATGTGCATAAAGTCACTTCAAAAGAATTTCATTGTAAATCCTTGCAACAATTGCCAGCAGGTTCTTGCTTTAACAAATCATCTGCAGTGAGAGATTGCCTGTTCTGAGAAGTAACACAGTGACCTGAAAGCTTCAGTCCTGAAAGCATCTTTACTATAACACCTTCTCAACATACTTAAACTATTTTTATACACCTGGTCTGTTGATGCATTCTGCCATCCCACTCATCTCTTACGTGATTGCTGCTTTGAAGATGTTACGGGAATAGGCTTGATTTTGATGGTTATTTCCTGAGACTTGGGGAGTGTGATTGTTAATCTATTGCAAAAGACATTCTCATTATTTGAATAAATCATAATCTGAGGTTACTTTGTTCTTATCAGTTTTCTCTTGACTTATGAATTCTGTTTTTCATTTCCTCTGAGCTCTTTTACTAATTGACAGGTGGTCCTGATGTGGTTCACTACAGCAACCTCTCTCAGGTTACTGGCTGACTCTCCAGATGTTTAATTTAATCATTTTGATATGCTTCAGTGACTTTCTAGGCTACTTCTATCTAGCACTGGTATACTTATCTCCCTCTTCTCTTCCTTTCTTCCATTAGAAAAAGCAATTTGTTTGTTGTCCTTGTTGTCTCACATTTAAATTAATTCCTCTGGCATTAGCTTCAGGATTTTAAAAACTCTTCACAAGGTTAGTCATGAAAAGCTTTCAAATCTCAGCCCATATCCATCTGCAACGTGAACATCTTTTTGACATTACATACAATAATGATGCTTGATAATACACTATTCTCAAAAGCCAGCATTGCATTTTGACCCCTGCAATGATGCGAATATATATATATAAATATACAATATACAAAATTGAAAAAAAAAAAAAAAGAGGGATTTATGGATGTTGCAATTGTCTCAAAAGTTTGGAATTCAAAATACATTTCATTTATTATCCCTGGGCACTGTAAATCTTCCTTTTGTTTGATATGTATGACACCTAGAATGACAAAATGTTCAGTTCTGTAGCGTTTTGTCAAGGGAACATTTTACAGGCTGTGGATAAAGAACGTAATAATTGCTCGGCAACACCCGAAGCCTCTTCTAAATTGTCTTATGCTGCCAGCTTTCCTTTATTACATTTTTCATGCTGTAGATCTGTGAATGAACAACAGCTTTTAAGATGACACTCACTTATTTTAATACATTGGTGTGTGTTTGAAAATCTTGAATTAAGTTGATTTACTTCCAGTTCTGTAATATGTTGGCTCCCATACCTAGGCAAGTATCTGCATTCAGCTGAAATTTAAACCTATAAATATAAATAAGGAAATCTATCTTATTTACCACTTTTGATTGGTAAAAATTTGTAATCATTTTTCTCCAACTTCATCCAATGTTAAAACTTAAATTCAAGTGCAGAAATAATTAGTAAATTCCACAGTTCTTTAGATTTTTAGGAAGGACCCATAACACAAAAATTTCAAGGGAGTTCCTTCTTCCAGCATTTCCAAAACCAAAAATCCTGTCTATGACAAACTTCCTGACAGGATTTATAGACATGCTTGCTTTTGAATTCTTCAGATAAGATTCATGTTAACTTCTGAACTCAACATGCTGGGAGCCACCACCCACTGCCCCTCTCCAAACCAAGGAATACCTACTTAGGGAGAAACATCCATTTTAAATTCAGAACTGTCTTAGTTACCAAGAGAAGAGACTTTTCAAAAACATAAAAGGATTTTTTTTATAAATTATATTAATCAGTTGCCCTAAGAAATTAATGCAGTATTATGTACTTAATTGAGAAGTAGATCAGTGTTTTTCAAAGTATATACTATGCCAGGACCATGGTAGTCCATGATTTCCTCTTTCTTGTTCTCTCATGGATTTAAAGATCATACCCACATAACTATGCTTCGTATCATTCTTAAGAGAACTGTTTAGTTTTCAAAAGCCTGAAAAATGTCAAGCTAGCCAACATAAATCAGTTAGCAACAGTCTCCTTTAGTGGCTGTAAGTTAATTCCTAAACACCAAATAGGGAAAGGCTTTCTATGCATTGCCATAAGCTTTCATTGTACTTTCACTGTTATGCTTGTCAGCCAGAAGCAAATTAATAAGCAGGAATATACAAAGTCAAATTTCTAGGTTAACTAGTGCTTAGTAGTGTCACTTACCTGTGCAAAGAACTTCTGTTTGAGCTGTAACATTTTCTGGGACTATCATGAATTGAAGTCACCAAATGTTACGTATTCAACTATCTCTGCCAGTATAAGTGGCAGAGATACTATGCATTTCCATTGCAATACCGTAGGTTGGGTTGACAGTTCATATAGCAAATAAAAGTCCATGTGCTCAATGAAAAAAAGGAAGTTTCAATGAAACTATTTAGATTTAATAATGAAGTGAATATATGACATTACGGGAAGTCTTATCTCTTATTTTTGAAATACAATCTTCTTTGTTTTCTTGGTACCAGAGGACATGTAATTTGTGGATTAAAAAAAAAAAAAAAAGTTTTTAGAAGTAGTGTTTCCCTGCTTTGAAAGTGTAAAGTTTCACAATGTAAATGAAGCACAGAAAAAAAAAAAGGATATGTGCCAGAAGGTGTGGGATCAAAATATTTGGGAGCACCTGTAGTAAAGAATTTAGGTTTGTACTACAGTGTCCAAAATTGCAGTTTACTTATCTAAACAAAATGAGAAACAGAGTGAGACTGAAATTAAAGTAAGCACTAAATGGTGACATTATTTCAGAGTGAGATGATTTTCAAATCAGAAAGGCAAAACTGTGAGATATCTTTTTTTTTTTTTTTTCCATGTAATCAGTCAAAAATAGTCCTTCATCAGAACAGTGGAGAGGAGAAAATGAAGTGTGAAGTCACACTGCAGCACCAACCTTATCACATACCACTCTGTGAAAAGTAACATTTGGTTTCTTAAAGAAAAAATAAATTTAAACAAAGAAAAATAAGAGTCGTCTCATATTTGTACTGATTTTGTTCCTGAACTGTAAATCCCAATGTAAATCTCAATGACTTTGAGTGTTGCATTAAAATCTAAGATACTGCTTGACAATACCTCCATGAGATGATAGCTGAAACAGACATTTAAAATTCCTGAGAATCTTCAAAGTCACAGAAGAATATTTTGAAATTTGTGATAAGAATGTAAAATTATGATACTCAGCCCTTATATAAAATTGTTAAAAATCATTGCTCTAGTGATTCTATGCCTAAAACAGTGTCCATGCAAAGCACACTGGCCTAACAAAACCCAAATGGAGCATGCAAAGGAAGACTTATATTGTTTATAAAATTTATTTAACTGCTATAACTTATACATGCATCATGGCTGTATGAATCTTAAGCAAGGGACTGTGGGCACATTAGGTATTTCACTTACTGTCCTTTTCTGTGAGGGTTTATTTTATGATTTGGGAGGGGTTTTTGTTTTCTCTCATCTGAGGAGCAGCTGTCAATGGCTACCTTAATTCTGAGTTGCATTTTTAGTTAATGGAAGTTTAGAAAAGTAGAATTAAAAGTTAGATATTTCTGTAGTCTGCTTCATGATAGTTTCATTGAATGGCAGCTGCCTTTTCTACATTGATCACAAAATGTATAAACTCAAGAAAATAAAAACAGATAAACTTGAAGACAGCTTACAAGTTAAAAACAAGAAAAAGTACATTTCAACCTTTCAAAATCAAGGGGTAGGAATGCCAAACAATGTTTCACAGATGAATATACAATATACCCCTTGAAAAGTACCTCACTTCACAAGTGTGAAAATTCAGACCTTCTTACCTTAGTTTTAGTATCCACTGAGCAGAATGTTTACACTGGGGCACTACATCTGGGCCCCCATAATATGCAATGGAAATCACCAAGGAATTTTAAATTCTAAGACAGGCCATCAGAGGAAAAGCTAAAAAAAATAGAAAAAAAAAAAAAAAAAAAGAGGTAAATAAGTTAGAAAAAGGATACCAGACTATTGTATATTACAGCCAAACAGTACTGCATTGAAACACATGGACAGTTTAACCTTCATGAGGAAATATGCCTTTTAATAGTACCTTTTAATGGATTTCACCTACCACTGGGAAATAATTTCTCACACATGCAAAAACTGTTTAAAAAACTCATTATTCTGTCCTCTGTGTCCAAACACTATCTTGTTCCAACTACTGGTGACACTTAAATAGCACACGGTATCGAAAATGGCTAAAACAAGCTAATTGAGGATTCCCTGGTTAGACCAAATCTGGAATCTGGCATCGCATGCACTAACCATGCCCATTAACTTTGGCATAGGACATCAGAGAACTCCACATTTGGCAAGAAAACAGACTGCTCTGTCGTAATTAGCAGCATGAATGTTACAGCCATGTGTGGTTCTGTAGCCACTTCTAACTTTGTGTAAATTAAATAGCCGTGATTCTGTTAGACTGAGAAAGACTAAATGTCAAAGACAACCAAGGGGGCCAGCTTACTCTGAAACAGCCCATCATTCTTTTCTGTTCTGTGTCTGCCTAAGTGCAGGTTACCTGGACTGTTGTATTTTTGATTGATAATGTCATATACTAACACAGATCCACCTCATTATACTCGCAATCCATCTTGTTCACGAGGTTATTTAATAAATGGCATCCTCTTGGTAAGATAGCCATAATCAATGTGCATAAACTAATTTTTTTATTAGTTATAGTTATACGAGGTCATTTTTATTGGTGCAGCTAGATTGATAGATAGCTCTGTAATTGTTCTCAAAGACACAGACAGCTATAATACAATTAAGTAGCAAAGGATTGATCCTAGCTACATCAAAATCAATTGAAACTGATGGCACCCAGAAAGTCACAGAGAAGCTCAATAGACTTTAGGATAATGTCTAAACTAAAACCAGCTCACACCCTCCCCATTTGTCCCCAAATTCTTGGTTTATTTTTTATTACAACAAAAAAAAAACTTTAAAACAGTTAAAGTGGCAACATTTTTATAACAGTCATCTAAAACAACACAGACATAAAAAAACCCCCACCATTGACACAGTCTTGTCAATAGTTTGGATCTTTGTTGATGCTACAAAGCTGAAAGGTTAAAGCATTACCCAAAAGGAAGAAAAATCTAACCCTTTATTTCAATGTGACAGATGTACTTGCCTTGAGCCCTAACAAGGCATAGCTAATTACTGATACAGTTGCAGAAAAGGCACTCTGACAGTCATGATCTATGAACAAATTTGTCTTCCAAGTGACAAGTCATACAGAGGTTACAGAGGATCTTGGGCACTGCCAGTTTGGTGGGTGGGTTATAAAAAAAATTTTGCACTTTCATTTTTATTTCTGTAGGGGAAATATTCCACCTTCAACTCAGATGATGTCTGAGACCCTTTCATGCTCATACCGTGTCCATTAAAGGCACCAATATTTCTTTCTATACATTGCCAAGAGGACTTTAATCCATAGGTTTCTTAGAATCTCATTTTTCCTAAATTATTCTGTGATTTGGTATGATGCAGTACCTATTTTAGAGATATCGACTGATGACCAATTAAATCATACATCATAAAAATAATGGTCCAGCTTTTTTAAAAGATTAGAATCTATAAAAATGCTATAGGTAAATCTATTTTCAAAGTCATTTTTAAAACATCTGAAGCCTTATATTGTCATATAATGTAAAATATGACTCAGATTTCTGAGAAAATAAATGTCAATATGCAGGTGATCATGATGCACAAAATCATGTAATTCTATTGTAGATTCCATTATTATCAAGTATGGTAACTGAAATAAAGTGAAAAACATAGATAAACAGTATGACCATTATCTTGGAGTCTACAGTCCTCATTTTTGAAATGATTCATTCCTGAGATAAAAACATTCTCAGTTTCCTGTATCTCAAAAGACTTCAGATAAGAACAAGTAAATGCACTGTTCTTTATTGAGGTTAAATAGTTATTCCTATTTATGATAAATGCCAATAGGTCTTCTTAACAGTGAATCAGTTTTCTCACTGCCACACTGGCAGGTGTAATATAAGGACTGAAATATAATATTTGGAGGTTATTTTAATGAGCATTTACCCTCTTAAAGTCAACACATTACCTGCATTTATTTCAGAAATATTAGAAATCTCCCATAAAAGCTATCACAATGCCTTCGGGTGTAATAAGATTAAATTATTCGGGTCAGATTCCAAATGGGATTAGGCAACCTGGCACAAAGCATTACAGCAATTCAGTGTTAGGCAGTGAGCCCAGGAGTGTAATTCAGGGATTTCTTACATTCCCACATTCCATGTACAATGAAAGGGAAAAGTTGGCACTTCACAGTGGGACAAGACGTATGACAAGAAGGATCTAAAACAGGTAATATGAGCAACAAACCACAAATATAACAAAACTTCAGTTCCTTTTTCTCCATTAAGTGCTTGTGTCTCACCAGGTTTCTGAGTTTAAAACAATTTCCTCAACAGATTTGCTTAAATCACACTGGCTCTTTGTGATGCTGTTTCAGTACACTCAATAAATGCAACAGAAAACCGCAGTTCAAGAATATCTACAAATTCACAATTCATACTTCTAATGGAGAGACATTAATCACCGGGAAATAAGCCTACTTTCTGTTTGTTTATTCCCCTTTTGTAAATCTTGTGTTCATGGCAGCACAGAAATGCAGCTGCTGTAGAAGCAATGGAGGGTCCTTCCTCCTGAGTTTTGCAGCTTCCTGTTTAGGTCATTGGCACAGAAAAAGGGAGACCCCACTTGGAACCGAGAACAGCACAGAACTCAGTTGTCCCACTCTAGGAATAATGATTGTAATCACTACCACCATGCAAAAGTCGAAATAATTCTTCCCTCAATATCTTTGAACAGAAGGTACAATGCTTTGAGTTGAATTTGGTATTATGTATGTTCAGTAGACACAGAAGATAGTTATCAATAACCTGGGGGGTTACTTACTCAAGTAAGGGATGTGTCTTAACACCCAGCTTTGAGCAAGACAGCACTTCGAGGCATACTTAAGGTCAGGAGATTAGGTACCTACATCTACCTTTTAGGACTTAGATATTCAGCAGATATCTTCTGGATTTCTTCACAGGTTTCACAAAACTGAAGATAAGTACTTGGGTGTTTTCACTTTATCTCTTAAGCAGTATATATACATTAAAGATAAAAAATATTTTATTTAAAGAGTTTCATCTTTCATTTTCATATTGTATGCATTTCAATCAATATTTAATCATGTGCCCAGGATTTTTCAGCAACACTATCATGAACTTGCCAGAAGTTACAAAATAGAACTATTTCATCTTCTTCAGATTCACATTTTTAGAAAAGGGGCATCACATCTCCCATTTAAACATCCAATGGCATTACTACAGCGTAAGAAACATTTAGATCAGGTCATGCCCAGTAAGTGAACACCCAGACAGTGGGTGTTAGGTTGCATCCCCTTGGGACCACAAATTTTTCTTTTCTCCAGTTCTCTTAATTCTCTGGGGGAGCTGAGAAGATGCCCCTGCTGTTCCATTCCCAAATATGTCATTCATGCTTTGCTGAGGAAAAACAAGAAAGAGAGTCCTCTGCCTGAGTGGGTCTTGCAGAGAAGTACTGAGGCAGTCTACAGACCATGTATACAGGGGGAAGTTGAAGAATGTTCTTTCTATGTTGCAGGAAAGAAAAGGACAGGCATGAGAATGACTTCTATAAACAAACCTATGAAAGGAGTTATTATTATTTAACTAACACCCTCAAACCTGACCAACTCCACTGGGGCATGAGTCATGTCCTTAACAGCTGGGGACTGTACACTACTGACATTATGCAAATATTGTCAGGTCTCCAAACAGGAAAGGCTCCAATCGATTTTTATTAATTTTACTGGCATATTCCTTCCAACTCAAAAGCAATTTTCTTTAAAATGTGCATGCTTCTGAATCACTAACATAAGGAAAACAAACAAACAAACAAACAAACAAAACCCCTTGGCCTAAGTAAAAAATTAAGAGCTCTCTCTTTGCTCTCTACAGAGGCTAAGTCCCTGCATCATAATGTAAATCAAGAATATTAATATGCATTTTTCTTCTATGCAAGCCTTAATCAGATAGATTTTGACAATAATATTAGTGTAATGGTGTCCTGCTGTTAAACACTCATTCCTGCCTGAACCACAATTCTCTATCCTCGCAGCTGTGCCAACACAACACTGGGGCCGCACTGTAAACAGGACTGGTAAAGTAATCCAGCCTAAAAGTTATCTTTCACTTAACAAGAGCTATGATATACCATAGGTAAATCCTGACATGTAATGTTAGGGCACTATGTTACGTTCCAATGAGAATTAAATAAAGGGCTAGCTGAAATATTGCTGTCAGCACAGCATCTGTTCATGTGATCCTTTAGTCATAATAATAGTGCTAATTCTCAGTACATCGAAGCAGACGTGGAAACTAACACACACAGTGCATCCTCTGAATATTCCCTATGAACTGCTCATGAGCAATCTGCAAGCCAAGAATTTATTCACTGAGGAAATAAATGAATATTTTCTAGATAATGAATAAATCCAAGAATTTTGCCATATGTTTGTGGACAACTGGTGAACAGAAAAAAAAAAGTTAGTGAAATCTCACCCAATAAATAATTCATTGCAAATAACTAGTCTATTCTAAATTTAACCCCACAGATTTAACTGTCTCCAAGCTTCTTTTTCACAAATAGCTCTACCACCCAGTGCTTTCATTCATTATATACTTTGCCATCACGATTGGTTATCATCAAAGCATTTACATCCATGCAGTAAAGGAAGAGAGCAATCTCTTCTGGTTAAAATGTTTAATCCAGTTACATTTCACCTCACTGTTTCAGCACTGAAACCATCACCTGCATTTGAATGACCAAGGGACTAAGACAGATCACAGGCATAGAGTAATGTAGTGGGTTGGCTGGCACTTCATTTGCCTTGACCCCTACTTTGTAACCTGCCACTACTGAATTTTAGAGGAAAAATGACTAGAGCTAGAGAACCAGGCAGAGTGAAAGTCAACATCATCATCTCTCTCTCCGCAGGTCAATAGTTCAGCATCATCATTCCGGAAGAACTAATCTCATTTCTGAAACCTATTTCTAAGTGTACAGTTGTTATCTAAAAGACAATTTGGAGTCCTTTTCAGTGCTTTCAAGTGGAGGAAGTTAAAACAGAAGTGAAACAGAAGAATATAAAATGAACCTCTACTATACACTTATCTTGAGGGAACAGGTGTTTAACATCACCTTTACTACTCAGAGCACAGGAAATTTTTGCATCATCCTTCCCAGAAAGGTCTGTTTAAGTGATCTATTTCATTTTAGTGACCTAATACTGGCTTACAATTCATAAATAATGAAGAAAGTTAAAAGCTCAGAAAGAATAACTTGCTATGAACACCATCAAGGCAAAGAGTGTAATGGGTGCCACCATAAATTATCCAGGAAGCTAAAGTCTTAATTTACGCACATAGCTAAGCACAGCAAAAATAAAACCCAGTGATGTATTGTCTTTTCCAAAATAATAAGGTAAACAAATTATAAAATAAACTTTTTTCAGCACAGTTTACCTTAGAACTTAGCATATATCCATTTTTCTCATATACTCCTTGACCAAGAAATGCTGCAGTTTTAGGTAGTTGATGGAGATGCAGGTGTGTGTTTCAATCAGTTTGATATGATCCAAGTGCTGCTGTAGTCCCAGGAGGAAAGAGATAGAGTGAAACTTAATGCATACCTATCACTGAAGCCTTTTTTTTTGCCTCAGCTTAGAATGACTGAAAAATTGGTGCACTTGGAGTTTAGCTCAAGATCCTACACCCCGACAAGGCAGAGAGTTCTCAAAAGAATCAGTTAAAGGGATTAGTCTTTATAAAACTATTTTTTTTATAATCACACCCATTAAAGGGTTGAGAATCTGCAGTTACCCTACAAAGTCAAGGGAGGTTTTAATACACAGATACAGAAAGGATCATTATTTTTTTTCTTTTTTTTTCAACCGCACCATAGCTTCTTGCAAAAGTATATTCATATGATATCTACTGGCATCATTGCAGTTACTGGTGAAAATAAATATTAAATTTAAAAAAGAAATGTTAATATCACTATATTACTGTTATAATTTAAATATAAATCTACCTTTACAGTCCTTTGCTTTGAGACTTGGTCACTCCTTAGGATGTTTTTTGGTTCAAAAGTTAAGAAATTTTGAAGAAATGCTCCAAATGGCTCTGAAATATATGTATACTGTAGTGGTAAATATTATTATGTCTTGATACATTCACCTTAAAATATTTTTAAAAATTATTTCAGAAATCAAAGGAAGGCTTAGAATAGCCCTGGGAAGCAATAGCAGAAGGTATCCTGAAGATGCTACTCACAGTTCACCAGTAGGAATGTGATTCAACATGTATAACCTCAAAAGAGCTCAGTGAGATGTTGGAACTACTTTTAAAAGACCTCCATCCATCTTTAACTGCATGCTTAGCCAAGCTAATCTGTCCAATTACAAAAAGTGCACACATGCATAAAGTTCAGATATGTATATATGTTTTTGTTTGTTGTAATAAATGATGACAGTAGCCAAATATACATCTTACACCCATAGTAAAAGACTCCAGAACAGTTGTCTCCTTGCCACTCAGCTGGCAGCTGTAACAGCTTTCAAGAAATATCTCATGGCATTAGTTTGTACTTCACTCAACTCTGACACATCTAATAACTCCAGAATAATTTAAATTAGTATGCCTCTAACAACTGGTGTTGTGGTGAAAAATCTTTTAGAGCATATCAGAGTGAGTTAGAAGAAAAAAACAAAGGCCAGACAGAGGAACTCACTCTCCTCTCTTCTTCCTCTAGTCCTAAATTGTGATTTTCAAGCTAATTTCATAATTCCTATGTCTTGGCTTATGATTCTTGAAAGTTTATGGTGAAATCCTACCTTTCCTCTAACAAATAAAGTTAGCATCTAATCCTCTAACAAATAAAGTTAGCATCTAATAAAGTTAGCCGAACTCTGATTGTTCGGCTTACAGTGTCTCCAGGGAAATGGATAGTAATGCCCCTTTTTATCTTTTTACTGCTCTTAAAAATAAGGGAAATAAGGAATAAAAAGAGTACACAAAGATAAATAAAGTCAATTAAATAAAACCAGGAAGCAGGAAAAGTAAAACTTTTAAGTGACAAAGGTAAATAACAGAAAGTAAGAAAGAGAAGATGCAAAACTCCAGATGCTCTTTGCAATAATAAAGACCCAATTACATGTAACAAGTCAATTAAAATAATTCAAAGTCAGACATTAACCAGTTTTAATTCCTTCTGTCTTCCATGTTTTTACATTGATCTCTGAAATCTCAGTCCTAGAAGAAAATATCACAATCTTTAAATTATCTTTTGCTTCAGCAATAAAATTAACTTAAATTTTAAGACCAAATTTTCTAAATGGTACATTTAGAAACCTGTGCATACTTGGCTTTTCAGAATGACTGAGCATACCCATTTCTTATGGTTGAACTAGATGTTCCCAAAGGTCCTTTCCAGCCCAGACAATTCTATGATTCTATGATTCTTTTTCAGCGTCTGACAAAAAGCTGTAAGGTGAGGTCAATCAGATAGAGAGTCAATCGATGTTTATATCAACATCAGTATGAGTTTTTACACATTTTATTAACCATGGTCATGACTCAAGATAGTAAAGTATATGGGTTTATCATCCTCTGTAGAAAAGGAGCTAATATTCATCAATTCTTTAAAATTATTTTTCATCATTGTGAGGTATATTAATCAGCCTTTTTCAATTTGATTACGCTGTTATAAAGATACTTAATTTATAGGATTCTAATTATCCAAGCATTTTGAATGTGTAGAAAGTCTGTGGAATAACTAAGACTTTATAAAGAGGTCAATAGAAAGGGAATCAAAGGGCAGACAATCAGTGGCAGATGACTGCTAACAAACTGGTAAAATAGTATCCTAGCATAAATGCATGTATTATTACAAAAGCAGAAATCAGAGTTAATCAGAGCTATCACTCATCTCACTCACCTCTTAATGTCTGGTACCAAGTCACATTTTATAATTGCCTATGTGAAATGTTTGCCTTTTCTTATTTATTTGATAGTCATTTCCACATTCTGAAATTGCAAGATCATTGTTATTGGAGAGCTTTAGAGCATGAACACAAACTTACTTTTCAGTTTACCCAGTGTAGCAGTTAACAGTAAGCCTCAGAGATTGAGACTAATATATCCAATAATAAGAGTAAGTTCTGTGTCTTTTCTGTTTTCCTTTATTTCTCTTAAGTGGTCAGTATAAGTTATGGAAGTAAATTTTAGTTCTGATCAACAGTAATGGAGGTCAGGCTTTGCCAGTTATATAAATCCAATGAGGTTAACTAGCCCATAAAAAATAAGTGCTGAAGTGTTCATTTCTCTGTGGGTTATACTGCTGGGTGACTTGCTTTTCCTGTTATAACCATTTTATTACAACTTTCTACAGCAAAGAAAAGGCTAAGTGATTTCTGGAGAAGACACGAACAATAAAAGTCACCGGAGCTTTTATATGATATATATTATTTGTGTATACCAGAGTGACCCAAATAGAGTTCTAATTTTTTTTTTAATACTGTGAAAAAGTAAAAATTAGTTCAGATGAAATGTGACTAAATTTAGTAATAGATTTTTAAAATGACAGGAGAAATACTTTTTTTTTTTTTTTCCTGGTGATATGTTAGATTTTATGATTATAACTACTTTTTAAAATGTACTTTTTCTGAAGCCAGAAGAATAAAATAGGAGCCTGGGAATGAACACATTATCAACACAACTTCCTTTTTCCACCGACCAATGATGGGACATTAGAATTTGACCTTTCAACATTTCATTATATAAAATACACAGTATCTTTCATAAACTTATATTAAACTTATTCTATGCAGATATTTAATTTCACTCAGGATTATGTTGGGAACTTTTCCCTATTTTGTATGAAAGAAAAGTTTGTATGTGGGATAAACTTGTAACAGTAGAGCCTTTCCCTTGAGAAAGGCATTTAAATCTTCCTTATATCCCTTATTTAACAGGCAAATATATTCAACTTCCATAACACACAACATTTATAAGCTAGAAGTTACACACTTGAGTTAGCATATCTTTAGATGACTGTTTTTTTCTGGAAAAAGAGGTGAAAATGAAATAGTATTTAAATTATTTTTTATTGTTCACTTTCAAAAGGAATAATTTTGACACTGAATTAAATTTTTGTTTTCTGTGGAATCAGGTATACAGTGGCCAGATCCTTTAGGAAATACATAATTCTGATTTTATATATGCAGTATTGTCATTCAGCAGAACTGTTCATATGATAAAAATTTAAGAATATGGTTGAGAGTTTTACTCTTAAGGCATGGAAGCTATTAAACTGGTAAAACCCGGCACAGTTCTCCTGAAGTCAGTGGACTAACAAAGCATTGTGCCCTTTTGAATTCAGTCTTCTATGTTTTCCATAAACAGCTCAAATAATCAGACCTTAGGCTTTTGAAGTTAAATAAAAACTTTCAAGAGGAAGAGGTGACACTGGCTATATGCTGTACAGTTTACTGAATTTAAAGAAGAGGTCCACGGCTCCAGTCGTTGCATCAATCTCTGTCACTGACCTTTCACTGGGCAGCTGAGTTCTCTCATTCTTTTTTGTCTTTTAACTCTTCAGTCTCTTTAGGCTTTAAAGCCTTCTAGACAAGCATCTAGCTTTTATAGAGTGTGCAAGTAGACCCTCCCATGATGGATCTGCACTGAGTGGCTTGTGACCTCCAACTGGTATCATTGTACAGGTAGCAAACAACAGCTGTAGTATCCCAGGCTGGAGTTCTTCCACAAAGATTGCATGTCTTCTGGGAAGTTCCTTATACCTTTGCATAAAAGCAGAGGAAACTTTGAAAAAGCAGATAATGATTTCTACAGAGAATAGTAGGAATGTCTCCACAGACAGAGTATTAAACAAGAATACTAAGCATATATTTATGAAATGGGAGATATCCTCAGATAAAAGCCATTACGATAAATAATCACTGTTCATCTGAAACTGTTTCTCTGCAGAGGATGCATTTATTTTTAAGCACTGAAAGCTTAACAATTGATGGTGCGATATGGCCCATGTTATCAATGGTTTACATTTATCCATTCTATTGTCTGAGATTTTCAGTTGATTGTCTTTCAGATTAGCTGTTGAGCTTCTTGAATTGCAGACCAAATTTGATTTTCTGTGGGATAATGCTTTATAAGTTTAATTTCAGTCAAGCTTCTACTCAAAGTAATGGGTACAGCATCTGACTTAGCACAGTTCTGGTGGAAATTAATTATTCTATGATTGCATACCAGATTACTCACTTGAATACCAGAATTTCTCAATTGGAATTTTTTAATTGAATGTTGTAGCACTGGATTTCTTTATTTAGCAGTAGATGACACTTTCTATGCTGTTCCATAAGTAGACTCTTTCCAAGTAGCCTACTTTACACTCTGAAGGGGTTGCTGCCTACCAGAGAACACAGATACTTGCAGATGCTCCACTAAGACAGCAGGATTTGGAGGACTGATACAGAAAGAGCCATTGTGCTACATATTTCGGCCTTTTTAATGCACAGACAAGCACAAATCAGTGAGGTTCTGGTTTACTACACATCAGCACACAGAAGGTAGCAAATAAGGTTGCATATGTGGAAAACCACATAGAAATTTTGTAAAGAAAATCAGTCACCTGAAATATATTAAAATCCTGAAATATTGTTTTGAATTCAAGCTAATCACCTATCAACTGTTCTTTGTATGTTAGTCTAAACCTTGCCATGAAGCTACTGCAGTGAATATGAAAGTGTCCTATATGGACCATACAGCTGATTCAAGGTGGCTGTTCTCCTGTGAAGGTCTGGGAAAGGTTCTGGGGTTTCATTCTTATTATTTCTGGCAATGGCTGGGGCAACATGTTTTTCTGAACTCTTTCTGGATAACGATAAGTTATCTAGAGTATAAAGGGTGAAGATTACAAGAGCTCTTTTTTGTGAGCAAGTTTCTGTTCCACACATTTAAATGAACCTGATCACAAGCCCTCTGCTTAGTAAAAAACAAAGTTGATCACCAATAAGAAAACAGGAGTATCAAAATTATAAAATGTGTAATGCAGACTTTAGACTCCCTATAATACAATACTACAATATACAAGACACATTTGTCTTACACAAAATAATATTCAGCAACTAAACTAATTTAATAAGAAACTAGATTTGCTTTGAAATTATTGCGGGAAGCAATAATTTAGTGTGTCTTAAATTGTAACCTATCATAATATGAGTAAAATTGAGCTTAGAACTATTGTGAAGAAAGAATTCCTCTCTCCTCCTGTACCTTCATTCCTATAGACAAATAACTTGACTGTTAGAAGCAATCATTGCACAACAATATTTTATTAAATGGTCAATAAGAACAAGAGCATTTTTTAAAGAAAAATAATTAAATAGCAAGTCTATTTTCTCCCTGCTCTAAGAATTCCTTGTCCTAGTTTTCAGCTTACTGTAAGTCCCTCATACTCACAAAAACCCCCCTCTTTATTGCTCTGCTAAGTCTGATTTGTAAAAGGCGGGGTGAAGAGTTCAGACAGGCATCTAAGCACACCCCAAACAAAATAGCTCTGATTCCTGTACTGTACATGAACAAACAAGAGATGCATCCCATCGGCCTCTCTGTCATTGTTTACCATTAGCTCTGTCATATTCGCATGCCTTGTCATTCCGTGCAGTGGGGCAGGGGTTGGCCCGCTGCCGAACTGCCGATTTGCAGAACTGACTTAAATATCCTGTTCTCTGTACATACTGCCAGCAGCATAATTCCTGATGAAAGTGTGCTCCCTAGTGTTACAGCACTACAAAGGCCAGTGAGCTCCAGCTAGGAAGGCAGAGAGGGAAAAAAGATCTCTGAGTATTACTCTAGCAGATCCTTCTGCTTCTGGAAGGCTTATTCTGTTTGGGATATCTATTTTATTACTTTTGAAATACCATACACTTTCAGCTTTTAAAATAAAAACCAGGCTCAGGCAATTTCCTCTTTTCTTTCAAAAAAGGTAAGAAGTATTTCATTGGTTATGACTCAGCAATAGCTTTTCAATCTGGTATAAAGGGCCCTGCCTAAAACAAACTCAATGACATAGGTATTAGTATACATCAGTGGCCTGAGTTTTACTGGCCCCTAATTTCCATCAACTTTTGACTTATCAGCATTTTTAAAATAAGGTTCACAGACCTTAGATGTGCCTGTGACAAAGCTGAGCCTATAATCTATTGCACCTGCTGTGTGTTATAGTATGCAAAGATAAAACTCAATGGATTTAACTCAAAAGTTTCATGGACCCTGGAGGACACAGTTATCCATATTGAGCCCTTGTACCTATGGTGATGATGGGTGAAGCCACACAACTTAGAATCATAGAATCATCCAGGCTGGAAGAGACCTCCAAAGGTCATCTAGTCCAACCTCCCTGCTAGTTGGGACACCCCCAACTAGACCAAGTTGCCCAGGGCCTTGTCGAGCCTTGCCTTGAATATCTCCAGGGAAGGGGCCTCAACCAGCTCCCTGGGCAACCTGTTCCAGTGTTCCACCACCCTTAGAATAAAGAATTTTTTTCTAATATTCAACTTAAATCTACTTTTCTCCAACTTAAGTCCATTGCCCCTTGTCCTATCGCAGCAGCCCTAGCTGTTCAAATACTTTCAGCATTTGAACTAAAACAAGTTTGAAGACCAAGATTTAATTGACCACCAAGGCTAATGTTGTGTATAATGGGGAGAGACAAATACTTCCGAACAGTTGTCCATTTCAGCTATGTTAGATACCTGGTTTAGGCTGGTCTATATTACCCTATCACCAGATTAAAAATAGGTGTTGAATTTTCACGTGACCTGAGTCAAATAAGGTGAAATCCACTGTAAGTGCTAAGTCATAAAATTTTCATGTTGTAAAATGTGAAAACATGTAAAATTTTGTATTTGTACATTTATCACAGATTACATTGCTGCACAAGGCGCTCCACACTGGGGAATAAAACAGAGTATTTAGTGATGTGAATGCACATAATACCAGTGCTATGGACCGCAATGAAGCCACCCCAGAGGCACAACATGCAGATCAGAATCCGGGTCAATGGAAAGCCACGGAACTGATCTCACATCCCTCCAGCACCTCTAATAGAAACTGCTTATTCTGGTGACATCACAATCTTTTGCCCAATGATAATATTACAAGGAGAAAATTATAGTATCTGATACAGTAGATAGCAGAAAAGCTCATTAAGTAGAGGAACTTTAGAGAAATTTCTCAGAATACTTTTTTTAAAGAGCGAAATGTTTCAATTAAACCCTGTGACTGCAGTTAAGTAAGAATTTAGAAAACAAAATTTATATATTTTTTAATCTCAACCATAATGTACCAATAAACAGGTGACAAATATTTCAGATATAATTAATATGTGAGAGAGCTTTCAGACATCTGCTTTGCAGATATAATCACTTTCTTAACCATTCAAGGGAAATTATTTGCCTCTACAAGAATAGTAACAAAAAGGAAGCCTGTATTTTCTAAATGCAGTTATATCTGTATGTATGTTGGTGCACATGTTAATGGAGAATAAATAGTTTTCTGTGCAAATAATCCAGCTGAGTATAGCAGCAATACTAAAAGTGCAAAACAATGGTATTTTCTGGAACACTTCTCAAGCTCTTGATCAACACTGGAAAAACTGAAAAAAAATCCACAAGGGACTGAAACTCATATTTTCTGCATTTCTCTTATTAAAAACTACCCTACATTTGCTGACATAGCCATGACATAGCTTAACAACCATCAAAAATTAAATTTGCATAAGAATTATGTGTGTGATGGAGTGTAGAGTAGCCAATATCTTAGGCTCCCTTCCAATCACAGATTTGTCTAAAGTCAGTAAATTTGCAGATATCGGCAAAGACCCAGATTTTATTACATACAGGAAATATGAACTATACTATAAAGAAGAAAAATTAAATAGACACATCTTTTCATGTAATCATGTAGGAATTAAAGTTTGACTTCATAAATATAAAGTGAAAATTATTTACAGGCTGTAAAGACTTGATGAATCCCTGTAATATACCAATCTTGCTTAGTATCTTGGACTCTCTCTCTGATTTAATTTTAGACCCTAAACTTAACATTAAATGTGGGAACTATTTGCCCCCTGTTATCTAAACACCACAGGAGGTAACAGCAGAAGGGTCTGCAACCAACACTATGTTTCCTATAACCTAAAGTATGAAAAGTCTTACACTACTGTCACATCTCAAAGGCTCCACATAGAAGAAAAAGGAAACAGAACATGAAAAAAACCTGGTGATGTCTTACTATGTCATCTGTATTTCTATATTTCTCATACTAGCTAATGTATGTTGGGCTTTGGCATGAAATTTTTTGTGAAGATGAATTAGCTGACCCTTTTCAGTTCCTTTAGAGGAAGCCCTCATGCAATAATCAGGAAACTACCTAATGGAAAGTGCTTTTCAAAACCTGAGGTGCTCTTTTGTATTTGAAATAGGAACACAACTTAACCATTCCCCTTGTACCCAAGTACAATCAGGGGAGCATTTCAACCACCATTGTATAATTCTGTTTACTAAAAACAGCAGGGTATTCTATTTTCTTTAGACTTGGTGCCTTACTCAAATACTTCCTACAATGTTACATGCAATAGTACTCTGCTTATATAGAGCATAATCATTATCATTTTTCATTAATCCACTTTGACCTTTTAATTTGTGATTTATGATGAACAAACAGAGTCTGATGGCATGGGACCAATCTGACATTTATTTAAAGGATAATTTAAGTCTTTTAAGATGTCTACAAGAAAGGAAATACAAACAACTGGGGACAGGAATTCACTGATAGCACCAATAATTCTTTAACATTTGGTTTTCCAGATATATTTGGTTTGGTTTGTTTATTGACTGTTCTACATATTCTACAAGGCACAAATTATATTTTGGTGAGCTAATATAGTCTATAGCTTTGTTACATTCTGTCTGACTTGTTCTTATTTCTTTTTTTTTCCTGTTTCATCTGTGAAGTTCATCTAGTGCACTCTTGTTGCCCTGAATGTAACAAGTCCTGCTTGATTTTAAGATACATAGCTTATAAAAGACTTGCAGTGATCCTTGAATTTTATACTTCCTGGTAATAAAATACTGAAATGCTTTCTTCTACCAATTGGCTTCATAACTTTATTTCCTACCCGTATATCAAAGCCATGATCTTCTATCAAGTTCTCTAAGGGTACAAGGTTCAGCCCAAATGGAGCTCAGATCACAGTCTGGGTCTTATAGTGTGCTTCTACTTTTCTTCCCACCTAGGATTTGAAATAGTACGAACAAGCAAGCAAAAAGAAACCCTGTAATTCCATACATTTTCAAGGTAAAAACCTGAAATGATCACCTAAAATTAAAAAAAAAAAATTTATAAAAAAAATTTGAAACATTACACATGGGAATGAATTGATGAATGTGCTACATAGTATATATTTGGGAGAAAAATTACCTTAGATCCATGATTTCAGTAGGAAATATGTTGTACACGGTATGAAAAAATCATCTGACACTCACTACAGATAGACTGTTTTAACTGAAAGTATACTTGCTTTTTGTGATAAATGGTATGATGATTGTAATATATAATAATAGTAATTTTGAAATGCTTTTTATATGTTTTAACTTTATTATAATAATGTTGTGGATTATTGTTTTTGATACAGGTTGTTTTTTTTTTTAATATAAGTCTCAAACAACTTATGCCACATATTAAGGAAGAACATCTAACTTACTCATTCCACAGCAAGTTTAACGTAACTTTGAGTATTCTTTTCTTTTCCACCAGTTAATCTCTTTTGCTTCCCTACCTTTCAGCTGTTATGTAGGTAGCCTTAGGTGTACAGACATTTTAAAAGCAAAAATCAAGCTCTTATGCCACAATACACGTTAAAAACATCTCAAAGGCATAATGACAAGAATATATGAAACTTCCTGGAGAACAGGAAAGACTATCTGAAGAAGAAAATTATTTTTCTCTGTACCCAGCATGATCTGCCATACTCCTGTATAGTGGAACAAGAGGAACAAGACACTCTTGTCTTTTCACTTTTTATCACTTTTATTTTATGGAGGTGAGAACAACTTTCAGACCGAGGTCCTGTGTACAAGCCTCTTTCCAGAGGCTTAAGAAAAATGTCTTAAGAAAAATTTTATTCAGCTTTATTGTCAGGAAAAGTGCTTGTTTCAAAGTGTTCCCACCTTTCCACTGACAAAGAAACAAAAATGAATCTTACTCAATAGGAAAATTTGATTTTTGGCTTCCTGAAAATCCAAAGTACTACTGATTAGTGTAAGTTTGGGCCCTCTCAATTCTGATTTTTTTTTTTTCCCTATTTTGAAAAACATGTAATTAATTTGAAAAAGATATTCTTTGGCCTACAAGCAGCCAACATAAAGCAACAGGGAACAGTAAATGTCCTAAACTACTTAGAAGCTCAACAACATTCCTTATTCAGAGTTTGAATCTGAATTAACTCTGCATCACTTTTACTGACAAACTACAGAGAAGAAAGGTAGCTGGCTATAAGAACTGACCGTATCATTCTGTTCTTGCAGACCCAGTCTGTATTCTGTCAATGACAATGTTTGCAGCTGTTTCTAAATTCTCAAATTTTTACTCTTTCCCAGAGCTTTACTTGCTATGGCAGGAAACTTGCACTTATTCTGATGCATGTCCTGGACATCCAAGCACATCCGTCTTTTCCATACCTTTTGTTTCTATTTGTTGGAATGATAGTGCAAATACAGTCTGTAATGAGCCAGGTGGACAGTCTGTAATGAGCCAGGTGGTGCGCACATTTACTTCTGTGCATTTTCTTCTATTAGGTAAGAGCAGGATTTTGAACACTACAAGGTTGGATTTCCTGCAGTGAATGAAAATTCATGACTATTCTTATTATATCTAATATATTGTAACTCCTCCTCCTCATTTTTTCTTAAGTCTTTTTGATCCATCATGCTCACATGCCTGGCCTCTACCATCTGAAATGTCATCTAATGAATCAGATGAAACAGTACTGTCATCAGAATCACTATCAGCATTTTTGTTTGACCTCTGGTTTTATAATGGTTCAGTCCCTCTTAGAAATTTAAGGTCAGGTAAATTTCAGTATTTCTGACATTTGGAATTGTAAGCATATGTCTAGAGCATAGAAAATAAGAAGAAAATTGCTGGGATGTAGTGAAAATTTTCCCAAAGAAAACATCTCTACCTTCTCCACTTGCAACTACTAAAAAAATGCAAGCAAACCAAATGAACCAACCAACCAAAACTTTCTCCAGCTAATAAGTAATGTTTTTGTAAATAAATATTTTGTAGGGAAGATGGAGAAGAAAAAAATTTAGAGAAAAAAAAAAGATTTTAGAGAAAGGACTAGAAGAGATAAAGAGGGAGGAAGAGTAGCAAGGAAAAGGAAAAATTAAGCTTAATCAACAGGAAAATCTTCCTGACCATAAAATCTGAGAATATAATTAAAATCACACAAGTGAAATAACAAAAACATTTCACTACTTGGAATATTTACATTTTTCTGGGATGAAAAACTAACTATTGCAATAAAAATTCATGCAAGGATTTAACAGCCTATAAGGCCACCTTGATATCTTAATACCTAGGAATGTTTTGCAATTAATAATGTTCCTCAGAATTTTCTTGCTAACATCAAATGACTATTCACGTAATTTTAACAATCAGTAAACCTTAAGATTTACCCTGTGAATCACAAAAAGGACTATCAAATCAAACCTGAATTAGAGGCACTGTGCACTGGCAGAACATACTATTTAAATAGAAGATTAAGCTGCTACATATCAGAATCAGGCTTCCATGGCAGAACACTGTGTGGAAGAAAACTGACTGCAGTAACAAAAACAAACCCCCAGTATTCAAAAAGTGAAAAAAGAAAGACCCAGAGAACTACAGGTCAGCCAGTCTCACTTCTGTGTCTGGCAAGATCATGGAGCAGATCTTCCTGGAAACTCTGCAAAAGCATGTAGAAAATAAGGAGGTGATTGGTGACAGCCAACATAGCTTCACCAAGGGCAAGCCATACCTCACAAATTTGGTGGCCTTTTACAATATTGCCACAAACTTGGCAGACAAGAGTAGGGCAACAGATGTCATCTACCTGGACTTATGCAAAGAGTTCAACACTATCACGCATGATATCCTGGTCTCAAAATTGGAAAATCATGAATTTGACAGATGGACCACTTGGTAGATTAGGAATTAGCTTGATGACAACACTCAAAGGGTTCTGGTCAATGGCTCAATGTCTAGGTGGCAGCCAGTGACAAGTGGTGATCCTCAGGGTTTGGTACTGGGATCAGTGCTTTTTAACATCTTTGCGGAGTCAAGGACAGTGGGACAGAATGCATCCTCTACAAGTTTGCTGGCAACACCAAGCTCAGTGGCGCAGTCGACACACTGGAGGGAAAGGATGCCATCCAGAGGGATCTGGACAGGCTTGAAAGGTGGGCTAGTGTAAGTGGCATGAAGTTCAACCCAGCCAAGTACAGGGTCCTGCACCTGGGACATGGCTAAGAAAAAACACAGGTTGGGTAGAGAATGGCTAGAGAGCAGCCCTGAGGAGAAAGATTTGGGAGTGCTTGTGTATGAGAAGCTCAGCATGAACCAACAGTGCACACTGGCAGCCCAGAAAGCCAATTGCATCTTGGGCTGCATCAAAAGAAGCGTGGCCGGCAGGTCGTGGGAGGTGATTCTACTCCTCTGCTCTGCTTTCATGATACCGCACTTGGAGTACTGTGTCCAGCTCCGGTGTCCTCAACATAGAAAGGACATGGACCTACTGCAACACGTCCAGTGGAGTGCCACGAAGATGAATAGAGGGATGGAGTACCTCTCCTATGAAGACAGGCTGAGGGAGCTGGGTTTGTTCAGCCTGGAGAAGAGAAGGCTCCAGGGAAACCTTACACAGCCTTCCAGTATCTGAAGGGAGCCTACAGGAGAGCTGGATAGGGATTCTTTGTCAGGGTGTAACTGTTTTAAATTGGAAGAGGGGAGATTTAGATAGGATATTAGGAAGTAATTCTTTCCTGTGAAGGTTGTAGGCACTGGAACAGGTTGCTCAGGGAAGTTGTGGAAGTCGCATCACTAGAAGTGTTTAAGGCCAGGCTGGATGAGGTTTTGAGTAATCTGGTCTAGCGGGAGGTGTCCCTGCCCATGGCAGCGGGGTTGGAGCTCAGTAATCTTTAAGGTGCCTCTCAACTGTAAGAATTCCATGATTCTATGAAAAGTTTTTAGAAAATATTGTTGCCTTAAGAGGGCAGTGAGGGCCCTTTAGGCACGCTAATGATCATCAGTGGCCCTGCCAGTGGTCTTCCTATACTACCCCAACTTTGTCTTCCACAGGGCTACATTTGCAGGCTGAGTTTTAGCTACCCAAAATAAGAAAAGCAACCAAGTTGGGAGCCAGATGGCAGCATGATGAACTTCATAAGGAAGCAGAGAACTGACACACATCTATGACAAGCCTTTCTCAAGACAGGGTAGGGCACGTAAGATCCTCAGATCCAAGGTTCTGAGTTCACTAGCCATTCCACTCACTGTGTAGATAAAATCTTAGAATTTCACAATTCAGAACTGCAATCTTGGGTTTTAAATTTGTTCTGTACAGAGTTAAAAAATGTACTCATAGCTCAGAAATAGAATATATATGAGCACATACAGGAGCCAATATATAGAATGCAAGGTTTGCCAAAAAGGATTTAAAACTGTTCAAGTGAAACCCAGCTGCTTTGATATTTCTATGCAAAAAGTGAGGCTTGAATTCCACCATTTGAGGTTTTGCAGTAGCAGTTCACTCGGCTCAGGTTTCATTGTAGCCTCCTGGTTTCACTTATAACCAACTATTAAAGGTTTTCTTTTGGTAAGTGACTTTTCTTACTTTCTGCCCAGATAGGAATGACTTTGGAAAGTCTGAGCAAAGTCCAGACAGCTGTTTGAATTAAATTAAAGGGGTACAGGGAGGGGGGAACTAGCCTTTTTCATTACCAAAGCTATTTTAAAGTGACAGTCTTTAAATCAGAAAATGCTTCTGAATTTTTACTGAATTTAAGGGATTTTTTAAAAAAGAAAAACATGGAAGCCCCTAAGCAATCAAATCCAAGAGAAACATAAAGCAAACAATCAAAACTTAAGCAAAATACCCCAAAACCCCTAGACTGAATTAATCCTAGTATTTGGATACAGACACACACACACATGCACCAGATACTTATACCAAGGAAAAATTCTACAAGTTTTCCAATGTTCAAGGAGCTCGTGAAGCCCAAAATGGGTGAAGGTAAATCCCCTGGACCACCACAGGAAAAGTTTCCTTTGGTATTTTTTCTCTCTGAAACAGATATTTTCTGCCTATCCAAAGAACATAGGCTAAAATTTCAAAATGCAGGTACGAAGATATACTTAGATATACATCTCTACTGTTATGGAAAATTTGGAATAATTTCACAGGAAAAACAATACAACTCATCTTAAACTCAAGCAATTAACTTATGTTAATTATTATTCAGTTCTACTAGAAATCCCATCCCCCTCCCCCCAAAAAAACCAAACCCAACCCTACAACAAAAAAACACCCCAAAACCCTACTACATCCTAATCAGGATTAAGGAGAATCATAGCACATTAACCTGAGCCTGAAACCTATTTCGTCAGTGAAAGCACTAGTGCTGTCAAAGAACAGATGAAGAGGTAGGGAGGATGCCACTTCCACAAACAAGTCTTAAGAACTTAGAGTTTTAGAGGCAGAAGTAAATGGCTCCAACCCTGAATTGTTGCTGACAGAGCAAAAGTGTGCCTGTACATTTTTGCCAAAGCACAGTTGTCCCATATGCTACAGAAGCTTGTCCCTCTACTGAACTGCATTAAATAATGCTCTACAGGGCAGAGCAAGTAAAATTAAAAAGGAACATTTCACTGAAGAACTTGAGGGAGGCATTTTAGGTGGCAGAGAGCAGGAAGAAGGGCAATTCATGCAGAAGACATTACAGAAAAGCTGGATGGAGGACATTTTTAGTGTAAAAGGCATCATTTCCACCTTTTTACATTAAACTGAGTGTTGCCAATTTCTGTGTATTTCTGTGTATATTCAAAGTTACATGCAATACATGAAAATTCTCAGCGCTAAACGAAACGTAGACTATAGACTATGGCTATACATATAGAAAAACAAGCCTGTAAGTAAGCAGACAAAATCACTTTTGAAAAGTGGTATTTTTCTAAAAGGTTTTAAGAGAGATCCAGATATCATTTGGCTATCGTGGCTATCGAAATAATCTCAACTACTTGTACAGTAAGTCCATTTGCATTTGCAACTGATCTGGATTGGTGCATTTGTTTAAAGCATTATTCCTTCTTGCAGTTCTGGGGAGAAACAAACTCTTCTGCTCATTTAGAGCTTAAAGGTCAGTACAAAAAAAAAATTAAAAAAAAAAAAAAAGATGTGTGCAGTGTAAAATGAGAATAATTGCAAAGTGTGAATGGAAGAAAAGCATTAACATTTTAAAATACCATATATTCTTAAATCAAAGATTGAAATAAATGCAATGCGGAGTTCCATTAATTATTTAATTACTTTGTGGAACTTGTTCTTCAGCACACACACACACGTTTCTAATTGATACAAGAGGGCAATTAAAACAGTTCATCACTTAGCCATGCTCAGGTAGCTTCAATCTTCTTGTGCAGTGATTAGCAACTTTGGTATTTTTAAGCCCTTTCTCTGACGGGAAAACCAGCAGAAGTCTGACAAATAATAGTCTTGTAAAGTAAATTGAACCGTTTTGGCTTTTAGAAGGAAAAAGTGGTAGCGAATGTGAAGAGCATTAAAGACATGTCTTATTGCATGCCTGCAGACAGGAATGGGTTTTTCTTATCTAGGTTTACCTCTCAAAATAAATAAAAAATAATCACAAGGTGGAAAGAGATAAAAATAATCCTGGCCAGAGGAAAAAAATTATTTGCTCACCAAATTAAAATATAATTAATTTTATTAGTTTACAATATTTCTGATCACTAAATCTATTAAGAGAAAAAGTAGAAAAATTATTCTCTTTCCGTAAATTGGTAGAAAACTGTGGAAGCAGCGATGGAGCCTTTTACTGAGCTTTCGTTTTGCTAACAGTCTTTCACTGCATTGTTTGAAGTCACTCTTCATTTTAACACCATCATTTGCAATTTAAAAAAGTGTAATTTATCAAGGAATTGTCCTAATAAGATTAAATCTTTTCTTCTGGCTTTGAGTAGTATTTATTCCATAAAATGAACGTGATCCTAAACCAGTAGCTAGACCGCTGTTTGCAAGTTGTTTAATTTTCCTGTTTATATCTGGAGGGTACTTGAGTTTCTGTTCCCTTAGGCAATAGTAGTAATTTTCTGCAAATGGACAAGGTGTTGTCTGTCAACCACATCTGAAAGCACTAGCAATATCACTGGGGTTTGGTTTCTAGTCTGAAGTCAGAGAATGAAACAAAACAAAACAAAAAAAAACCAAAACATTGTTTTCAGTTAAAATGTGTGTTGTCCTGTCTTAAGTCTGCAATTGCTTGCTGAAATAATTTTGAAATTATTCACACCTCTTTTTCCCCCTCATATTTTCAAACTTGTGGGAAATTTATTTTTTCCTGCTTCACACCCAATAGAAGGAGTTCTGCCACTAGTTTCTCTCCCAAAAAAGACTAATTGCTGCTATTTACGACCAAGTTGAAGGCAGACTCTTCAGTAGCACATTCTGCACATCATCCCTGAGTAGCAATTAAACAGAAATAATTTCAGTCTGCAAGTCTGACTGTCTCCCTAGGAAATCAGGAAACGTGCTTGTGGTGCAGCATGGCTTTTCTCAGTTTGGAGCCCAAACCAAAAGTGAGCATACTGCCAACTTAGCTGTTCAGAGACAGTTGGCAATAACCTTACAAGTAGTGTATGTTGAAAATGAAGACGAATAAAACGTTAAAATATATGCACTTAAATTTCAATATTTAGGAAAAAGTTTCAATCCCAGACAATGTATATGATCCTTAAGGAAGGGGTTACAGCTTCCAGTATGCCTTTGAAAATGAACTATCTGCTGAGATAAGCAGTATGTGCTGTCTAGGACTTAAAAGCTGGCTGGACCTGTATTGTATTTTCCATCACTGTCCATGACTTACTGTAAGAAATTGAGAAAGTCATCTTGCCAATTTGTTTCTATTCGCAAAACACAAAACCAATGCTAATTTACTTGCCTTTATCGAGGACTTTTTATGTGCCTTAGATGTATCTAACTCTCTGTGTGACACAAACAGATACCATTATTTTAAGGTATTTTGGGTAGATTTGTCAGCAGTTCTACTCACACAAATTCAACATCATCAGTGTGTTTGTTTTTTTTATTCAAGTGGGTGTTAACAGCAGTTGAATTTGTGACATTTATTTTAAATACAATTCTTGTTTGTTTCATTGTCTTATTGCAGGAAAAGGAAAGAGAAGTGGAAAAGGAGAGGAGAGGAGAGGAGAGGAGAGGAGAGGAGAGGAGAAGATATCTCTTCCAAAATGNAGGAGAGGAGAGGAGAAGATGATGGTGAGGTTTTGCATGAAGAGATATTCCCTTGACAAATTATATCAAACAGTTACTAGATATTCCCTTGACAAATTATATCAAACAGTTACTAAACAACAGAAATAAGTAATGCACAACACATCACAGAGGGAATATTTTAGAAAGCAAGCCTTAGCTGTGGGGGAAATCATGGCCACAAGTCCAGTAGAACAGCATTGTGCATCTCTCTGCATTTTAAGTAAAGCTTTACATAAATCATCTGGAACAGGCCCAGGCCAGTAACATCTACAAGGGAGTTTTATGTATGTATGTATGTATTTAGCACAGTAATTACAACATGTGAATAGTTAGTTTATTTTCAGAAAGACTATTTTCTTGACAGTTTTGAGTAAGAATTTACCATATGGCTGCGTTTGACCTTTTTACTTTTCCCTTTTTAAAATCAATAATCCAGGTGACTTGCAACTTTTCTTTTTCTGTTTTCTTGTTTTTTGTTTTGTTTTGGTTGGTTGGTTGGGTTTTTTGTGTTTGTTTTTGGTTTTTTGGTTTTTGTTTTTTTTTGGTTTTGTGTTTTTTTTAACATACATTTGTGAGTGTGGAGGTTGGTGGACTGAGAAATCAGGGACATTCCAAACAATCTCTGCACAGATGGTCAGATGCATCATAAGGTGAAATTCAGAAAAGCTGCCACTTAGCTACCCTCTGAAAGTTAAGAATAAGCACCTGGTAAGCAGGTACAAGGTACTAAACAGGCTGTGGGGTTTTGAGAAAAGAGCTACTGGGTTTTCTTAGACTTTTTCTTTTTTTTTTTTTTTTTTTTTTTTTTT
>VZRU01005779.1:286434-350167 GCA_013398155.1 Pedionomus torquatus
TGGGGTTTTTTGGAAAAAAGTCTTTGGTTTTTTTTTTTTTTTTTTTTTTTTTTTTTTTTTTTTTTTTTGGTATCACTAGCATATGGATGCCAGGAGGCCTTCGTTTAGGGCAGGGAAAACTGAAAGTAAATTAAAAACAGAATGGAATAAACTTCAGAAGAATTAAAAACTGCCAACACAGCTTGATGTCTAAAGTTGATAATGGATTTGTATTTCCTCTAGACCTCTGAATTCTTTATCACTACATTTCCCTGTAAATTATTAAGGTTGCATTTGACACATAGGAACTTCTGTATCATGTATCCCAGTGAATTACAAAGGAATCTGCAAGCTGAAAAAGTATCTTGCCTCTTTTTAGGATTTAATATGTCCACTGCCCTCTGAAAATGCAGTCTCTATCAGCACAAATTTCATGCATAACGTCATCTGTTTGACACATAATTGACTTAATTTAATAATGTATGACAATATTTGATTTGGGATTGTGGTTCATCCCAAGATATTGAAAAGTGAACATACTTACCCAGCAAATAAGAGCTCCATTTTTTATTTTTTTATTTTTAAAAGCTTATAATTAGTTTGTGTTTAAGGAAACCCACTGTCCTATAAGATAAAGCCTCCCTTTTATTTGTTTTTATTTTTTCATTTTGTAACCCACAATTACTAGAAGCAAAAGATTTAGGTAAAAAACTAAAAAAAAACCATTTTTTTTCCTAATTCTGGCTGATATATCTTTCTTATTTTGCTGTATTTCGAACAAAGATCACTTCACCTTTTCTCCTGAAAAGCCATCTTGATTGTTTTGGAATATTATCGGCACCTAGTGGGGGGAAAACAGTTTTAATAAACAGTGGAGAAAAATGTTTGTATAATAAATGCTAAAAGGAAAAAAGACCAGTTGTTCTATATGACATTGTTTTAAATTTGCCTGGACGTGATTTACCTATAAATATATGGGCTAGACTACACTCCTTTAAAAGAATATTGCTTTATATTAATAATCCTGTTCTCCAAAATTATGTTCCTTGATTTGTTCTCTAACTGTATCTATGCCATTTCTGAAGCACTCTTCCAACACTGGAGAATATAGATTTCTATTCTGCAGGTGAAGAAATGAGAGAATAACGGTCTCAGGCTAATTCCACCGAAGTTTATGAGTTTGTCATTTTGGGAGGATAATGTTTTTAAAATCCAGAACTTGGAAAAAGACAAAAGTAAAGCAGGATTTAGAAGAGATGTAATCACTGAATTGAAAAAAATACCCTTTCTAAAAATGTCTGTTCAAGAATGACCTCAGTCTGGAAGCTACAAAGTGCTCCTGGCACATTTTATGCCTCTTTTGGAAGTGGGATATACAGAAGATCCATATACACCTAACAGTTTATCATTTTTCACAGTGAGGTCAAATATCTTTAATAAATTGTATTCTATGACTTGGGTGATCAATGCAGATTTTTGAATCCTGCTACACTAGGCAATGCAGCCTCTACATCCTGTTTCCAAATGTCTTTCTGCAAAGTCATATTCTGAGGTTAGGGGAGCAGATTAAATCCACAGCTGAATGAATCCATAAGTCACGCCTTCAGTTCACCTCATGGTTCCTAGTTGTAACCGATAATCATACTGTGCTCATTTTCGAGGGATATGTTTGACACTCAGAGTGACTGATCTGGTCAGTAAGCAATATTTTTCTTTGAATGCTTTATGGCTCAGAAAACCATTCCCGATTCCAGAAAGTCATGTCAAAGACTGGAAACACACTCATTAGAAGAAAAATAGTATAAAATTTAAAGCAAAGTATTTCAAATTAAAATTTAAAATTTAAAAAAAAAAAGTTTATAAGCAAAAGAAAAAACCTCAACACAATGTTTTGAAAGAAAAACACCCCAGGTATGTGTTTTGTTAAGTGAAATTTTTGGACAGGAAGAAAAAGTTGTTTCTGTAACATTTCAGGTGATCAATGCAAATATTACTTATTTCCTACATTTGACAAAAGATGTGTAGAAGGAAGGGACAGAATAGCAAACGTGAAGAAACCATGAAAAAATGTGTCTTTTTGCCAGTAGCTATAGAATAAGTTGCCACTCATAGATGTATGCTACTGATTTGCAAACATGTAACAGTGGCTGCTCTGAATTCTGGCTTGGTTTCCCTGTCAACAAAGATCATATATTGATTTGATTAAGTATTCGTCGGATTTCTTCTTGCATTCTTTCTCATCTGGATGGACCTTCTGATGTCACATAGTGCAATTTCTTCTAAGGTGGGATGAAAATAGGCAGACAATAAAACATGGACAGGGATAGCAAGTAGGTAGAAGGGAAATCAAAAGAGTAGGGAAAGCAGAGCAAGATCCCATTTTTCTAAGTCATCCATCATTCATGAATAGGGCATTTCTCCCTGGTATATGCTGGTTTTGATGTTTTAATAAATGAATTTCATTAACAAGACCAAGAACTCAGTGAAGGGCTAATTGCAACCTGCTGAGATACCTTTCAGCTTAGAAGTTATCTTTTCGATACACTAGCTCTGTTGCCTCTATAAGTTGAGCCAATTTCAAAGTCTCACAATGAAAATTGTGAGTGACTAGAGATTAGTCAGTATCAATGCAAATGTGAGCAGATGCCTCTCTATTTTCAGAGAGCACACTGGAAAGGAGGAATAAAGCATGTCATTCATTTCTTTATTTTATTCATTGAATAGCTTGTTGAAATATCCGTTTTGGTCCATTGGTTTTTGATTGTGTTCCCCACTTGTTTACAACTCACCATTTAATATAATGAGATTATATGGGTGTTCTTTTCTTTTTAGACTAATTTAGTTCATTTTTCACCCTTTTTATAGCAAGTTTCATTGCTACTGGTTATTGTTATACCTCATGAACTGTGAAACACTTCCAAATAACTGGAAAAGACCCGCAAAAGTCTGTTTCCAAACCTATAATATGTGGTTCTGGCGTGACCTTCAAACACAGTGTGTTCTTCTCCAGTGGAGACAAAGGAATATTTTCTGCAGTCGCTTTCCATTTATACTCATTTAGCTAAAACAGGAATCAGACTACGAGAATTCAGCTGCTGAAAAGGAAGCAGAGTTAGAGCTGGAATTCACCATTGTGAATTAGATGCTGTTCTGTTCAAGCTGGCACAGGTTCTGCATTGATCAGCTGCAGAAAACAGGTCCTTTATAACATTACTTTAAGAGTTTAGTGTGCCCCTGTCCTTTTTATTCATTTGGACTTCTTTTTTTAATTTTTATTTTTCATAATACTTCAATTAAGATATTGTTTTGTTGGGCTACCTTTTCAATTAACACCCTCAATGTGAAAATATACAGTTTTGCAATGTATAGTTAGATGCCTACTCTGCCTTTAGAACTGAAAGGAGAGGATGAATGATCTTTGAGAATTCACATCAACAAGGCAGTAGCCTTTCCTTACTGCAATGATGCAAAACCATTGAAAAATTCAACATTTTGTGAACACCTTCTACACACAAAAGAATCTCCTTCACCATGAGAAATTTGACAGAGATCGCTATTTGCTGAGACCCTCACAACATAATTTAATCACAGCAGCATTGCCATAAAACAAGCAGTGGAATTTCTCAGTGGGATGACTACATACCAGTCTTTGAGAGGCTGACAAGGAACTGTTGCACACAGAGGAAATCCTCTGCACAGTTTATTTGCCACTACTTTTTTCTTTCATTCTTACAGATATGGAATCTAGAATGTGCCTATGTTATTTATATAAAACATGCTGAAATATTCAAATGTAATCACAGAATGATATGGAGTGGGAAGGAACCTCTGGAGATTATCTAGTCCAATTCCCTGTCCAACCATAATCTTCAACTGAAACATGTAAGCAAATCTTCTAAAGACAGATATTGCATCTGAGAACTTTGTGGCATTTTAAGTGATTTATCCAAAGTTAAATAGCAGAGCAAACATGACTGTCCCACACATGCTTTCATACTACTGAAGTCTAAAACTAGGAAAAAATATTCCAAATATATAATGTCTTTACTGAGAAATGCCATTTTGTGTCATGCTTGCAGGGAGAAAAGTTGGGTTTTTTTTGTATTCAAAAGAAACCTTTATATGTGGTTGTGGCTATGTAGTAATGCTTCAAACCCAGATTTAGTAGGCTAGCGTATTATAGGTGTCCTAGATGAGACCAAAAACCTACCTAGCTCAGCACTTTCTCTCTGACATTGATTAGCCATAGGTTTTAAGGCTGAAGTTATTGGAGAAAGAGCAAACGTATTTCCCATCTGTACTTTCCTGATTTCTGGAGTCAAGAATATCCTGAAGGATATTCCAATAGGATATCCTATAGTCCAATAGGACTTTCTTCCAGGATTCATCTTACTGCCTTGGCTTATGTTTTCTTTATTGCATCATGAAAAAAAATGAAGAGCAGCTTCTTTGTTCCAGTGGTGATTTTAAAGCTCTCAAAGTTGCCCTCTTTATTTGGCCCCTCCCCAGCAGCTGTCCCACTATTCTGACTGTCCACACAGCCCTTTGTGGGATCCACTCTACCCTTGCACCAGCAGAAGAGCGTACAGCATTCACACTGCAACCATTCCAGAGATTTATACAATGGCAGACTCAAGTCTTTCATCTTGTTCTTTATTGTCTTTCTGATAATAACATTCGATTTGTTCTTTAAATTGCTATTCAGCACTAAGCTGACATTTAGAATACTATCCACAATGACTCCAAAATTTCCTTGTGGAATACTGATAGCTAATTTAAAGCCAATCACTTTGTGTGTATAATTAAGACGCATTTGGTGTTTTTCCCCCTTGAAAATTATTTTGTATTTATCAACCAGGATTTTCATTTACCATTTTATTGTCATGAGAGTCTTCTGTAGTATTTTACAGTCAATTTTAGTTTTAACTATGTGAATAATTTTTTATTACTAACAAAGCTTGACATCTCATTATTCATTCTGTTTCCCAATAATTTTTGAATATGTTTAACAGCAAAGAAGCCTGGTAATAAAATACTAATTCTGTTCTCCATTATATTTTCCATTAATGAGTGGTAATAGCCAACTCAGACCCATCTTTTCTATGTAAAATTAGGATAGATTTTTCCGCAGCGCACCATACTTACCTTGAATTTCCTTTGCCTTTATAGTGTCCAGTCACATAGTATTGTAGTGTCCTTTTCAATTCTTCAGTCAGCTTTCATCTTTGCTGCTGTTAATAACTCCATATTCATCAGTGAACTGTGTCATCTACTGTTCATCCTCTCTCCAGGTCAGTTACAAGCTTGTTGAACAGCACAGGCTGTGGCATGGATCAATGTGACACTCCAGGGTCCAACCTCAGTGAAAACACACCATTTACCCCTACTCTGTGTTTCCCATGTTTACTCGGTTATTTATGCATGTGAAGATGTCCTCTCATCCCTCCACAGATTATTTTCTGTTTTATCCCTTTGGTGAAGGATATTGTTGAAAGCCTTTGAAAACTATATAAAGTAGATCTCCCTGTTCCACAGTTGTTGCCTCCAGGACAGTGAACTTTTAGCTGCTGCATTTAATAACCTTTCCAGCTTTGATGAAGCTGTCTTTTTCAAAATTAAGTATTGCTGTTGGAGATTCTGAAGGGACCTTTTAATCCTTCAAGAATACTAAAATTTATTTAATTTACTATTACAAACAGGTTCTTCTGAATCTGGCTCCAAGTACAGCTCAGGCCTAAATGAAGAACTGTTTCCTTTCTTGTGAAGTTTTTAAATAGGAATACCAATAAGCAGTCATGTATATTGTCTAATCACTTATTTCCTACATCATTCCTTACCAGGATATTACCCAGTTCACATGGAGGTAACTGGAGTCTTCCTTTATCATTTTGCTTTTAGTTCTTACATTTTACATTAGCATTGCATGTGCATTGCAACCTTCTTGTCTGGCTAGATAGCATGGTGCTATTAATACTCTGCCTGGTCAAACTTTCTTCTAGTTATGGTAATGCTCTACTGCTTGAACTTACAGTTAAAGTAACTTATTTCACATCTCTGACATGAAATGTCACTCCAGATAATACCTTGTGTCTCATTTCTGTATCATTTGTGTCCTGCTATTGTAGTGTTTTGCTGATTCCTCTCCTATTTCTGAGATGCCTGTAATGTTGTATCTCTTTTATAATCATAAATTTTTTGCCCAGTCAGTTTTTTATCTCACTTTGCATACAAGTAGGCAAGCAATTGAGCTCCATCTCTATGCTTCCTTTGCAATTATCCAATGAAATGTGAATGTGTTTTAAGTTTTAACTTTATTTCTTATTCTCCTACTCCGATTTTGATGGTAATAAGTTAATTTCCTTGAGTTGAATCTTTTTTTTGCCTGTGATGGTAATTATTGAGGATTCTCTCTGTCCTTATCTTGATACATAGGCCTTCCATTATATTTTCTCTACACCTGTCCAGCTGAGGAGGTGAGTGATAGTGCCCAGTCAGGGTTGATCCACCACAAAAAGAAATCCATATTTGGTGTAAGGAAAAGAGTACATAAGGACAAATACATAAGTGAACCCTATTTCAATCTGTCTTTATGGGAAATTTCCTTCTGTTTCTTCTTTCCTCTTCCTACCATGTAATACAAAGAAGACAGATAATTTTCCATCTCAAAAATATAGAAGATTCATAAAACCCCAAACTCTAAAGTAGGAATATTAATTTTGTCCATTTTTGCAGAAAGAAAATTGCTTTAAAAATAATCTTAGTGCTTTTAAAATCTTTAATGTTAAATCTTTTTACTTTATATTTAAAGAAAGAAAATTCTAAAGAAAATGTTCTGTTTACTGGGGGAACCTATACTATACTACAGACTAGTTTTAGTAGTCTTTACAGCACTAGATAAAATGTCTTGAGCATGAAATGTGAATATTCGTAAACCAGCTGTACTCCTAAAACATGAAGAGATGTATTACTGTTAAAGTATCAACACAATTCCCTTTTGAAGAATTATTTAAGTGTTTTCTTTCAAAACATGTTTAAATCAAGAGACTAAGAATTTCTCAGTTACATCCTGTATGCCAGTCCTGGCTCACAAGCTTAGATAACAGTATATGCTAAAACTAGAACAGTGTATATATTTGATATACAAAGATTAATTTAGTTTTTTATATAATCCCTCATTTTCTACTACTATGGCAAAACCAGAAGAAAACACAAATGCGTATACCAACTCTAGAAGGGTGGAGGAAAAAAAAGAAAAAAACATACTTAGTTTTAATTTATTCAAATTTATTGCTGCCATTGTCTGTTTTCTGCCATTTTTCTCTCTGCCCATTAGTATAAAAGCACCTTCAGGTCTACAGCTGAAACCAACATCTAGGAAAGGTCTCTGACATTACTGTCAACTGTTTATCCTCTGATCTGAGATTGTTGGCCAATATGAGTCGCCTTACCCTCGGGCACACTCTTAGTGGGACAACTGTTGCTGTTAGTGGCAGTGTGCTTTGTAGGCTTTATTGGACTGAATTACAACCAATTAATGCATTCTGCAAAGATTTTCTAATGCTTTTTTTTTATTATTTTCCTAGGCCTTTTTACTCAGTATAATTATGTGTGGCAAACACATTCTTTTCTTTGAAGAACTATTTAAGAGAAAGAAACAAAAATGACTATCTTTATGTGATAAATAATTAGGGTTTTATTGGTGTGGGTTTTTTCAATACTTGAATTCCACAGGTTATACCTGTTGTCTCACATGAGATTTTGTACACCTTTCTCAGAACATAGTCTTTCAAAGTGTTCTGGAGTTAGCAGCCTTGGGATGTATGGAAAGAATAAGATATTTTTATCCTTATGAACCTGATGAAAGGTGTAGTCAGGTGATAACATAAATCTTACAATTACAATCTGTTAAGCATCATCGACAAGTACGTTACTTAATTTCAGAATAACATAGAAGTCAACAGTTTAAGAAACTGGTATTATCACATATAAACACACACACACACTAAAAAAAACCCCTATCCAATGAATGAAACAGGGTGTTTTATATATAGGATATGTAGTAATATTAATATAAGTACGTTTGAATACTCTACATGCAAAATACTAGTAGTAGCAATTCTAGCAGTAAACAAAAAGTTGTTGTATTTTTCTGCAACCCAGTACTTGAGCTACTTGGAGATCTAGGATCAGTTACTCCTTCTGTCTCATGTGATAAGTCATCCATCCCATCTTCTGGGAGAAGGATCCAATCAGTTCGTATTCAGTAATTTACGAAGTGACTAACTTTTGTTAACATGACTTACTGGTACATACATCAGTCAGTAAAACCCTGAAGTGAATCACCTAATCAATACCAGTTGAAAGAGGGATGTACTTAAAATTTCACCTCAAGCTTTGGCTCTTATTAAAATTAATCTATGAAAATCCTCTCAATAAATTTAGGATCTGCAAAATTCTTTTTGCATGTAGAGATAATAAACAGGTAAACCTGAAAATTAAGGTAGAGCATAAAAAAATGTAAAAATCTTTTCTTAAGATATCCATGGAAAAGATAAAATGAACACAATATTTTTTTAAGCGAAGCCGCTTTTTTCTCTGCAGGAGTAATACTGTCAGTTTTGTGGACTATGAAGAGACACTGCCAAAAAGGTCTCAATGGAGGAACTTTGTTTGCTGGCAAAAAAGTACTTGTGAGATTTATGGATTACAAAGAGAGCATGTAAATGCATAATCATACTTGCTGTTTCCCTTTTATACCCAGCCAAAGCCACTAAGAATGTAATCTCATTAGGTTTAAATTGACTACACATTGCTTTGGCAATATTCATAAAACCCTATGGTTTGGTGATTAAGGAAATGGAAGAAGTGGGTTAATAAACTCTCTAGTTTCGATTGACCGTAATTTTAATTATAAGACAATAGTAATACTTTTAGAAAAATAAATATAGCAATACCCACACAAGGTAATACAATACAGAGTATTTGACATTGATTTCATGTTTAATACAACTGTATTCATGTGATTCTGTAATTCATTTGTCCCATTTAGTGAAATAGATACTGCATGACCCTTTTAACAGCCAGGAAGAAATTGATGATGAACACCATAGTAAGGGCTTAATGGGATAACAGAAAGGAAAGGGAGATTATATGAAATAAAAGGAACAGCTTTGTATCTTTCCTTGGTATTTGGAAGTAATGACGGAACCACAAAAAAATTCCTTAGCAGATGGGAAGTCATCTTAATCAAGCAAATTAACGGATCACACATTAAAAAAAATAAAGTGGTGGGTTATTTGACACACACTGTAATTACATTGGACATATTGCTTTCAATAAACGTTAAAGGACAAATTAACATTACAGTCGTGCCAACTATGTTTCTAAATCTACTTTTCAAGCCTATAATTAAAATCCTAAATTATTGCTGCAGCATATTAACACTTTTAATAGGTTTCAAATGTTGTGAACATCAGCATTTGCTATATTCCACATGCACCCTAAAAAAAAAAAGACTTTAAAAAAATACAAATCTAAACAATTCAGCACCTCTGTAAATACTAAAAAGCTAGAGGACATAGAGTTGTAACCTGAACACATATATTCCAAAACTTCAGCCTTTGAAAAGTAGTATAACACTGTGGTGGTGTTCTTTACTTAGAGTGAAATGTAGACTTGTCGGTAATAAATATTTTAGCCTTAACACTTCAAAATATTTCACAGCACAAACAAGTGCTACCTTAAGTTGATCCCATGTATTTATTTTTATGAGGATCATGTCTGAAAAACTGAACACAAAAAAGAATCTCTCTATTGAATTCCAATAGACATAAATCAGATTGTGTTTCTTTATTTCCAAACCACTATGTCTCCTTAAGCGGGACACTTTCCTGCCTCTTCCTGTGTTATTTCTGTCTTATTCTTATTATTTCTGTCTTATCCTTATCTTCACCTATATCTCTGGAACTTGAATCCCTTCCGCCCCCCCTGCCTCTGGATGAAATGAAGAGCCAAAGGAAATTGAAATTGTAGCAGTATTTAAAACACTACTGAAAGAATCTAAGACATAATTTCCAACATTGTGATGTCTGGCAATTTTCTCATCCAGCTCCGTATATTTATCTGCTTAAACCAGGATTTAACACATTATTACCCAGATAATGAAACTAAAACAAGTTCTGTTTTTAACTAGTCGAACACCCTGTGCTTAGTTCCAGCATTAACTTCCTCCTCTGTTCCTGTTTTCCTTCAAAGATGTAAACTGAAAGTTTGGTATGAACACGTAACTGTCTATTTGTACTTGTTTGATCCATCCTACTAATTCCAAGTTCCAGTCTATTTCCCGTGAATAATTCAAACACAAAATCACTCAATAGTGTTTCATTTTTCAACAACTATATTGTCAGCATTCCTACAGATATCCAGCATTTCCTAAAATAAGCTGATATTTTGCATGAAAGCTTTGATGTCTTGAAAGAAATCTTGTGGAAAAAATTAGTGTGCTTTCATCTTATGTGACACTTCTGATTACTGAAATGGCCTTGGTGACACATTACAGATATTTTTGGAAGCAGAAAGATAGCTAGTGCAAATCTCACCTAAAATAATAATTTTTTTAATTATTATTTTTAATTCAGTGACTATTTCTGAAGGATTAATTCTCCTCCCTCTCATTTCCTGTATACTAAATTTAATTTTTAAAAAAGTCATGTAACATAAGTCATGTGAGTCAGGCAATGATATAGGAGGGTCTTTTCTGATTTCTGTCCTTACAGGAATGCTCCAATTTGTGCTTTAACCTGGTGGTGAGATTTTGTAATATTCAAATCTTTTGAGTAGTGCTTGGTTTCAAAAACCTTCTAAAAATAATTTTAAGAATTTTGAAAAATCTCAAGTTACTGTGTATACGCTATACTTAAATATATAAACTCTAACTCCCAGAAGTGAGTAGATATCAATTAGTAGAAATACTTTAATCATTGCAGAATTAGAACTTTATTCTTTCTCAGTAAACACATGCTTTAATAAGAATAATCCAAAATACACCATTTTACCAACATAATCTATTAACTACTTTTCATTATGAGGACCACTATCCTGTCTTATTCACAATTAGATAGGAAAAATTTTTAATTTTTCCCTAGCATTTTTAGAAAAAAATTTGTAACCTTCACTTGAATCATTTGTTCTGTGTTCAGCCCTAAAGGAGTACTTCCATTTCCATAGTACCAAATGTTGTAGCAGTATATTTGAATTCTTTTACTTCTACTATACTTAAATAGTCATTATCTTCTACTGCAAAAATTGTACCTCATATGAAGTAGATACTCTATAGCTTTAACTATATGTAACCCATCTTATTTTACTATTAAAAGAATTCTTTATGGCAATCTTAATGATATCTTAATGATTGTAACAAATTATCAAACTTAATTTACAATAACAAAATTATTTCATTAATATTAATGTGACCCCTTTAAATAGCCTGCAGCAGACCTTTGTTTTTAATATATTAATGCAACAGTTTCAGCCATAGGAGCTATAACACTCCTTTTTCTACTTTCTGTTAAAGCTTGAAGTGTTCCACACTAGGTTATGCAGGGCTGGTGATGTCTATGTAATTTTATGTGAAAGAATCTCACAGCAATCAAGAATTTCAAATAAACTTCTTAAACCTGTTATAATTAAGAACGAAATAACAGATTCCTGGGGTAAAATGCTTGCTTGCCCTGCTGAAGTCAATGTTCTTTTACAAATTTGAGCAGAAAGCAGATCTTACTCAGATAGGTATTCATTCTGGTTCAATAAATTGGTGTATTGATTGCTTCCTCTATATCTCTTTTGCTTCTATTCATTACAGTAAATAAAAAAAAAATTAACATATATTTAACAATATAAAATATGGCACTACTAATTAAATATTCTGTATACATATACACATACATATGTATATCAATAATCCAAATCATACAAGATACAAATATATGTCGAATGTTTATGTATCTAGAATGTATTCCATTTTCATATGACTTTAATAACAGGGAAAAATTCATACCACTGTAGATGCACTATTTTTCATCTTTTAATATTTTTTATATTGTCACCTCAGGAGAATGATGAGGCATACCACTGTTGTTAAATCATGAAGAACATGTTTACAAAGCAGTGTCATATATACACATTCTTTAACAAAATTTTTGTCTGAGGAATTAAATTGATCAATTCTGCTATATTTTTAATAAAACTATCATGCCTAAATAAAATTATTAATGCTTTAGTCACGTAACATATGCAAAGAAAGATGTGAGGCCACTTAAAATAACATCGACTTTCAAGTTTACTTAGAGATTAAAGGCAGTATTCATGTACATTGCCTGCAATGTCTAGTTTCTAATAGATAATTTGTTATAAACAGTGCAGAAAAAGTTTTATCAGAAGATTGAAAATGTCAGGCATTTAATCTATTCATATGTGAACTACTATCTTGAGCAGCTGAGTTTTAGTATGAAAGTAAATAATTTATCAGAATATTCTTAATCTAAATAACTAAATAAATAAACAGTTGCTTGTAATATTTAGGGAAGCCTTCAGTCCTGCCAAAATTAATCTATTCTCTAAAAAATTTAACCAGAAGATAAGTTGTCTGTTGTATTTCTTATACACTGAACTGTCTTTGTGGCCCCATTGGACCAGAAAAGACAACAGAAAGAAAAGCTACAAGCTCAGACTGAAGATTTTCCCTCACCAAGTGCTCTAGTTTGATGCTCTGTCTGTTGCCAAGCCCTGAATTTTCACGAAACTTTAGGATTTAATTGGCTTTGACAAGTTCATTCTTTGCCCGTATTTTGCCATTTTGTCACACTCACTGGAGATGGATTCACATTTCAAGGGAGAACTGACAGGTAGGTAAACAGGAAAACTTTGCTTTTGCATAACCTTATATTCTTAGGAAACAAAATTAAAAATGCTTTTTGATTCCTAGTAAAACAACATTTCGTTCAGTAAGACACATTGAGTCTAGTAACCCAGACAATCTGCTGCTAAATGAAAGATAATCAGTTGCAAAGGCTGGAATTCAGCATCCTTTTTAGACCTCACTTTAAATTCATAATAATACTTGTTATGACCAATAAATTTCTTATTTATATTTGTTTAAATACCCTGTCAGCTGTGTATTAACTCAGAAACAACAACAAAAAAAGGCATTTATGTCCTCTTCTATTGGACTGTGGAAGTTAATTATTTCCCCTAAATCTTATTCTAGTCTTTCTGACCTTCTCTTTCTTCAGCCTTCCTTGACCTCTTCTTTAACCAAGCAAAGAAATGGCTATATTTTGCAGACACATCTTCATGGACTTCAATTGCACTGTGTTTTTTCTATTAAGTTCAAAAAATTATGAAACATTGAAGAGATCATTTGAAGTATCCACTGTTTTGTCATTCTCCCCTTCTCTCTTTTCCTCCTTCCCCCTTCCACCCACCCCCACTGCACCACAACCCCCCCTGTTTTCTTCATAGTTAATATTTGACAGAAATCTGAAAATCTGAAAATAAGGCCTCTAGATATATAGAGAGATATAAAGAGAATTATACAGTCCTTCTCTGAACTGACCTGTGGGTAAGTGTTACCTCCTATCCTAGGCTGCTGGTTCCCTGATGATTCGGATTATGACCTGGCTGAAGCATGTTATGGACAAGACACAAGAGTTCTTTTTCCATGAAGCCAGGCTAGGTGACATGAATAAAATGGGCTTCACTTGTGTAGTGTGAAGCTGGGACAAGTTCAAGGTAAACACCAGACTTGTCACATGTGGAAACACCTTTACATCTCCTCTTGAGCTATAATCATAAAATACTCTAATATGTCTTTCCAAAATTAAATCTTGAGTATTACATGGCATACTCAAATATACACCCAAATTTTAACAAGTTTGATAAGGCTCACTCTGTGCTAACTCATTCTATTAAATGAAACAGACAAGTAAGTGTTACTTATTTATAATTTCTAAATACTTATATATTTATTCACTCATAATTCAAATACTTTTTTCAATTTGTTTTGTATTTGTATTTTGTATTTTCTTTGGTTTAGACCTCAAACAACAGGGAGTTTAAAAATGAGGCTTGCTTCCTTTCATATTTGTCATTCAAGGTTGTCTGTATGAAAGAAGACTGAACGTCTAATCTAAGGCTTTATTTTATATTTCTTTTCTGTCTCCTCCATGGTCAGTCATCCTGTTCAGACTAAACAATGAAAACTAAAAATCACATCCAGGAAGCAATGAGAAAAATGGTTAGGAATACAGTTTTTACACCATTATTCAGAATCCTGGTCAACATGTGAGAAATGAAACACATTTATCATAATGATGCAAGGAAAAACATACCAAATGTTCTTTACTGGTAAAAAGCCTTTGAACAGAATTTTTACTAATAAATAAGAAAAAAAAAATGCTTAGAAAAACCTTTTTACTATTTGTTATTTTTATTAAGTTATTTTCTTGCTTTTATGCTTTTGATGATTTTTAACTTTTCCCTTTCTTCACAGTTTCAACATGTTTGAAAAAGAAATAAGGCTTTCTGTTGCCTTTCTAAAATAAAAAAAAAAAAAAAAAAAAAAAAAAAAAGGTGAGAAGACAAGATACTCCTGAGCCTTTATTTCATTATTATTGTTTCATATTTTTCCATAACCCATTGGAAGTTTTCTGGAAATAAAGGAACCAGTCCCACATTTAAAGAGTATGATATGAGAACACAGTGCATTGCTTCACACTGCCATACTCGTATCCAAGCATAATCAGTGCAATTGACATAATAAATCATTAATAACCATTACCTACACTAATTTATTAAAGTTGCATGATATCTCAATATATATCATAGTCTGGTATTCTGTCTTTGGATTTGTTTTCTTTAAACAGCGTGCTTTCACAGGAAGAAAATAATATCAGGGATGTTAAAACAACTGACTCTAAAAGGCAAATAAGCACTCAGAACTGTTTCCAGAATGTTTCCAGACAACTTCGGTTTGGTTTTCAGAAATTATTCACAAAACTTCTTATTTCGATTTGTTATTTTTTTAATAATCTGTGTGCATAAATATTTAATTAGGGGGGTTTATATTTGTCATTACATTGAGGCATAGGTATCAAAATAGTAAGTTTTCTCTCAAACTTTTTGCTATGTTTTCAAAGACATTTTAATCTTGATTTTTTTAGACGTATTTTAGAGGATTTTCCCTATTCCTGAAATGACTGAGAGACATGAAAACATTTAGGGTTTCATTCCACCATTGAGAAATATGTATTGTCTTATGTTTCCTACTAATGTCTAGATGTGTGGTGCAAAATATAAACAAAACTGCAGAGGAATTAGATTTCCTGCTAATTGCACTTATGTATATTCAGAAATAAGTCCAGTCTGTTCAAGCTTGCAAAGAATTGTCTTGCTAGAGTTGAGTATAAAAGAACTGCGTAATGCTTCAGTGCTCCTGAGGTGAAAAAGTTTCTCTTATCTGGAAACTTAACCTTAAAACAAATGTGCTCAATAATTTTCTATATAAAAATCATTAAGGGGCCAAAGACTTCCTGTGCTGACAAGCATTAGAAGCAAATATCAAACATAAAAAGGGAAAGTGATTTCAGAAATGCAGCTCTCCAGGATGCTCTTTGGTTCAATTTTATTGAACAGGCTTTATATCAACCTAGTATGACTTTATTTTCTGTATATATCAGCAGATTGACAAAGGTAGATATGTGACACAGCTAGAATACATTTTCTCCACAAAACGGCCTGTGAGCAAAACTTCTCTAATGTTTCATGTGCTGAATTTCTTTTTTCTGTGTTCTTATTTTAGGTCCTTTCAATTTCAGAAAAGTATACTGCAAGGCTTAAAATTAACTAATTGACATATATTTAAAAGATAAATCAAGACAGTGGTATGATGTTTTGAAAGCAGTATTATTTATTATGATTTAGTGAAATTATTCTTCACTCAGACCACTGGGGTTTAGAGAGGACACAATAAAAAAAATAGATATAACACAATATCATTAACCTAATCTTCCATCTATCTAAATAATTACCAAACACTTGAAGTCTCTTGTTTAAAAGTTGCCATGTCTCACACATTTAAAATGCCACATCTATTTGCCCCACTATATGCCGTCAAGGATTGGGGTAGTCAAGTCACTTTATAATATCCATATAAAACAAAATATTTATTTCCACTTTCAAATATATTTCCAGAATAGAATATCTGGAAACTCTTTTCCCCTATGGTATCCTTGAAAATTCGTGACCTTTTACATAAAATCAAATAAGCTATTTCTACAGCATGGGACAGTTAGAAAGGTTTTCAAATAGGGGTCCCAAATTAATAAACTTTGAGCTGTTCATTTTCTGTTGCCTACAAATATTTTAATAAGCAAAGATAAAGTTCAAGTCTTTGCCCACAAAGTGTTAGTGGCGCCTTATAGAAATCTGGCATTATGGGGTTATTCAGAGTTCAGCATGGGGTTACTCTATTGTCATATTAAAAACATTAGAAAGTTTCTCTTTTTCCAGGAATCTGATGTGTGTCACATATGTGAATATTTTAATCAATAGTTTAGATAATGTGAAAGGTATAATATATTCAGGCAAATTGATTCAGAGGTAGCTGTTGTCAGTTACACTTTGCAAGATAAAACATGCCTTTATTCATGCTAGGCTGCTTTATGATTTGTAAAACATTACTTAACTCTGTGTCTGCTCTAGAAATGGAACTGTCTCAAGTGAGTCACATGTAATACAATGTAAGCCTAGCCACTAATACCATTTTTTTTAACTAAAAATCTACATTCATAAATTAAGATAGAACAGTAAGTAATATATTTTAATTTGCATAAAATCTTTGCCTTTTTTTTTTTCTTTTTCTTTTTTTTTTCCCTAAAAGCAGCAACAGATAGAAAGGGTAAGTGATCATATGAGACACTGAAAGAAGTCATGCTGGAACTGACAAAGAACTATTTGAATTTTAAGTCCCAGGTCACTTGTGTCTTCCAACTATTTCCAGAGTAAGTCGGGAGTGTCTAATACTGGGCAGAGTACTGAGTTACTCAGATTTAGGCTCGGCTCTGCAGAGGAGGGCCTGTAGCAGCACTGGATTTTCCACTCTGTGCAGACTCCAGGCCAATCTCAGTAACAAATCTAGCCAGTCAAATATTTTAATTAAAAATAATAACTATAACTGCTTATAAGTGGCCCGAAATAACAACCAATGTCATTAAGCAGTGACTCATACACTGCAATTATCATGTATTGAAATGGATCATTTAAGATGTAGCTATAGCTCTCACAAAATAATTTCTAAAAATCACCAGTTAAAATGTCCACATTAGATTTCTTTGATTGTAACTGGTAAATATTTTTCCTTTTGCACTTCAAAATTACAACAGTATTCATTCTGATTACTTCAACTTTTTATTCTTCCCTCAGCACACGTATAAAATTCACTAACTCAGAACAGCTGCTTTCTGATTGAATCTTCATTGCAGTTCTCTCCCACTCTCTTCATATTCATATATTTTGCCAGTATGAAGTTTCAAGAAACATAAAGTTCATGCATTCAGGGACTGTACATAAGTGAATTCATACGGTAATTGTGAACCTTCATGAAGGCTTTTATCTAAGACACATTCCTCTTGACTAACATATGCAGCTAATGACAGCAACTAATGGAGGCAACTGCTCCCACTTTTCAAAGAGACACAGACCATTACAAAGAACAAAGTCGACCTTGTGCTGAATCATCTGGTTAAATACCTCCCTTTCCATCTCTCTGTCCCACAGGGAAAAGAACATACCCAGACTGGGTAGGATGGTATTGGGCATTTGGCCTCCACAAACTTATTTGGTTTCAGAAACACATTAGTCTTCTTTGAAGCAATATTTCACCGCCCAAATGGACTGAGAGACTGCTGTCAGTTCTCTGAATTTCTCATGGATCATACTTCAGTGCAACTAGTGCACTTTTTATATGTTTATGAAAAACTTGATTCTAAAGGACAGGAAGAACTATTTTGAGAACTCCCTCAGTGCTTCCTGTGTTCATCCAACAGCAATAACTGTCAAGTAGTAGTAGGTTCCACAGTGAAATATTCACATCTATAAGTACTTTGAGAGGGCTAATGTGCATTTATGCATATCCTGTATGAAACCTACCAAAAAATAAGTTGTTTCATTTCCTGGAATATGTTTGAAAAATATGTTACAATTATGATTTAAAGGAATAACATGAAGAAAAATCTTCTGGAAATTCTATAGATTTTTTTATTGGTAATATTTTTTATCAACTTCTGTTGGTTTAGTGTTCATTAATTCTGTTTGAGTTTTTTCTTTGGGGTGGAGGGTAGGTTATGTGGTGAAGTTTTTTTCCTGTTAGTATGCTTCTCAAGACATGGAACAAAAATCTAGTAGAAAAACTTACGATAGAAGAAGACACCGTATACAGTTTTCCTCCATTCTTCATATACATATTTTTTCCTTGCTACCCTTTAAGGCATTTGTGCAGTTCAGATAAAAATTACGCATGATCAGTGAAATCATAAAAACAGCTGCTACAAGCCATCTAATACTTGTGAATAGTAAATAAAAAGTCCTATGATAAATAAAAACCTACTGCATGGATTTGAGTACTTTGAGTCTTTAATAAAAAGCTCAAAAGAAATAAAGCAGGTGTACTCTGAAGAAACTGCAAGGTTTCTCCATGGCTAGAGAATGCACTTATACAACAAAGATTAGCTCATTAAGTAGAAAAATAAGGAGTGGTTTTCATGTTGGGATGCCAGAGAAATGCAGGCAATTCAACTTATTATGAATAGTAGCCAAGAGAAATGTTTTTTGGCCTTTTTCTGCTCCATTTTCTGCAACTGTGTCATTTCTCCAGTACATAGGCTACCTCTGAGAGGAGTTTGGCTTTCAAAATTTGAATGGGAAGTGAAAAAGCCATCTGCATGTGCCTCTAGGCACATGTGTTACAACAAAGAGCAAGGATATAGGCTATATCTTTATTTCATAAACCAGGATAGGAAGAGGTCATACTTAATTGTACTTTTGCAAAGTTCTGCCTGTGAGGCCCAGAGCTTGTCTGAGGACTAATTGTCTTTCTACCCCTTCCTACCTTTTACCTGGATGTGCAGGTGGTGTAGTTAGGAAGAGTTTTCCATATCCAGTTTGAAAAGCAGATAGCAGCCAAAAATTATTTAAACACACTAATAATAAATTTAAAAGTGACTGGATCTAGACATGAAGTTCAATAATTTTGCAATAGCAATTTTAAAACAAGTTCAGAGTAGAATATGATAAAACCACCAGAAAACTGCTAGAAAACCATATGAAGTTTTCACAGGATGAGCATAGTTCCAAGGTGAGAAAAGGAGATTTTTATTTCCACTATCTTGTTCCACTAGTTTGAGAAAACAAGTGATAATGTATCTGAAGGCCCAGATCCTCAAAGGCCACTTTGCTCCCTGGAAATCAAAGGAACTGATACTGGTTGAGTATCTTTGAGGAGTTTCAGTACCAAATTTAAAAACGTGATATCAACTTGCTATAGCTACTTAGCTCTGGTGGCTTGGGGAGAACTACCGTTAAATGAGAATAAGTAAAGCACATCTGCCAGAATGCTAACATACGAAAAACAGAAGAGAGGTTACTTTCTTAAGCATCTTCCACACAAATTACCCAATGACAATACAATGTTGTGTAGACAGATTAAAAATGAGACAGGGGAAGGAACAAAGCACTTTCTTCTAACGTGTCTTCCTCTTCTGCACATCATAGCCTGAAAACACTTAGCCCTAAAATTAGTATAAAACAGCTCTCAGGAAAGTTGCCTGATAAAATATTGGCTTTAAGCTCCCCTGCCCTTAAAGACCTCTATACTGATGTAAGTTCACACATGCCCAATTTTAATATTCCATAATTCACAGGAGACATTGAGTGTTGGTATGGTAGGGAGCTCTTCATGTCCATCCACCTTGACCTGCTGAACTAAAGCAGACAGCCATTCAGCTGCAAACATTCAGCAACACTTCCCTGTAAAATACAGAAGCGTGAGTATTAGGTCTATTGGGTGACCATACTAACTTGGCTATCATCTGGCCCATTTCCCACTGCAGACTCTAAACATTACTCATCCTGGAGGCATTCAGGCTTTGTCTGCTGCTTTCCTTTGTATCCTAGTACAGTGGATGTATCAGAAAGGATTATTTTAATTTGATAATCTGAATAGTGATCTAATAGGGGACAGCTGTGGCATCTGAGCCCTAGGGCTATTTATTGTCAATTAGTATGAATCTTAAACATATTCCCTTCATTCTTTACTTGACCTGTCCTTAAACAAAGGACAACACTCTGCAGGGGGGTGGAAATCAGTCTATGGCAAGGACCAGTGAAATGAATCTAAACAGAAAAACTATGTGGAAACTTCAAGATTAATTAGAGAAATACTAAGGATAATGAATATCTGTGATGTGAAGACAATTAATAATAAAAACCCCATATGATCGTTTAAGGTGCCCTAAGGGAGATTACAGCAGATTAAAGTTCTCAGACTTTAACCATGCATTATTGTTATAACTGTATTTCTCTATAAGCCACTTGGTGGGTTTTTTTGTTTATTTGTTTGTTTGTTTTTAATAAAACACTTTATGCTTCCAGAAAGTAAAGCCTTAAAAACCTCTGTGGGAAGATCAGCTATGAGATGTGAGACTCAGCATCCCATAGCTTGGGGCTAGAGTCTGCATGCACCACTTGAGAGCTAAGGGTGCAAGAAAAGCTGGGAACACCACCGCAGTGGCAGTTCTTGTGCCTGAACACCACAGAGCAGGATCTGAGACCATAGTTTGGTGTCCATGCTTATAAACAAAATAATTTCTGTGACTATAGAGAAGAAAAAATATGTCTTTGATATGCTAATATAATGTCCAACTATCTTAGTGCTATGGCTTTGACAACAGCAACAGCAACATAAATTGAAAAGTCTTCTGGTGTTTAAAGAGTATTTGAAGTGACATGGTAGTGTCGTATGAAGCCCATTAGATATTGCATGCCAGCAAACACATAAATTAAATCTGGAGAGTGTGTGATTAAAGGATCTGAAATATATCATACTTAAAAAGGAACAATGACATCACAACACTGATTCCACACATGAATCATCAATGTATTGATGAATGGAAGCTGAGAGGTGGCTCAGCTTGCTGTATTCTCTTAAAGAAGTCTGAAACATAGAAAAAGAGATTGAGATAAACCAGAGAATTAGAAAATGTTTACATATTAGTTTAAATTACTAATATTTTTAATATTCAGATACAATTTCTCTGTAATAGAAGGCTCCAAAAGGTTAGTCCAAAAGCATACAAATTTACTCAATGATATACAGAAAATTTTTGAGGACTATTATCTGTTGCAGATAAAGGTTACAAAAGGTCATGGGACAAACATTAAATTACAAGAAATACTGTTTACATTTATATACTTTTAAATTTATCTGTAAATAAGAGAAAACTTTCTTCATCTCTTGTATTTGAATTTCTCACATGCAATGTTAAAAGTAAGATAAACTTTAGTGGAGCATCCCAACAAATGTGTTTACCATACAGCTTTTCAGTATTCAGTACTATTGGGAAAGATATATAGATCTTAATTTGGTGAATAAACAAGTGCAGAAGTCCTGTATACAGAATTTAGTTATAGTGTTGCAATATAAAGGAAAATAAAATGAAAACCAGAGAGAAAAGCCAGTATGAAGCTGAATAAGGAAAATCAAACTTCCAGATTGGCAGAACCTTAAAGCAGAAAGAAGGGTGTCATGTCACTTTCTTGAAAGAAAGATTCACTTTCTTGAAAGAATGCTGATGTATCTATTCCTGACACAGATGTCCTGGAAATTAAATAGCACATTATATAAAAAAATTAGGGCTCTGAGCACTAAAGCATATAGCTGAGTAATACAGATTTGTAATACTGAACTATATATTTTAAAAAATAATATTTCCCTTTTTATACACATTTTAAAAGAAATCTTTATCGCTTAATCATATTCTATCTCCTACTCTCTTGTGGGAAAAAAATCAGGGTCATGTCTTTTGTGAGCCATGATTTCTGGCACTTTTAGAACTCTAGATATTTATTTAAGAAGCTAGATGATTTGGAATTATTGAAATTTTCCAAAAATTGGGTACTTCCTTTTTCTGGTGGACCCCTGTGCACACACCATCTTTAGAGTCCTAGAATCACTCCATCTGAAAGGGACTTTAGGAGGTTTCTAGTCCACCTGGCAGGATTGGATTGGCCAGGTTTCTCAGGAATTTATTCTTTCAAGTCTTGAAAAACTCAAGGATGAAAACTGTCTGTCTGGGTACATTGTTACAATCATTGTCTTCCTGAAAAAAAAAAGTTCTTCCTTTTTTACAGTCTTAAACCTCTTTTTTCAACTTAAGACCTTTCACCATGCAGCACTGAAAACCTTGTTACATCTTGATGAATTCCTACTAGGATCTGTGGTGGCCTCCAAAGCCATCTCTGTCCCAGCCTGAGCAAGACCTGCTCCTCCAGCCTGCATTGGACAACCTTTCCCATGTTCAAGCCAACCTGGTAACTCACTGAAAATTGTTAATGTCCTTCTTGCACGAGGGATCCATAGCTAGTCATAGATGTTACCTAAGGAATCCTGAGTAAAAGGAGTTAATAATTGTCCTCTATTTCCTGGCTGCTGCTCATGCAACCCAGGATGCTGTTGCAAGCCTCCATGCGCAAGACTTACTGATAGCTCAGGTTCAGTTCACTTTTCCTCAGGACACCCTTTCTCCAGAGCTGCTCCTTTTCTGGGCAGTGTCCTGTTTGTCTATCACTGCAGAGGATTATTCCTTTCAAGGTGCAGGACTTTGCATTTGTCCCTGTTGAATTTGGTAAGGCTTCTGTTTGTCTATTTCTCCCCTTTTGTGTAGGCCCCCCTGGGAGGGAGTCCTTCTCTCAATCCCATTGATTGGTGCCCCTATTGTGATGTCATCTGCAAACTTGACGAGTTCGTCGCCTAACACCATCGGTAATGACGTTAAGCAGGACAGTTCACAGGGCAGGACCTGCAGTACTGAGCTTGTCACTAGCCTTCAGACAGAGTACAGTCCATTAATCATGGCCCTCCGTGCCCAATGATCCAAACAATTTTTTTTCCAGATCCATTATCCACTCATCCATTCTGCAATATCTCAGCTTGGGTTCAAGAATATTATGGGAGTGTCAAATATTGGGTGTCAAAAGCCTTGCTAAAGTTGAAATAAATGACACCTACTACTCTTCCTTCATCTACAAAGCCAGTCATTCTGTTATAAAAGGCAAAACAGCTGGTCAGGCATGATTTACTCCTGGAAAATCCCAGCTACCTCTGTTGCCTTCACGTGTCCAGAATTGCATTCTAGAATCTTAAGGGTTTTCATGAAGGTTACTTCACACTTTTCCAGGAATGGAAGTCAGGCTGAACAATGTGTAGTCGCCTAGATTATCTTTTTAGTCTTTCTCACTTTTTCATTTTGCAGGGGTTTGCAGCAGGGTGATTAATCATATGACATTTGTTCTGAGTAAACTCTGCAGTTTTCTTTTAATCTAAACCAATATATTCACAAATTAGAAAATCTAATGGAAGATCCATGCACTATTTAGATGTTATTACAGAACGATTCCTTGTTTATTACTGCTTCCATCCAGAAGAAAGTGGCTATGAGGTGACAAAGCTGTAAATATGTTTTTCCTTTAGATTGACAGAACTCCTTCTGAATTATATGACTAACTGCGGTTGGTGACTGAAAGACCTGTTTCCAAACCACCTTTGAGCAAATAAATGCCTGCTGAAAACCTTTATGATTCTTTAAAGTACACACAATGTGATTATTCAAAAATTGCAATTTAATGGCTTGAATAGTTATTACAATAAAAAAAAAAAAAAAAAAACAGAAACAAAGAAAGGCTGCCTTTATTTTTTGTATTTTTGCTCAGTGAAAAGAGTGATCTCACCATAAACAAACTCCTTTAAATTTTTGCAAAGGTAGAAAAAGATATGAACAGGAATTGTCATTTTACTGAAGGTTCTGAAAACTTCTTATTGTTGGACAACCAAGAAAAGTTCCAAGGAATATACATTTTGAATTTATATAAAAAGTAATGAATCAAGTCCTTAAAGTAACACAAAGTTATTCTCTTTTTTCCAAGTGCATTCAGTTATGGGAAATTTGCGAAAGACCTAAATGCAGGGTTTGAGATAAATAAAACTGAATTTTCTTATCCTAAAACCTGTTGTCGTGGTTTCAGCCAAATTTACCAAAACCTGATTGACAGATGTCCCCCCCACCCCCTTTGGGTAAANTTTGATCCCTCAGCTTTTACACGGGGCATGATGCGGATGGGATGGAATATCCCTGTTGGTCAGTTTTGGGTCACCTGTCCTATCTGTCCCTTCTTGCAGGTGGGAGCCCTTTATGTTTTTCCACTTCCGACCCTCCAGCGGGGCAAATAATGAAAATTACTTGAGCTTAGTTGTTCTAGCAATAAGTATAAGCAAGGGCCTCTCTGCACACCATCCCTTGGTATAATCAGGTCTTATCACTGCAAGACAGTTCTGAACAATGTGCTGTTAATTTCAGAGTTTAGATAGTTAGAAGAGGCCTAGCTAAGAAAGTAAAACTGTAAAACAGAAAATTGGTTCGTTTTACCTCAAACCAGGACACCTGTTTATTATTAATTTAATTTTTCCTTTTCCCAGACATATACAGTTCTTTTCTTTCCTTTCAATTTCTTTTGCTAACTTTTTTTTCCATCACAGCCATTTTTTGCTCCTCCTCCTGTGTGTAATGATATAGGTTGGATTTCCCACTGAAATGAATGACAGATGCTCTCTCTCACTTCTGTCTCCAAAGAGAGGAGAGATAGACTTACGAGTTTAGAAGGAACTAAACTACTTCAATGAAAACAATAACAATAAATGGAAAATAACAAAATATATACAATATATACAAAAACCATATAGAGCTCCCAGGATTATGATCTATCATGTCACTAGCAGGCACTGGAAAAGTACAGACTGGACTCAGTGACAGGCAAGAACTGAATACTGGGTCTGGATTTATGAATACATGGATTGGAATCAAAGGCAGATGAACACAGTCCTCAAATGCTAGCTATTGAAGAAAAAGAGCTGACCCTTTCATCCCTCAGCTTTTATACTGAGCATGATGCAGAATGGATCAAATACTCTGTTGGTCATTTTTTGGTCACTTATCCCGTCCACTCTTCCCTGCAGGTGAAACCCCTCTCTGCTTTTCTGCTTCCAATCCTCCAACGGTGCAAATAACAAAGCTAGCTGGCCTTGGTTGTTATAACAATCAGTAGAAGCAAGAGCCTCTGCATACTATTTGTTGGCACAAATTACAAATTATAAAGTTTTATCACTTTGAGAATGAGCAGTGTCTCCACAACATGCTGTTAATTTCAGAAAGTTTAGTTAGAAGAGGCTTAGCTAAAAAGAAAAATTACTTAAAGGAAAATTAGTTCTGTTTTACCTCAAACAAGGACAGTGAGCTTAGACTTAAATCTTCTCTTTTTTTCTTGTCTTTCATCTCTGAAATAGATTTCCATTTCAGTTTTTCTTCTCTTGTCCCCTTTTTCTTGCCTTTCATTTTCTTCTCTGCTCCTCACACTTCCTTTTGCCAATGGAACCACAAGCTCTACCCTCTTAGAATCATCGAATCATAGAATGGTTAGAGTTGGAAGAGACCTTAAAGATCATTGAATTCCAACTCCCCTGCCATGGGCAGGGACACCTTCCACTACAACAGGTTGCTCAAAGCCCCATCCAGCCTGGCCTTAAACACTTCCAGATATAGGGCTTACACAACTTCTCTGGGCAACCTGTTCCAGTGTCTCGCCACCCTCACAGGAAAGAATTTCTTCCTCCCCTCTTCTAGTTTAAAATCACTATCCCTTGTCCTGTCACTACACTCCCTGACAAAGAATACCTCTCCAGCTCTCCTGTAGGCTCCTTTCAGGTACTGGAAGGCTGCTGTAAGGTCTCCCCAGAGCCTTCTCTTCTCCAGGCTGAACCCCATCTCTCTCAGCCTGTCTTCACAGGAGAGTGTTCCAGCCCTCATCATCTTCGTGGCCCTTCACTGGACCTGCTCCAAAAGGTCCATGTCCTTTCTATGTTGAGGACTCCAGAGCTGGACACAGTACTCCAGGTGGGGTCTCACAAGTACAGAGTAGAGGTGGAGAATCACCTTCTGTGAATATGTTTCCTTCCTCTCCTTTTATAATCGTGTATCTAAGTCAAATATTCAGGCAATGCCATACACCACTATGGCATGCACATTAAGGAGAGAATGCCTGGGAAATGGGATTGAAATGCTTTTTCACCTTCATTCTGGGTAAACAGAAGCTTTCTTTTAAACAGGAAATGCTAGAATGATTCTATTTAAGCCTAATAGTTTAATGAAAAACATGTTAAAATAAGCAGACTAATCTGAAGCTTTGTAAAACTTTGAAGCTTTACAAACAATACTGCCTAATACTTCTGAAGCGCAGTGGCTGAACTAGAACTTCTCATTTCCAAAGAGGTGCTTTATACAGAGCATATGATATATGTGAATGCATCCTCCATTTTTTTCACACATCAGTTTATAACTAGGGCAATTTTATTGTTTTCCCCCTTCCTAAAACAAAAAATATAAAATTTTTCAATAACAGCTTTTCTATTCTCTCTATAGAATAAAAATTCTTTAAAATCCTCCCAAATTATTTTTAAGCTGTCAAATTCCTTGAAAATATTTGTCATTACTTCAATTAGATAATATAGAAAATAATAGGGGTATTATATATCTATCAATAATACATACAATGTTATTTTCTATATAAAAAATATAGAGAACAAAACATTAATTGCTAGGAGTGGTTGAATGAGTCAACTAACTTGGGTAAATTCATCTGAAAATAAGCTGGAATTTCAAAAAGTTTTAGGGTCTGAATCTGTTCCAAAGAGCATGTGGAAGTGCTAGGTTAAAATGAAGTTTAGCTTCACATATAGGTAAAATTAGATAAATCTTATTATTTTAAAAAACTATTTTATCAGGATATTTCTAATATATATAGTATACACATGATGATTATGTTGAGAGTTATGTCAGTTATAAGAAGAATCAGCAGCTTAACTTGGATAAATGGTAATGTTAAAATCTGTTTTCAGTCATGCTCCAAATAAACTTAAATGTCTCATCTTGTATCCCTTCACTCAGTAGAAGAGACGTAAATGGTGCAGGTGCACACAATTACACTACTTGTCCTTCTGCCAAACCATCTAAAACGTTACTGAAGATTACAGACATCATTACAAAAATAACCGGATTTTTTTATTCTTAGTTAATATTCATTTTTCCAGTGTAAGCACTTCAGCTATCACAAAGCATTTAAGAAAATGGAGGGGAAAGAGTTGCAGGCTCGGAGATTTATAAGAGGTAAATCATAAGGACTGTGTCTGTCTCAAATTATGAGAAAAAATATTTGAAAAGAATATGACGGGGGCATAGTTGTTAACACTTCTTTTTTCAGCAGATGTCTCATGACTAAGAAATAGTGACATTTCAGATAGTCAAGTTAATAGCCACAGTAGAATAGCAATATCCTGAGTGCTGAAGTAATTTTGGGCTCAACTTTGTTTTCAGGAAGATTATGACATCTCTATACTGAGATTTTTTTCATAGTCATATGGACTGAAGTTTTCAAACCAGAATGGTTTGGTCTCTCAAAACTATGCCTCCCTTTGCTTCATATATGTACCTTAGACATATGTCCTGACATCAATAAAATCATGGCACAGAATATAACTTTTAATTTACAAAGCACCAACACAATTTCATACATCTTCATATTGCTAAATTAAATTGCAAATTGTCTGTTATTCCACATTCATTTTCCTACATGCCTATAGCATGCACATGAACAGTCTTAAATATAAAAAGCCTGCATCATGTAGGTTCATGGAATATGATAATTTAGTGAAAATTATGTCTTGTGAAGTGGTTTTTGTCCTTCTTTTGCTGTCTGTTTTCTCCATGTTACTTAAGCAGAGTTATTTTCTCTTTGATATCTCTGGGGGTTTATCCTACATCTTTTAAATATGTTTTTCTCAAGAAATTATTTAATATCTGAACAAATTTTAGAATAACTTTGATTTATGCATCATAATTAAACCTTTGGGATTACTGTAATTCAGATTCACAAATTGAAAGTTCAATTACTTTGATCTTAGTGCACTTTACCTGTTTATGCTGTCAGCAGATTCCTGTAACTACATTCAATAGTCTCTGAGCTATCAACTCCACTTTATGACACTTTTTAGTATGTAAACCTATCTAAAAAAACCCAAAAATTAACCAATGAAAAAACACCCAGCTGCCATTGACACTATCATGTAATCATTTTATCATTAACATTATCATATATGTCAGTCTCAAACAACATGAAATACTGAGATTTATGTATTGTTTCTTTTTTTTTGTTTCTTTTATTGTTTCTTTAAAAAGGTGATTAATCACAGAATCATGGAATGGCTTGGGTTGAAAGGGACCTTTAAAGTTCATATACTTTAAATCATAGTTTATATCAATGTGGTCAAAGGCCTGTCAAACCTGACCTTGAACATTTCCCATGATGGGACATGCACAACTTCTCTGGGCAACCTCTTCTGGTGTCTCACCACCCTCACCATAAAAAAAATTATCCTTATGTCAAATCAAAATCCACCTTCTTTCAGTTTAAAACCATCACCTCTTGTCCTGTCACTACAGGCCTTTGTTAAAAAAGTTTCTGTCCATTTTGCTTACTTATCTGTAAAACCCCGTATTATTTTTCACATCCCTCACCAAATTCAGTCCCAACTGCACATTAGCTTTCCTGATCCCATGTCTATATATCTGGCCAGTATCGCTATATAGTTCTCTGAATACACAGCCCTGGTTCAACTGCCTCTACATTTCCTTCTTATACTTAGTTTAACCAGGATGCTCTTACTGAGACTTGCTGGTCTTAAATATGGTTACAGAAAAATCTACAATACTTAACTTTCTATTAAGAGATGAAAAAATATATCAAACTACTGTTTTCTCACTCTCACTTAGCTTTACCCCAGAACCCATCCTGAACTGGGAATGCTTCCTTAAATAAACTAGGCAATACATTAAATTTTTATAGCCTTAAGTCTTTTTTTTACCATTCTGAATTATTTTTGTTTCTAATTAAAACATCTTTTAGCTAACTGAAAAGCACACAGCCTGTAAAGTGACACTCTTAGAAAAGAAGGGTTTAATACATAAACCCTTGGGTTCCTTTCCTCAAAAAAGTAACCTAACATTAATTTTTTATAAACTTTACTTGGAAAAAGTTCCAGAATGTACTTCCCAGAATAAAGTACAGTATATTCTATTTTAAAAATATTGATTTTATTCTTGTTTCAAACTTGCTATTTGAGCTGAGTTCATGAGACTTCAATTAAACCTTGGTCATCAGGTCTTCGATTCAGTACTGTATTTCTAAATACAGTGGCACAATGTAGCACATGAGCCACAGAACAACCTCCGTAACCTTAAAAAAATATAGAAAATATTATTCTATATTCCATAAATTCTACATTCTATAAACTTCTATATTATTATATGGAAAATAAAAAAAAAAAAATAATTCTGCCAGTGCTCAAAACTTAGAGGATCATAACTTAAAGGCAGCCAACTTATAGGAAAGGTTAAAAATAAGTAGTCATATGAAATAGTTTCCATCATGCAGTCTCTAGTGACTTCATTTTCTCTACCTTTTCTTCTCAAAAGCTATAGCTTGAAAGCTGTTAAACCTTGAACTTTTAGTGGTGACTAGTGAAATTGTATTGGGATATTGCATATTCAGAAATCAGTGTCAGATCCATAAGATCTCATAACATATGTCTGAAATCTAAAAGGAAAATAGTAGTAATAAATTCATGTATCAAATCTAACTTCAGATTTATAAACACGTTTTATTGTCCATGGTGTCAAATGAATTTTATAGTCCAAAGAACACAGCCCAAAAATATGAGAAAACACTCCAAAATAAAAGAGAACAAGCCATTCTAAGCTGTGAATAATATGCTCCTTCATTAAAAGTCAAAACATTATTATACTCCCACATTCCTTGTTAAAACTACTCTGGCATACACAAAAATAAAAGACATGTTCCCGGAAACAGCAATCAGATTGTGAAGGATTCACTGAGTAGAAAGGAACTACAATCGGTGATAAATTTGAACTTCAGTAACAGTTTAGCCAGCTTTACATGTTCAAAGTACTTTCTCTCTGATAGATGGTCTAGGAAATGTCAGTATTTTCAGTTAATACTATCAAGTAAAATAATGCAGTATCTTCTTCAACATTTTAAAATGTTGTTAACTTTTCATATAGTTTTATTTTTTTAATAATTTAATCATTTACATTGATTTCAAAAATAAATTAAAGAATGTGGTAAGTAAGAAATGCAAAATGAAGATCTGAAAGAATTACAGAAAATTATTTGGTAGACCTTGGGATAACCAATTTCTAGTTGCTATGGATATATCCAGCAGAAAAACAAATCCTACCATAGTTAGAGTGAATTTAATGGAAGTGTTTCCCTTCTGATCAAATAAGAATAATACATGGTATAATAACTCAAAGTATTAGCTAACTTCCTGCAAGTAACCTTTTCTAAACCCCAACTCCTTTCCTTGTTGTACAGGAAAACACTAAAGCTTCACTATTTGCTGCTTCCTCTGTGAATAAAATCTCGATAGTTAAACTCTGAAACTCATAACTACTGCTGCATAATCCCACTGAGAACCCACACAGAGAGTTTCAATAATAAAAAGTAATCAGGCTTGTTAATTTTTGCTATGTTTTTATAGCCCTAGCTATCATAAATCCCAAGTGTTTTTTCCCAGCATTATTTTTCTCCTCAGCTAATACATTCACATTTTTAATCAATGTTAAAGTTATTCTACTGATAAACTAATAATGTAAAAGGTACCTACTCCCAGTATATCCAAAATAAAAACTGTTCTTTTTGAAAGAGTACCATTAGGATTTGTTTGCTACTGCTTACAGAAGTGAAATATGCTTGTTGTTGCATAGTTTGGGGATGTGCTTTTAAAAATAACCACGTTCATTTGAAATGTAAACAAGCTTCCTTTTGGAAATATAAGGAACACTTATAACTTGAAGATCAATTCCTCTTAAAGGTAATTAAATCCTGATAACAGGGCCCTTAGTAGGTAGTAACTCCCAGAATCTTAATGGAAAGCTTTTATGAATGTTCGGAAGAAAATGGAACTGTCAATATAGATAAATTTATAAAGAACTAGGGCAAAAATTTACAATAACAACCAATGAAAATTCATAATTTGTAGGTTTAATTGCAATGAAACTCAGCAGAGCTATTCATATGTTCTCAGTTTCTGGCCTTGGTTTGTGACTCTTGCTGCCACAATATTAAGAAACCAACTTGTGATTTTATCAGCTAAACAGTATTCAAATGTCTCCAAACACCCACTTAGAGAGGGGCAGTAAGCTTCTTTTGTGTTGGCCTATCCTTATTACTTGAGCAACACGTATTCTATGATTGTGAGCAAAAAGGTTTTGGTCTGCTTACCCCTTTGCTCTTTCTGAAGACACTTGGGTAGAAAGGTTAAGAAAATTGTTACTGTTTTCTGACCCTCAGCCAAAGGATTTTTGCATACAAGTTGCCTTAGGTCAAAACACAAGCTGGTTTCAATTTGCTGTGAGACAGAAGCAACACTCAAGGGAAAAAGACAATAAAGAACCATGTGCACACATTGTTAACTTGGTATTTGAGAAAGCCACTGAATAACAAATGCCTTCTCCCTTTCTTTCTCTAACCCTTCCACCTGTGGTACTTCACAAATCAATGAATTATATCATAATTTTCACCCTACAGCTAACCTGAGGTTTCTTGGCATGTTTACTTTGCAAAAGGTGCCAAACCAAATCACTGGGGTTTCTGAAAAGCCTAAAAAGCTGGATTTCAGATTTTAAAAGTAAAAATCTTATCAAAAGTATTCTTTAATGTTGATAAAATCATGGGGTTTAGACTAGATGTAACCCTGCTCTGTCAGAATTCAAAACCCTAGGCTATCGTTTCATCAGTTATGTAGAGCTCTGATATGGCCATAAAGTAAACAGCTAAAAAGGCCATTATGGACTAACAATGGACTAGCTGGTACTTTCTGAGATTCAAAAATACACCAAGGAAGAATATATACAATTAGCTGACCTTGAACAGTAGCGCACAAACTATACTGAACTGCTCAGGATTGCTTATCTAATAAAGCATTCTCAGTATATATAATCTTTGGCACTGGCTCCTTGAAGACTTCCAACTTTGCAGGGCTGTGCCATATATTTGATAAAGATCCACTGGGGATTTTCATCCGCACCAGAAAAATTCATTTTGAGTCAAATGAACTCAAAATTATGCAACAGAAAATGTTTCTTCAGTAAGCTAAATCAAGAAGATGAATTAGATAAATCTTCAAGACTGAAAGTTAGCAACAGCCCTCTTGGAGAACCATAAATAAAATCAACCAGTCGTTGAACACATACAATTCAAAAAAATGCAGGCCACACAGAGAGATATGCAGATATTTTCCATTTGTGATGCTGCTAAAATAATATTTTTGCACTTCCCATACATCACATATATAACTATTTTTTTAGAGAAAAAGAGAAAATCACTTCAGGATTGAGTTTATAATGTATTACTGTAAATTTCTATATTTTAGAGGCTGAGGATAGTATATTATAGGAACTGAGTAAAAAAAATTAGCTTCTTGAGCTCATAGTTTCCTCTTGGTAAAAAGAGGATTGTATAGATGACAGATGAGATCTTGAGCTCATAGTTTCCTCTTGGTAAAAAGAGGATTGTATAGATGACAGATGAGATCTTTTTGATCTTGAAAATCGCTTCACTTCTTGATAGGTCTGGTAATTCATGGGATGTTTTGTATCACCTTTCTTTTCTACTTTCCTTTCTACTCGCAACGTGACTGAATGGTGAGATGGATGGAGATAGTTTTTATATGACTGAGGGAATTATAGAAAGTGTTTGGCTAATATCCTGGTCCGATTCAGGAATGACTTCTTTAGAAGCAATACAGAAATAATATTTCACAGGAACAAAATTTTATGTAAATTCTGAATGTATCTGGAAAGGGACAACTGAGCTACTTAAATGTGTGTAGCAGGGATCTTCAAATGCACAGATTTTCCTTAGAGATGGTGATCATTTGATGTTGCAAAATACATCAAGTAGGATTTCTGAAAAAAAATACTTTCTTGTGACATTTCTAATCTTTTTATCTTAATAAGCCTAAATCCACATTTTGACAGTCTTACCATATGTATAAGTACATCTGTATTGCATGTGGTCTCTAACGTCCAGGCCCCTGAATTGTTTTCTGTCTCTTGTCACTCCATGATAATTTTTTGGAGTAGTGGTTCAGTTTTCACAGACATAGCAAGAACAGGCATTGTGGATGCAGCTGGTTCTGAAACAAAAAAGAAAAAAGTTAGGCTACAAATACAGAAGGAAAGAAGGAAATTTAAAAAATTGTCCTACCACAGTATCTAAACAAGGTTGCATTGGAGGAGGTAGTTGTGTGTGATATCATTAAAAATTATATGCTGTACCCGATGTCACAGCAAAACATATATTGCTTATTATGTGCATATATTGGATTTTTCTAACTCACTGAAAATAAATATAAATGATGTTGTTTTTACAACATTAATGAAGATTTGATATCTTTGGCAATATAGGAGTAGTTTCTTTTCTTTCTCCTTTGTCTCATTAATCTTGCTGAGGAAGATGTAGTTACTTCAATATATTGTTGATTTTTGTACCGTCTTTTGGGCTCAGGATAATGAGTTACAAAAATGATATTGATCTCACATCAACCAGGTAAATCTTCCATGACCTTGTATTCTCTTTGCCTTCCCCACACCCCTGTCCCCTTTTGTTTGTTTTGTTAACTTTTCTAATACATCCTAGAGTAAGATGCTTTTACTATACAAATTATTCGAGCAGAATGAAGGTAAAAAAACATGTTACTTACATGCTGTATTGCAACAAATTTCTCTGTCTAGGTCCTCAAACTTCAAGTAAGCTAAAATACTCAGTTGTTCAATTATATTCTCATCCTTGTATTGATGTTCATTCACTCCCATCTTTTTTTTTTTTTTTTCCTTGAATGAACTCTGGGAAATACTAGAATAAAAGAAGTATTTTAATCCCTGCCTGCATAATGTCACTTTGATCTTCCAGAGTGATTCTGCAACCTTAAATTCCCTCCAAGATGGATTGTATTATTGCTGTTCATCTTGATGAAGATATTAGCAAAGAACAGAATACGTACTATTGCCTTTAGGCATAAAGCAAACACTTACCTTGATACTATATTTCTGTTGGCAGAACTTTTGGATTTTTTGTGTGGAATCTTAGTAAAGATTTCAGGACTTCACAGTGACAGAAAGGATGAGTTTATTAAGCCAAAAGCAGACAGAAAGTTAAAGCATCTGCAACAACTAGCAAAAAAAACCAAAACCAAAACCAAACCAAACCAAACAACAACAACAACAAAAAAACACAAACAAACAAACAAACAAAAAAAAAAACCAACAACCAAGAACATTCTTTTTCCAGACATTATCTTGAAAACTGGAATTTCTTCTATGTTCGTTCAACCTTTTTCTCCATCCACCAGCAGTCATTTCCATAAGGTTATTTTCCATAATCTTTAATGATTTGATAGGCAAGAACATTTACCTATGTCTTGTCCCTCTGAACTTACCAGATATTCTAAATGAAGAAGAAACATTCTTTGATGTAAGACATTGAGATAATCATAAGTTCATAACACTGTGGTCATGGACCATTAAAGCTATTTTTCCAAACTTCCTTTATTGGACTTAATCAAATTCCTCAACAGGTTTATTTTGGTTTATTCTGGTTTATTCCCATTATCTTTATAATATGCGTAGGAGTTTCTGACACTTTTATTCCCTCAAACATGATACTGGACAGTATGAAATTTCATCTTTCAGAACATGAAAATCTATTCTGCCACCACTAAGAATGATTAGGAGTCAGAATCTTCACATATTGTCTCTGCTGACAATTCCTCTTTTTTTTCTTTATTTTTTCTCTCTCTAAAGGCTATGACATATATATAAGTTTCGAAAAAAAATCTGAATCACAATAAAAAGTAATCTGTTTTCATGCTATCGCTCATCTAAAAGTACCTTATCTCCTTCTAAAAGTACCATATCATGATCTTTGGTCAAGAAAAAGATCAAGTAGTTCTTTCAATACTATTTGCCAACTGACTGTTAGAGATAACAGGTAGGAAAATGAAAAGTGAGTGGGGGTTTTTGTTGAAATTTTTGTTTCCTTCTTGTTTATAAAGTTCACTTTTTATCCTTTCTAAAAAAAAGCTTGAAAGTAATGGATATTCTCTAGTATGTCCTGATTCTTTTTTTAATTCTGGCAATATATGTTTAAGCCTTGGGCAATGACATGGGAGTAAAAGGTTCTTCTAATGTGAACTTAAACTCATCAAGAACAAACAATGCCCTTAGAGAATCATTATTTGCAGAAACAAAGCCACAAGCAATTTTTAGGAGCTTTATTGGAAAATTTTTACATCATTTTAATATACCAATCATTAGAAATAATCAGCATTATTGCCACTAAAAGGAAGCTCTGCATTCACAAATGAAAAAAAGGCACTATTAAAAGTTAAGAACAGATAGGCAGTTTTAAAATTAATGAGTGTGAGCAAAGAGACTTTCAAGCTAACATTATGGAACACAGAGAAGATGTAGACCTTGTTCCCAAATTGTTATGTCTATTTATAAATAGAAACACACTCAACATCAGCCACTGGGCAAATCAAATTACTTAAAACAGCCACATAATTTTTTTTCAATCTGGTGGCCAATTCCCTCCCTGCCACCAGTGCTCCCATAGCTTATTGACAGGTAGATTCACTCATTGACCAGAAGTGACATAATTAAAAACTGCTGCTGTATTACAAATTGCATTTTTCTCAGGTCACAAAGTTGCCAAGTTGAGCAATTGTACTGAGACTAAGAGCCATATTTTAAACTGAAATGCCTCATTTTCATGAAATTCATTTACATGCTTTTACTAGATACATGCTAACCTGAGGACAGGCTGAGAGAGCTGGGGCTGTTAAGCCTGGAAAAGAGCAGGCTCTGGGGAGACATTAGAGCAGCCTTCCAGTATCTGAAGGGACTCTACAGGAGAGCAGGAGAGGGACTCTGTCAGGAAGAGGAGTGATAGGACAAGGGGTAATGGTTATAAACTGGAAGAGGGGAAATTTAGATTGGATATTAGGAAAAAGTTCTTTACTGTGAGGGTGGTGAGGCACTGGAACAGGTTGCCAGGGGAAGTTGTGGATGCCCCATCTCTGGAGGTGTTTAAGGCCAGGCTGGATGGGGCTTTGAGCAACCTGGTGTAGTGGAAGGTGTCCCTGCCCATGGCAGCAGGGGTGGAATTCAATGATTTTCAAGGTCCTCTCCAACTCTAACCATTCCATGATTCTATGACATATTTTAAACTGAAATGTCTCATTTTCATGAAATTCATTTACATGCTTTTATTAGATACATGCTAACCTGTACCTGGCTAGATCCCTGTAAATTTCAATAGTTTTTAATGATGTTCACATAAACGAAGGACTCTACTAGCCCAGCACAATTTCAAGATCAGAGCCCAAACCTTTTGCCTGCATAGGTTAAACTACATTTTCCTGTGTTCTCTTTTGCTATTATGTACTTTATATAGACTTCAGCCACATTGCTTGCATTTATTACTGTTACATTTTGTTTGATATGCATGTCCTTAGAGAAATTAGCATGGAAATATGAAAGTATTGCTTATTAAATTCTCGATTGGGAGGAGGGGAGTATTAATAGTTTTAGCATCTGTATCACTTTTTTGATTGTAATGATCAGTCTCATTCATTTTTGTGATCCACAAATCTTAAGTGAAGTTGATCAATTTCTACAGAAGCAGGGCAGTGCAGATGTATGGTATCACTTTCAGGACTGGTAGCTTTTTAATCTATATTTTGATTATGTGAGTCAGTCTTATACCAAGCTTAGAGCTAAGCAGAATAAAATCAATAAATTATACCAACTTTTTACAGTAACTTTTCTACACTATAAATAGAAGTCATTTTCTTCTAACCCATTCCTTTAGAAAAATTCCCTCTCAAGTGTGGAATATTTTGATTAATATATAGAAATACACAATGCTTGTTCTACATAGTCTACATATCCTGAAGCAAATCTAAAATTAGTTAAGTGGTTGAGCCATGAGAAAAGACTATATGAATCTTCTGACATTGACGCAAGGCACAAATATTGAATATTCCTTCTAGGTTCAAAATTTACATCAACCTTCATTTATCTCACAAAGATATTTAAACTGTTATTTAATAATGCTGTTTAATAATGACATTTTGCATACAAATCAATCCTGTAAGAGACATATAACAAACACCATACAAGATGCCTGAGTTGTAAACACATATATATACAGCATTATAATTTGAATATTCATTCAGAAGTTAATTTGTAGACCCCAAAGTTTTATTGTTTCTAGATCTGCCAATAGAAAAATGAACATTTGCCAGTCTACGTGTTAGGGGCTGTGATAGTACACTGTGCTCCAGACACAAGAATAGCTGGTTATCATAGTGATTCTCCATCCTATACCACTAATTAAGAAAGTGAGATGAGACAGCTCTAGGTGTTATGCTTCACAGCAGAAGAATTGTTCAGAGAATTCAAATGAACAGTGCTCTCTTGACTTGTTCCTTTATTGAACCATATCCTGACGTTACTCCTTGAGACTTGTTTCTGTAAGCTGATATATCCATTTCAATGGCTAGTCACACTGAAAAAAAGCTACTAGGCTTGTGGAAACTCAGTAGTTTGTATCTCAATTTAGTATTTTTAAGGCTCAAATGGTGATTTTAATGGTGTGTTTATGAAAAGCACAATTTTAAATACAACTTCTAGTTAAATGAATGTCAAATAGAATCTAGCTCAAATTAGCAGTCAGTAAAGATACTGAACATACTTTAGGTAGAAGTATAATCAAAAGATAAAAAAATACTGCAATGCATTTAAAAGAAAATTGTCATTGAATCAATGCTATTTATAAATAAATTCCATAGGGTTGAATGTGTATCATATCTGTTTTTATTCAATACAAAAGAAACAATCTCTGGTAATATAAGTAATGTTATGCAAGATGTTGATTTAAGAGGTCAGCAAGGCATACTGAGCTGGCTCTCACTTCACAAAATAGCAAGTTTTAAACTAATCAAAGGAATGTTCCTTTTAAAACTTGCTATTGCCATGTTACTGTTGTATGTTGAGAGGAAAGGTAGGGAGCCATTTAAACTGAAAAGAGTGAGTTTGAAAAAACTCATACATCCTCAGTCCTAGCCTGACTAGTAGATACAAACTAAAAACAAACAGACAGGCATAAAGAATATAAACAACTCCCCTAAATAAGTATTTAAATGATTCAGTCAAAATTATGTGGAATTCAGGCACTTTGGTATCAATTTGCAGTTCTGAAAACCTTGATCAATGGCTCCTTAGCCTAGATTTCTGATGACTCAGGCTGAGTCATCTGGATGAGATTTTAAACTCAGCTGACCCTAATCAGACACAAAGCTGTGGAACAAAACCAAAAATTCAACACCGTCCCCTCATCTTCTACTGGAAAAAGTTGTTTTTCAGAACCAATATCTTGCTCTCAGTCTTCCTTACAAAGTGGAATACTCTTTCATTATAGCCACAGATACTGGGATTCCTCTGATACTATCCTAAATGAGGCTCATGTAATGCTGTAAGACTCAACTCCATACTATAACCTAGCCATTCTGGGTACTGTCCCACACAAGTACGTAGTATAACATGTCTCTCACCTTAAGCCTCATATGCACATGTATTTAATTGGAATTGCTTCTGCACATGCATTTGAAATGTTGTTCACAGAAGTTTGGAACTTAAGCTGTTTGAGTGTACTTTATAATTCCCACCTCCCCCTTTTCACCTATTTGCTTAGCCTAAAGTTCACAGAATCATAGAATGGTTTCAGTTGAAAAAGACCTCTAAAGATCATATGAGTCAAGATTAAACAATTTTGGTTTTGTTTAGTTCACAGAAACCAGACTTCGGTCTGCTAAAGAAACAGAATACAAAAATTAAAAAGTGACATATTAATTTAAAGTTTGGAAGAACCACAAGATAAGAATACAGGTATGACAGGTGTTCTAAATATTCTTCCTGGGGAGAAGGGATGGTTATTTTGTTTCTTTCTGCAGTTTTGTGGTTGGGATTGGGTTGGTTTCTAAGGTTCATTTAAAGGATGAGGGGCAATGGTTCTAAATTGAAAGAGGGAAGATTGAGATTAGATTTTAGGAAGAAATTCTTTACTGTGATGTGACACTGGAACATGTTTCCGAGTGAAGTTGTGGATGCCCCATCCCTGGAATTGTCAGGACCAGGGTGGATGGAGCTTTGAGCAACCTGGTCAAGGGCGAGGTGTCCCTGCCCATGGCAGAGGGGTTGGAACTCAATGACCTTTAAGGTCCCTTCCAACTCTAACCATTCTGATTCTATAATTTCCAGCTGGAACAAACCAGGAAGACATCTGCTTTCTGTCTAAAGGACATCTGAGGAAACTTTACAGGAATTAATAGAGTTATATGGCCTGAAGCTGGACTGGATATGAAAAAGTAATTAACTTTCAACTAATATTGGAACAGCTGATTTCACAACATTTTGCACAACACAGAACTCATATGACTTGAATCACAGTCTTGGACATTCACAGATTTCCTCTGAGACCTCATGCAATCCTTTCACCAACACACCTACCTGAACATAGGTGCTTTACGTGGACAGATTTTTAAAGATTTCTCAGTTATTCTGATTCAGGACCGATGGGCCTTCCTTAACATATTCTGATGTATTTAATGAAGTTCCTTGCCACAAAACATATTCACAGAGAAAGGAGATTGTATCATATTTGAGCTAACCTATAATTTAATAGTTCTGTCCACTTTTCCTTCTCAGAACCCAAATGGAAAGGTGGATGTATTTCTAGATACTATCACCTACAGTATTGTTTGAATCAATGGCAAGATGGTGAAACACTTTTAAACAATACTTTTTCATTATTGTTTTTGGTGTACTGCTATCAGCCAGGAAATCCTAAAAATACATTTACAAACTTTTAATTAATCAGCCTTTAGTTGTCCTAATAACTGTTAGAAATAAGTGTTGAACATCAGTCTTTGTTCTATATTTAAGAAATTATGCATGTGAAGCATTCATCACTCTACTTGAAGAACACAAGTTCCCAGGATCTTACACCCTGCATGGAGCAATTCATTAAATCTCATATGATGTAGTAAGTAAGCATGACGATTCTTGCAGAAGTTACTGGGTGTCTTCTTTGTCTTATATGTGCTAACAAATTTCTCACTCCAATAGATGAAATGAGCTAATGAATGATTTATCTGAAGGGCATGAACATCCTTCATCCTCGTGATGACAAGATTTTTCAGCAGTACAGCTCTTTCCCTGGTAAAACAAAGTCGAAAAGTGAATATCCAGCCCAGAAAACAAAGAAGAATGAGTCACATTATCTTACCAGACAAGGAATCAGACAAATGACTATGAAATAACAAACAAAGAGGTTCCAAGAAAAAGTTCAAGAATACAAAAGAACATGTTTGTAAAGGAAAAAGCATCAGATAGGTAAATACAGACTCAGAAAAGATGCTAAGAACCAAAAAGGCCAATGAGGGCAAGTACAATAAGTGGCTCATGAAGTTAAAATCTTGAAAAAAAAAAATGTAGGCTGGAACAACATTTGCCTTTAGTTTCAGATGGTCAACCTTCGATCAATAAAGTCAGTTCTAAAAGAAGTTATATTTGGTGTGAAGTTTCATTAAATAAATTATAGATGTCTCCTAATCATACTGCCATATGAAGTCCTCCACAAGTCTTACCCAACAGTCCTACTCCTCCTATTCAGGCTGTCTCTGGTAGTTTCAATATCAATTTTCATTCTGAAACTGAATTTTGTAATTACTTCACATGTCCACTTTTATTGCATTTTTCAATGTTTGGCATCTTTCCTGAGACTGTATTTTTCCACTTGTTACCTGCTCCACCGCTGAAGCATTTTACTTGTACATTTTTTTTTGTTTCCTCAGTGTCACATCCTGGTTTGGACTTATTATGACATACTGAGTTATTTGATTTCTTGTCTGCTAAGGTTTCTTTAATCCAGTGGGGTTGTGATTGATATAAATGAATTTTTAACTTCTCCTGGAAGTTGTCCTTCAATTCACAGATTATAGTTTAGAACTTCCAAATAAAATATTGGGAATATTGATATAGCATCTACTATTTGCAAAGTATACCGAATATTGTGTTGAAAAGTATTTGTGTTGAAAATTAAGACTGTTTTAGCCCTATGTGTGATCACATCCCATAAGTTTCCCCTTCAGCTGTCATTTGAGTTCTTGTGCTTGTTTTCCAAGACTGTATTGTATAAAAGCTGAAAAGATGAGTTAGTCTATATTTGTAAAGGAAAGTGAGAGTTCAGGATAGTCACAAATGGTTGCTGCAATCACATGTACTCATATGGGAGAAACATAAGAAAAAAAAGTCAACAGAACCTCAAAACTTGGTAACTCTTAGTAAAAATGTCACTAAGTAAAATATTTCATTGAAAAATATAAAGGAATAGCAGCATATTATTTTTCTATGTCCCCTTCTCTAACTTTGGTTAAAAATGTGAAAACATAATATAAACCTGAGATCTAGGCAAACTGTACTCTGTGTTGTGTTTGTGTGGTCAGTTCAATTTCAGACAGGCAAATATTTCTCAAAGATATTTCCAAGCTGGTAAAAGAATAAAAATTATTCACCAGAATATTTTTTTTGCTGGACTAAGCCCTTTTTTTTTTTTTTTCAAGAAGCCATTTTGAATATGCAGTATTTGTATGTTAGCTTGTCTGTCTTTAAAGAGGAAACTAAGGTCAATTGTAGGGTATTTCAGCCTTCTCATTCTAACTCCTAAGTGGCATATACCTGCATGATCAACTGAAGATAGAGCTCTACGTTTCTTCCTGCATTCTGAAGCAACTGCTGTGCAATTACAGCTGCCTGACTTCCATGCAGCAGTATCTGAAATGTTTTGCAACTTACTGACTACAAGAATGGGTGGAGTGAGTGGTCACTCCCAGTACCGAGCTGTGTAGATGTGCCTCAAAATGTCCAAGAGTTAAGTGGGATTTTCCTTTCCCATGTATTTCCTATTGTATACCAAGGCTGTGTTTTCACTCTGTTTATGCAGGTAGCTGTTACATTCTAGGAAGACAAAGTATAAAATCAGGAAGGGGAGAAGACTTCAGTATCTTGCCAGTATGGAATTTAGAAGACCTGAGAATGAGAAAAAAAGGGGGCAAATACAAACAAAGAGTCTTCAAATATCAAGACTAGAAAGTCTCAGGTGTTCAACAAGGATAATGAGATCTGCTAGGAAAAGAGCTCCTCCAATGGTTCTGCTGCCTAACTCATCTTTTGTTATTGAGAATTTAAAATTATCCAGAGAAATAAGCTAGTAAAAAAGGGTTCTCACTATCTCTATGGTGATTTTTTATTGCAGGTTGTCACTCAACATGTATTTATCTAGCATAAAAAGTTGACTTCTCAAAAGTCTGAGTGGCCCTACCCACAAGGAAGGGACTGCTGCATAAAAAGAATGAGTACTTATTTTGAATGTTATTTAAATGGATATAAATATTATCCTATTCTTGAAATCGTATACAAGTAATGAAGTTGTGTCAGCCTCAGTGAACTGGAACTTTAATGCATAGTTCAAGTGTAAAAAGTGCCTCAGCAATCCTCATGCACACCTTGGCCAATTATTTATATTAACATTCAAATTTGCCCAAGGCTTACTCAAATGCTTCTTCCAATTGGGAAAAAAAAAATAATTGAAATGTTCAGAATGGAAAAGTCCCCATGTCATTAAAAAAGTTGCTTAAATCCATTCTTGACTGCTCACTTAGGGATGGGATTATGAAAGTAACAGATTTTCCATTAAAATCTTTATAGAATGAGCTAGTAGTTTTCTTAGAGGAAGTTCCCTATTTATTCTGTTTGGATATGGTAACAAGTGGGCTTGAAGGAACACTTAACCTTTCAAATAAGGAAATTAAAATTCTTTACCACATGCTGCTAAATGCTAAAACTGAAGTTTCCTGTGTTAATTCACATAATAATAATGCCATGCAGAATATTTGTCATAAACTCCAAAGTTATTTTTTCACAATACACATTCACCCACCCTAAAGAGACATCTTAAATGATGTCTGCTCACTCTACTAATGAAAAAGAAACAAACATTCTAGTAGAAAATACTGGAAAAGGATGAACTACTTTTCCAACACAATTCCTTTTGTCAAAGGAGGAACATTTAGGTAATTTGTCATGCCTTTTTTCATGCTTGTTTATCTCATCAAAATACACGTGAACAGGTTCCTTAATGAGGCACATTTGTTTTATTTAGATAATATTTGTGCAGCACTTTGAACATGTCAAGTGAAGTGCTGCGTAAGTGCTCAGTATTATTCAGACCAGTCCACACTTATTAATCAACTAGAACTCCCAATAGGCTCTGTTATTATTTGATTCTGATGTAGGCTATTCTCATGCAAGATAAGAAGAAATAATTTCAAAACTGTATCTCATGTAATACTGTGACTTAAGTCTATTAAATTGTAGCCATATTAGAGGGGAGCAGAATATCAGACTAAACACCTCTTTATCAAAAAAAGAATAAGAAAGTGTCCTGAGGGGCTTTACAGTTATGATTAAGAATCCTGAGTACACATACAAGTCACAAGTTCAATTTCAGTCCAGATCACTAGTGGATGAAAACCATGACCAGCTGAAAGTTATTTTCTTGCCTGTATGAAAATACAATTGTGTTCTGAGCTCATAGAGAAAAAAAGATCTGTATATTTAACACCAGCATCCTATGAGGTAGTACTTTCAGAAATGGCCTCAAGACTTTAGCATAAAGCACTCCTGTTCCAAACCAATGTAAATTAAGTCCTGAATTAGAACCTCCTATTTAAAGTTACATGGGGGTTAAAGACCAAAATGACAGTGAGAAATTAATTATTAATTTTTAGGGGAGAATAAATTAAAAATACTACACATTTGTTTCTAAAAGTAGCAGAAATTACTCCTATAGCCAAGGGAAGTAGCTACAGTACTCTTCCTGACATCTATATTGGCCTTATTTGAACCTTATGTATAGCATGCCACAATCAGAAAAGCAGAAATAGGAAAAAAAACCAAACCAAACCAAAAAACAACCCCACCCCATCCCCCAAAAAAAGAAAAAAAAAAAAAAAAGAAAAATTGAAGACTTCTCTTGAATAAAAGGCTTAAATAGTAGACAAAATTCTTTTGTAGTATCTAACATAGTGTACAGTATCTCATTTTCTGACATCTCGCAAAATTTCTCTTCCTCAGTTCAGTTATTCTGAGTCTTTAACATCAGTTTGTTATGACGAACATTCTTATGCTCATTATAAAGAGAGAATTAGGCAGTTCTTATGAAGGATCTTTGTGAAGAAAAAAATTAAGAAACTGTTTCCAAGGGAAGAAAACATAAAACAGGCATTAAAACATACTGAAAGAATGAGGACCAATAAATTAGCAATATTATGTGATATTCAAGATTTTTAAATGAGATTTATAAAATTTTGGAAAATTAAATTATGTATGTAATTTACTACTTAAATTTAATGTTATTAACTACTTAAGTATTGAAGTTCACCTCATGGTCAGAGGAAGGAAATGTTATTCAGAGGTTTGTGAAGGGACCGGTACTATTCAATGCATTTGCATCTGATGCAGTGAACAGAGAGAACAGTGAGGTGACAAGGCTTGTTGGTACTGCTGGGAAAAAAAATGACTGCATGAGAATTTAACAAAACTCAGAGACTAACTGATTGAATGAAATTCAATGTGAAATAGTACATAGAGTAAAATAAACAACAGTACACAGACAAAAGTAAAGTCTGAATTAAATATCACTCAAGACAGTTATGGTGAATAGGTCCTTCAAAACGACAGTCCATCAGCACTGATAGAAAAAACATTCAGAACTATTAGGAGAAGAAATTAAAAGCAGAGAACATCGCTTGGCTACTGCATAAATATTTTGAACTTGAGCACTCTTGATCTGCTGATGATAATCACTGGCAGTGTATCATGGGGAAAGATACAAAAAAATATCAAAGGTAAGAAAAAGTTTTAAACTTCTGTACAAGGACAGAGTCAATCAACTAGGAACTTAAAGATGTGACAACTATGTGGAAGATAAAACATAAGTTTGTATCATAATGTATGACGTATAGAAAAAAACACTTCCCTGTTTTCCATAGTTCATTGTTTACAACATTATATGAATTAAGGGTCATCAAATGAAATAATCAGGTACTAGTTTAAAACAAATGGAAGAAAATATATTTTTCTGTAACATATTATTCGATTGTAGCACTGACTGCTCTGAATGTTATGGTCGGTTAACAGGCGAGATGGGTTCAAACAATAATTAGAACAAAAATATTAAACTCAAAGATACAATTTCTAATCAGGAAGTATGTACCACAGACTGATGAAAACTAGAACTTACCCCCCAAAAAATTGTTTTAATATAAAAAGATTTACTCCCATAAGGAATTTATAGCCTTTTTCCAGGTAGAAAAGAAGTTCGAGTAGGAATACAGTTTATAACATTTTGGTGTAACAGTCCAGGAGTTTAAAATGAAACAGAATGGAACAGAAAGGAATATGGTTGGGGGACTTTGGCTTGGTTTTTTTTTTTTTTTTTTTTTCAATTTATCGGAAATAAGCATTTTTTTTTACCTTTTTTTTGACAGTAATATATGTAAAAACATCACAGTTTTACTTTAAAATGAATTTTATATCAGTCTTGGGACTATTCAATGAAAGATAAACTTAGAAGGGGTGATACTTTGCTACAAGGTGCCAAAATCCAAATGCAAATAAAATATAACTGGAGTGAGATCATGGTACAGGTAGGAAGCTTAGTTCAGTGATTCCACAACACACAGAGAAGAACGACTATAAGACCTCATTTCCAGACACACACACTATCAATCACCACTTGACTTCTCTTGACATCTCTATTTAATCAATGACTCAAGCATGTCACAGATATCACAGTGGAAAAAATTAATTTTTATTATTGAAATGTGATGTTTAAAATCCTTTCTTCCCAATTTATATCATACCATAATCTAAACTTTCTTCTTTTTTTCCCTCCAGTTATTTGTTGATGACAGTCATCAAATTGCACTCGTGGCTGTGCTTCGGTAGTTTTAAAAACTGTTACTTTCATCTGTGCCATTTCACATGGTCAGTTCTCTACGGGAGATTATTTTATACTCCATTACCTTCAAGTTGAACTTTGACTGAAGTATAGCTATTATGAAACCTTACCCAAAATCATAAATTTTCCTATAATTTAAAAGAACAGAATACGTTTTTCCATCCTTGGTTCTTTCTCTGGCCCCGCTGGTTTATATGACCTTAGGCTCTCATAATCTATAATGACATTGTAGTTAAAATGAGAAAGCAGGGTTTTTTGGTTGGTTTTGGGTTTTTTTTTAAATTGGATTCAATTGAACTCCTTCTGCAACTCCTTCAGATAACAGTGTGACCTGACAATTTCAGCTTGATTTTAAGAGTTATTTTAAAGTAAGTTTATATGATTAAAATTGTTTAAAGCCACCAGAATTTGAGCTCCGAGTCCTGCAATTTAACAAGTCATAAAATGTCCCATTCTTTGGTGACATGCTGCAGAATTACGCAACCTTTTTTCATAGAGATGCTCTGTTGAATTTGAACTAAAACCTATAGACAGTAGGGAGAAAAAGGTGTGTTTTAAAAGGCTAACTTATTGACAGTCTTTTAAAAAGTCATCTATAGTTCGAAGCCTGAAAAATCTTGGTAAACTGAATCCAAATAATTTTGAAGATCAGAACTAGGATATTTAAATGCTATTTCACCGTAACACTATCTCTTTGAGTTGACTTGTATTAAAAACAGACAGAAAAACAGCCAGAGATGGTCAGTATTTCTTTCCATTTCCAGATGGGATATTTGCACTGGGTTCATATATCACTTGTCCTTTCCAAAATATCAAATAAGATAGAAGTTTCTGCCTATTTTAGCTAAAAGGGAAGAAGCTTTGGGAACACTCTTGGCTTTAAAAAAAAACAGAACACATCCATGTAAAGCAATTTTTCATGTCACCCAGCATCACCAAAATACAGTCTTTAGATAAATTCTGCAGCAGAAAATGCAAGTAGGTGATCTGTTGTTTTTTTTTTTTTTTCCTGTGAGTTTCCTACCTGAATGTTTCCTTTCTTTGTTGACGTTTTCTTGAATGACTGATGTCCTGAAGCATTTTTTCGTACTCTGTAGTGGTCAAGGTGCAGATCTATAGATATCCCTTTGGATAATATGAAAAAACATACTGATACAGAATACAGATGGGCACCAAATCCTACAACCCATAAACTCTCAGTTTTGTTTTTTTTTTTTTCAGCGACAGTCTTTCTCTGTGTGCCTGCAGGTATCCAAACCTTGTGGTATTGTTCTAATGGCATGCTATGCCTCTGGGTGGGCTTTGGGATTTGCACACTCCAGAAATTTCATGTTCACTCTCTGGGATCACAGGAAAGGTAACTGAGGATAACCAAAAATTACAGTACTAATGTACTCACAAGAAGCCAAGATAATCTTGGAAGAAGAACATGCACAAAACAGCAGTTCTTTTTCTTTTACTAACATCAAGTAAGCTCTTGGTTACCAAAGATAAATTCAGATTGTTGTGAATTTTATGAAGACAAAAAAAAAATAATAATCCCTGTACATTAAGGCAGTCAAAATTTGGCATTCCAGAAATGACAATTATAGAGGCTCAAATAGGTGTAAAAGGTTAATACAACTAATGCAGCATTTCCAGAGAAGATAAATGTGCAGCTTGTTGAAGTGGAAGATTAAGTTGCTTTTCCTTTTGATATTATTGTTTCACAAAAAATGTGCTGTTCTGCCTGCTGCATTAATGCTTTTAGATACATGAAACTGAAACTCTTAGGAGCTAATACACTAACAGCATTCTACTTGCAAATCACGGCACATACAGAGGACTAGGCTTATATGTCAACCTGACAGCTGTCTTTCCATTTGGTGTTTAATGAACCCAGCAGCTTCATTTATAATTTTTCATCCTAATTTTATTATATGAGCTTCAAGAGGCCACACAGCACACTGCCTGCAAGAAAAGGTGTTTGGAGTGTTTCAGAGTCACACACAGTTATTTTCAAAAGATTCACTTAGATAGTATTCACAATTTTTGTGTACATGAATCAAGTCATTCCAAAGAAACCTGAATAATAAAAAAAAAAGTATTTTCTTCTAGCAAGGATTTAATGCAACACTAAATACTGCCCTTGTTAATCAGGAAATCTTACAGCATAGAGCTTTGTTGTTATCTGTTAGGCAAAGTTTTTTAAAATACTCCTTTTTTATTATTATTATTAATTATTTTGCGTATTTCCATAATACGTTTTTGCATAGCTGTAAATACACTCAGTACTAGCATTTATTTGCTCAGATTTCAGTGTAGAATTGGTTTCACACCTTAAACCTATTAGGATGCACAAATGAAACAGCTTCCTATCAGTGAAATAACAGTGGCAACTACTATGGATCTTGGTGTTTTCAGAAGTCTCTTGCAAAATGAGAAACCGATCCTAGTCTGCTGCTTATTCACACATCTTTTGGGGAAGAATTGAAAAAAAAGGAAAAAAAAAAAAAAGAATACTCAATCCTCTGCTTTTGTAATACTAACTTAGAATGTTATTTTATGTATAGATTCTTGACTGCAAAGGGAGGACTGTCTCCACCATGCCTTCCTGATTTAAATACAATTTTCTCCCTGGCAAATCCCAAGGAATCACTTATGTAGGTTCCCATTCAGCTTAGGTCTTTCCAATTCTCTTGCCAAATGCCTCCCCACTGTCTTATGCCCCCAAGACCATCACAGACAAAAGAACTTCAAATTGGGGAACTTTAATTAATTTAATATATTGCCAATTAACAACAGCTTCTCATCATTGATTTAGGTATTGGGAAAGAAAAAAAAAATCAAGAATATCATTGGCTTTCTCCTCTCTTAGAGAGGAGAGAATCACAATTTCTCTCATGCGTGATATTGGCTGCACAAAATCTATACTAATTCCTTTGATTAAGCAACAGGCACCACAGGACCTTGGGTTCATGTGTGTACTAGTTTCTATCTGCTAATCCATGCTCCAGACTAGTTCTCTTCCATTGCTTTGGTCTTCTTCATTTTCCTTTACTCTGGCACATGTTGCCCATGAGCCACAGTCTCTCAGGGGTGTCCCTGCCCCAGTGTAGGTCACCCACAGATGTGGTCCTTCAGGGTTGTGTCTGTCACAGCATGGGTCACCCATGGCCACAGTCTCTCAGTAGTCTTTCTGCCTTACTTTGAGACCTCCACATGCTGAAGTCCCTTAGGAGTGTTCCTGCCCTGACACAGGTTGCCCACAGCCAGAGTCCCTCAGAAGTGTCCCTAACCCAGCAGGGGTTAGTGTCCCTTACCTTCTTCCAAGACCGTATCTGCAGTTATGCCCTCAGCTGTCTCCTCAGCACCTTTTCTGCCATGTTTTTCAAAGAATGTCACTCTCTGTATGTCTTTAACAGCATCCAGAACACTGCCAGTTCCTCTCCAGCCTGCTCTTCCTTAAAAATGACACCACAGGCTCACCTGTCAGGCTGCAATCTGATGGGTGACAGGCTGCTCACACCAGTGTCAGACTGCGCTGGTGGCCTCCACTGCACAGGTCACATCTGCAGCCCCTGTTTCCAGAAGTTTGCTGTTTATGCTCCAGAGGATTACAGTGGTTCTGGATGTGAATCTGGGTACTAACCACATTAAAGTTCCATGCTGTAGCGCACATCAAGACACTGCAAAAGTCCATTCATTTTTCTAAGCTTATTGGCTCATTTTCTGCCCTATAAAGGGTAGTTACTGGAGTTTTTAAATCTTCCAGATGTCTTTAGGAGCTCACTGTTCACCTGGCTGTCATATACTCAGAGGGCAACCATATATGAAACTAGCACAGAGTTCTGCCTTTTCCTTCTGCAGGTAGCTTTAACTGTCAATCAATCAAAGCTAATCACATTAATGAAATTCATGAGTAAATCTAAAGCAGAATGAAGAACAAACACCTTCTAGCAAAAACCAATAAATAATATTTCAAAAGCTATTATAAAAACACAAGCTGAAGAAAACAAAGCAAAATTTAGTTGGGAAAGTCAGGCTAATGCAGCTGAGAAAAACAAATCTGAAATGCTGGCATTTAACATGACATACCTTTGAGAAGTCATAACATCTGCAAGAGGCCATGGACTGATGATGGAACCGAACATAAAGGTAGAACATCCTGAATCAGAGACATAACAGTCACTTTTTTACACTGCTGCAAGGTGGGCACTATGCTGCAAAAAGATACAGCTGAATTTGAACTCTGCAAGTCACTCTGAAGTCTGCTGAATAAAAGATATTGTCAGAGTGCTACAAGGGCTGATGAAGAAAAAAAGGAATATAAAACTCAAGGCTGTGGAAAAAATATACAAGAAAAATAATAGAAAACTTTTTCCTGGGTTATGACTTTAGAAAATAGTGTGGAGAAACATTACATTTACAATACAACCCCTTTCTGATTAGTAATTGACAGACTGCTCAAATGCCAAGCTAAGTATTTGTACCTAGCTTTCTTTGACTTTATTTTCACATTTCACTGCCAACACCTTCAATGAATAAGGAACTTTCAGAAAAACAATCAAAGTCTCTTAATTTGTTTTTATCACCCTGTAACGTGAATACACTATACCAGACTGCTTATGCAAAAACACAGAAAAGCAATCAATACTAAGGGACACTTACGTGTAAGGGTTAGCTTAGTCAAAAAATCACAGTGAAATTTTAGGCAGGTATAGGAGTTACTACACTCTGTGTGCTAAATCCCAAGAACTGTGGTGTTATTTTAACTGATTGTTGTGTGATTGGCCTCAGCCTCCCTGATTTGGAATTGCCTTAGAACAGCACAAAGACTAGTTCTAACAGCAAGGGAACAATAAAACAGAGCAGAATTAAAAGTATCAGTCCTTCCTAGTTCAGCAAATATTAGCAGTAAATCTTTAACTGAAATGGACTTCTGCCAAGATATCTCAGCTCAAAAATGTAATTTTAATACTGCATTACACTCAGGAATCTGAAATAGTTCAGTTAGTCCAGGTGTACTGGTTGCACATTTTAGTGGTAACACTTTTCAAATAGCTGCCACACCATGGCATCTACAATAGCACAGTGCTTTCCCGTTTAAAAGAGGAAACTATTCTGGTGTCTTCTGTATCAGTGTGGTAACTGTAGCCTTTTATTAAGCACAAATTGCTGCAAATCATCTACAAGGTGAAAATGGTCTTCGGCTCAAATTTAATCTGACAATGGAGTATTTTACAGAGACATTTCATGACTGCAATCAAAGAATATCTAATAAAAAATGAGGAGGATGGTACCTGGATATTACTGCATTTCTTGCCATCTCCTTGTGAGAATGCCACTAGCCTTTGTAGACTTGAATGAATTGCAGCACTTACTGCAGTTAAAAAATGAATTGAGCTGTTTCACTCAGTCAGTACTTGCTAATCCACCCCTGATTTTATGAAGTTCTGAACTCCAGAGAAAGTGCAAGTCTCGACATTTTGCTGGAATCTCTAAGTCACTAGTTTTGTAGTCTCTGCTTTCACCTTGCTTGACAAACACAATCTTGATAAAAGCTAGTCACTACTTCTTCCTTGTTTCTTTGACACTGTGATAGATAAACATATAAAAAGTTTTCGGAAGCAGCTATTTCACTAGTAAGTAGAAAGCTGCAGCCTCGAGCATTAGTATTCACCTGATAACTCATGATTGAAACCTTTTCTGTATTCATTACACAAGTACGTAAAAGTCATTAAAGGCTATATATTTTGTGGGGGGAAAAAAAAAAAAAAGTGGGAAGGGAATAAAGTTCAAAACAGCAGATATATTTTGAAATGCAATCATTGTTCCAGGTTCCATCCATCCCAGATGGGCCTGAAGGGCCCTGATGACAGATATAAATCAATGGATTAAGTGTTCTGTACTACTTTGTTCATCAGAAAGACGTGTGGGTGTAGTGTGAGCCTTGCATATCATGAGGGTTTGGTAGCCTGCTAGCCTACGTAATCAGAAAACATTCTCTGTTCTGTGAATGCAACCAGAGTACTACTTACTCCTGGGCAAGCAGGACTGGTTAATCTTTAGCCCACATAGATTTGAAAGACAGGATAAAATGAGGGAAAGGGAGAAAATAAGCAAAAGAAAATTATAAAAGAAATTCTTTAGATCCTGCCCTGTATGAAGAGTGAAGAAATGAAACTAAATTGGAGACTTCATATCAATCACTTTCAGTTCTTACTTTCACATCTTAATCTAACTCAACCCCAAAGGATAAATTGCTCTTCACAGAAAATTCCTGACAGTCTTCTGGACTTTAGTAACTTGTTCTCTTGTGCCACCTGAGCAGCATCTATGAGAGTCTCTACCTGGACAGAATTGACATTACTACTGCTGACCCTGGCCAGCCCCTGGACATCCAGAACCTCTCTTAAGGATGAGAGAATAACAAACAAAAAGCATGGGGGTTGGTGGGGCAGGTGTGATGTTGTTGAGGTGAAAGAAAGGAGGGGAATGGAGTCCTAGTTTTGAGAAAAGGTCATTGGTAGGAGAACAGGAGATGCCAGTGAGAAAAAAAGGTTGGGGATTCAGATTCCTGCAGCTGAGTGCGTGAAGTAAGATTAAGGAAGGAAGAGCGTTTAGGATTAGGATTCAGTTTGGGGACATGGTATTTGATAGGAAGTGCAGGAAGTCAGAAGCTTGGATTTGGAGCTTAGAGAAGCATGATGTGTGAAAGGACACTGAGAAAGGTGGGTTATAAGACTAGAGTCTGGGTGTTCAGCGGACTTCAGATTTTGTTAAGAATTCTTATCATATCATTCATTAATAGTTGCAATTTAAATTTAATTAAATTGGACTTGGTCTAGTGGCATGCTTCATTGTTGTTTTCTTTTACCCACAGCTTGTCAAAGAGATAAAATTGGCTTCAGCAACTGCCATGGTCACCACTGGTTATGCTACATTTGGGAACTCTTTTTGCTAAAGAACTCAGTACTTTCTGGGTTATTTTGAAGGCTTTTTCTTTTGCTTTGTACATACAGAAGAGAAATCTTTAACCAATCCAAATTAAATTTAATTTCAGGAAATTGTATATCTTGTCAAGTCTTCTGACAAAGTTCTGCAGGCCCATATCAAACAACCTAGAGAGGCAAAATCATGATGAAAGTGTTTACTGAGCTTACGGGCAAGGAGAGAAAGAGGTGACAACCTTAGCAACAGCTTTCCAGTATGAAAAACTTTTTAGAATATTTCTGTCCAGTGGCTTCTAAGTGTTCTACTTATGCACTAAAAGTGAAAATACTGTCATCAGTAGTGACAGCTGATTGTACTTGTCTTCTGGCAGCTGCTCCTGTCAAAGATATAAACAATGTCAGAGCTTGAACCGCTACTTTGCAATGCAAGACATTTTTTACATGGTTCGTTAAGATCCTGTGTTGCTGAAATTTCTTGGATATGTCACAGAATCCATAGAAGTAAGAAGCATGTTCCCTGAGCCCTTTCCAGAAAACAAAAGAAAACAAAAAGAAAAATTCCCTAAAACACACATAAATTTCTTCTTTTCACAAGTTACAAAAAGAGTTCTTTTGGATGACAAATGCACCTGATAATTTATTATTTGATAGGCTGTTCAAAAATTCTGTGAGATATGAGATCTCCAACAATGAAGACAACTTCTCTATTGATGAAATGCTCTTTTGTACAATGGAGTAAATTTGACTCTTGCCAGCTAGTTCAAGTAGAACACCAGGCTTGTATTAGCTGTGGTTGTTTGAAAGTTCAAACACTTTATATAAGGAAGAAGTGAACAAGTCAGTTTTCACTGAGGTCTTCCAGCAACACTGATATGAGATTGAATCACTTATTCTAACCATCAGTTTTGAACTGCACTCAAAACATCTCTTATTAAAGCAAAAAAATATCTTGAAAACCTTGAGTGAAGATTCTGCTACTTTTGCAAGTAACTTGCTCACCTGTTATACGCTGCCGCCTTAGTGAAGACATTTTTCCAAATGTGTAATCTGGTCATCCTGACCTGCAATGTGTGACCATTACTTTTTTTTTTTTTTTTTTCCTGACGTTTGTTTAGGTTTGTCATCCTCCTAGCTACTCTTCAAATGGTTATGGTTCCCACTTAGCATCTTTGTCAAGCTCAACTAGAATAATTTCTTTAAGCACTCCTTGCTCCTAATGTGACCTTGGACTTGCTCCAGTTTCTGCACATTCCTTTCAAACTGGAACCCCAAAAGTGGGCAAAGTATCCCAGATACAATATCACCTGTACACAGTGAGAGGACATAATAACTTCCCTCAGTCTACTAACTACACCCCACCTCCTCCAAACCGCCTACGCATTTTTGCTTACTCATGAGGATAGTATACTGGTAGTTCATGGGTAAAACCTAGCTATTTCTTAACCTGCCTGTCAGTCAGTCAGTTGTTTCCTGGCTATTCATGAGGGGGGCGGGGGTTTTTTTGTTTGGTTTTTTTTTTTAGTTTTTTTTTTTTTTTTTCACCTCAGTTACAGAACTTTGCAGCCTTAATTACTGAACTTCTCAAGGTTTCTCCTGGCTCCAGTCACAAGGTTTATCATGGTCCCACTGGACTGAACTTCTATCATTTGGCACAACAATCATTCTCCTAGTTTAGTACAATCATAAAATGTGCTGAGGATGCAGTCCATTTTGTAATACAGATGGGGAGTTAGTAATATCAGCCCAGCATTGACTTTGGGCTATTCATTTGCAACCAGCTGCCAACCAAATATCAAGACACCAGTTGTTACTCTTTTAGCTTTCTGATCCAGAAAACATTTAATCCATCCAATAAACTGTTCATCTATCCCATATTTTCTTAATTTTCAAGTGAGAATGCTGCAGGACATGGTGACAAAAGCCTTAATGAAGCCAAGATAGCACAGCCAGTGCTTTTCCCTCACCCACATAGCTACATTTCATCACAGAAAGTAGATTTGTCAAGAATGATTTGCTCAAATTGACTGCTGGGTTTTTTTATGCTTAATATTTTTGGAAATTATTTGGAAGAAGATGATCTCTATTATATTTCTAGGAACTGAATAATTAGGTATCCCTCTTGCCTTCAATAAAGATGAAGACCTCCCAACAACATGATGATTTTTCACTAGGTATGACCATGTAAGTGTCCTTGCAAACACATCAGTCAATTCTTTCAGCATCTTTTGGCAGGTTCCATCTGGCCTCAGAAATTTAAATACTTGCAGGTTCCTTAAGCAGTTTCCAGACTCCTGCTTCCCCACTGGTGACTGACTCTCTCCTCCTGAAATCATACCTGCATGCACAAAAGATTAGGGAGCAAGTTTCTTCTATGTCAGCTGTTGATAAAATTATGGTACCCAGCCTTTTCTGTATCATTCATCAGGGAGGCTGTGTCCCCTAATCAGCAGTAGACCATACTTTCTCTGAACGGCTTTTGCTACTTACTTGCATCCTTATAGAATTTCTTCTTGTTCTTCTTTATGTCTCTTACTAGTTTTAGTGCCAAGTAGGAATTATTTTTTTTCATCTTATCCTAATATGGCCAAGCAATGATTTCATCTTCTGATTCTTGCAGTTTCAGTCAAATGTTCCTAAGGCTGCATCAGAAGGTCTGTCTTTCTGTCATTCGACAGACTTGCTCTCTCTCAAGAGAAGAGACTATATACAGGAATCAGATTGTATATTTTTACTCCTTTAGTGGACTATGTTTGGCTTAATAGTCAATTTTTCCTCTGAAGTCTTCAAAAGATCTGGACTAGTTTAATATTTCATCCACCAAATTTATTTTACTTTCTCCTTAAGTAGGCAGCAGTCTAGCCAACATCTTGTTAGAATAAAGGTTCTTTCCCTTACATAGATGAGTAAATCTCTCTTTGTTGTAGTATTTATCATTTAGAAGTTAATAGAATAATAAACAACTCTTTGCTTCAATGACATGTTAAAATCATGACCTCTGTCCTCCTCTTTCAGTATTCGTTTGGCATTCTTCAGCAGAGAAGAAAAAGTTCATTGAAGCCCACGTTCTATAATTTTTTCCTTTGCATTGAAAATATAGATAATAAAAACAGCTGTAGAATTACTGTATGCAGTGTGTAACTGGATTTTGATTGAGACCAGACAAAGAGAAGTCAAATTTACTTAGGTTAAAAACCCATTAAGAATGATTGACCCCCAACATCTTCCTTTTAGGCATGTTGTAAAACTGGCTTATATACTCACTATAAATGAAAGACAGAATAATCAGAGGCATGTTCTTGCTGTTGATCAAAATGAGAATAACTGATTAGATGAAACATATTACAGAGTCAATTTATAGATTGGCAAGCCTCTGTTGTGATACAGTATGAAGGCTTCAAAATGTTATTTCTGAGTTTGAGTCAGTTGTGACTCTGTGATTAGATCTACTATAGAAGATAGACTCTGGGCATAAAATAGGTCATAATATTTTTTTTTTTCATTGAAAGGACCTTCACCTAGACCAGTCTTTGTCATACAAATATAAGGGTAAATAAAAATGCTCATTTAAAACTAAAAAAAAAAAAAAAAAATTTGTTGTAATCTGAAACTGTAGTTGACACAAGAAAGTAGAACTCTACATTCTAATTAAGTATATCAGAAATTACTTTCTCAGAAACAGACCTCATGGTGAGTAAAAACCTTCCTCTTGCAAAATCAGACAGCAGCTTCCTTTATTGCTCCAAGAATTTGCAATGGTATAGATTAATAATTCAGATTGGCGACATGGACAGTGGGATTGAGTGCACCCTCATCAAGTTTGCCAACAACACTAAGCTGTGTGGTGTCCTTGACATGCTGAAGGGAAGAGATACTATTCAGAGGGACCTAGACAAACTTCAGCGGTGGGCCTACGCAAACATCATGAACTTTAGCAAGGTCAAGTGCAAGGTCCTGAACCTGGGTCACAGTAATCACAAGCAGAAATACAGGCTGGGTGGAGAATGGATTGAGAGCAGCTGTGAGGAGAAGGATTTCCAAGTATTTGTGGATGAGAAGTTCAACATGAGCCAACAACATGTGCTCACAGACCAGAAAGCCAACCGCATTCTGGGCTGCATCAAAGGAAGTGTGGCAGCAGGTCAAAGGAGGTGATTCTGCCCCTCTATTCCACTCTTGTTTGACCCCGCCTGAAGTACTGCATGCAGCTTTGGAGTCCTCAGCACAGGAGAGGACATGGTCCTGTTGGAGCAGGTCCTGTGAAGGGCAATAAAGATGACCAGAGGGTTGGAACATCTTTCCTATGAAGACAAGCTGAGAGAGTTGAGGTTATTCAGCCTGAGAGAGAAGGCTCCGGGAAGAGTTTATAGCAACCTTCCAGTACCCAAAGGGGACATACAGGAGAGATGGGGAGGGACACTTTAAGAGAGTCTAGTGATAAGATCAGTGGTAATGGCTTTTAAATTGAAATAGGGTAGATTTAGATTAAATATTAGGAAGGTTTTTTACTCTGAGGGTGGTGAGGTATTGGAGCAGGTTACTCAGGGAGATCTAGAAGCCCCTTCTCTGGAGATGTACAGGACCAGGCTGGCTGGGGCTTTGTACAACCTAATCTTCCAGGTGGTTTCCCTGCCTGTGGCAGGGGCCTTGGAACAGAGTGGTCTTTAAGATCCCTTCCAACCCAAACCATTCTATGATTCTATGAACCCAGAATGGAAATGAGAAAGGTGGGAGGAGAAAGATGGATAGTCTGAAACAGAAAAGATGTACATTAAGTACTTTGGACATTACCCTAAGATAGAATGACTAGAGCTTAACTGGATAGTACTAAAGTACTCCGTCTTTCAACCAGGAGACAGAGAAGAAAAGGCATATACCATAAGATATGATAGATGATATAAATTATATAGATACTATATTATAGATATTATAGATAATACATAAAGACATGTAAAATGGTTATTTGTCCCATTTTATGTTCAGTAGGAAAAAGTGAGAAATCTGGATTCAGGACAAAGGGTACAAGCAAAGCCAACATTGTTACTGGTAAACACCTATCTGTCTCAAGAAAGCATTCATTACTAAGACAAGCACTAGAGAAGATCTATAGGAACATTAAAACATAAGAACATGCAACTGAAGAGCTTATTGAATCCCCATCATTTAGATCTGCATTGTTTTAAGAAGATATTGTACATATAGCCCACTCTATAGTATATTTAAATAGCTGAAATACAAATAATAAGTACAAGAATTATAGCAAGTCTTTTGGGTAAGTCCAGAGAAATACAAACACCTATAATTGCTCTACTATCACAAGTAATGATATATGCTTCTTTGAAAGATGAGAACAGCATTGCTTTAAGCGTTATACAAAATCACCACACAGTAAACTTTGGATTACTCAACAGTGATGATTTATACAACTAGAACAGGAACCATATAATGTGGTGTGATTTTTTACTTTTTTCAAGGATTTTTTTCCCCTTATTTTGGTGAATGCACAGCAAAGTATGTTTGCTAAAGACTCCTGGGATTAAGGCAAACTGACAATGATGGCAAAACCAGTGAGAGGTTAATCAATAAAATAGCATTTAGGAGAAGAGTGACGTCACTTAAAACAAAACAACAAAAAAAACCACAAATAACCAAAACAAAACAAAAATACCACACACAAATAACCAAAAAAAAAAGCACCAACAAGGTTTGACAAGGGCATAGCAAAAAAAAAATACACAGGGAATGTAGTATTGTCCAGGTAAAAATAGGTAAGGTGGAAAAGGGGAAATATAAAGGCTGGCAAAAGGAAAGATCACGTGATCATGTTATAAATGTGAGATAAGACCTTTAGTGCTCATATTTCTGGTATTGATAAAAAGAAATAGACCTCAAATATTAAACAGGGAAAATCAAAGAGATTTAAATGAAACCTAGACAACTAAGTCAAAAGAGAACCCCATCACTATCTTAAATCATAAGGAAATCATCAGACAATTCACATAAAAGGAATAATGCTACTTCTATCCAGCACTCAAGTCAGACCCCAGGAATTTTTCATCGAAAATATTTTGGCTGCCTTTGACTTTCCTTCAAATTTGGAACTCTAGATTACAGTGGGATCAAGTAACCTCTTTTCATTCATGAGGGATAGAAACTTAGTTTCTATCCACAGCAGTTTCCTTAAATGAAAACAAAGTTTATCATACAGCAAAGGTTAGGAGGTGCTGAGGCTTTAAAAACATGTATGATATTACGAGGCTGAGGTGAAATTATGGAATTTGGCAATGCTGATAAATTAACTCAAGTGTGCAACTGTTTGCTGACTAGGGACCCCAAGAGAAGAAAAACAAAGTTAATGGAGTTGCAGTGTTTTATAGTACAGACATTAAAGGAGAACTGACCTTGATGAGCATTTGGGATTAATTAGAACAAAAAGTACTATACAAGGAACCAGTCATTAGCAAAATGTTTCTGCTTACTGTCCTTAGGTCAAGATACCAAAGCAGAGTTACCACTTCATTAAAGCTGTGATGATGATGAAATAGGCATTCCACCGCAGTTATTGCGTGCATATATGTATCTCATGTAGGAGACTATAAAGAGCTTTTCCTATTGCCATTTCACGGTTTTGGATTTACACTAGATTTAGAAAATTCTGAGGACATATCCAAAAACAACTATTATGTGATGAATGTATTTGTTTTTTATTCTCCTTCAGTTAGTTGTATTGAATTTAACATACTTAAGCAGAATTAAATTAACGGAAAACTGGGACTATCAACTGTATTTAATATCAGAAATAGAAGCACATCAGTCCAACATAGACTGTATCTTTGTACCAAGAAGCATTCAGACAAATGCACGTTAAATGAGTTTTCACTTTGTACTCCGATAAAACAGATACTCACACCCCCAATAGGTTACTGTTTTTATCTACAATACTAACATGATGGATAAAAACCTGTTATTTAAAAAGAAAAGTTCAGATTAAACTATTTCAAAGAAAGCCAGCAACAAGCCTATACTGAAATGGTAGAATAACTTCTTACCAGGCAAAAAACTCTTTTTAGGAGACTTTCACTTTGAAAATACTGACGGCATCAGTTCTGCATTTTACTATAATTATTTAGTAGGCTTGTTGTTCATGATGATTGGATAATTTAAGAGATTAGCAGGTCATTTGTAACCATGGAAATCATGTTTCCTGCATATCTAATAGACTAATTTCCACGTGAAGCAAGGCAGTAGTTCTGTTTATTTACTTGCTTGTTAAATGCTATTTTGAACTACCTTGTTTTCCTCAAGGGAATTGTCACTCAATTTCTGAAAAGAAAAACAAAAAAGTCAAGCTATATTCTCACACAGCTACAATGAATACACACTTTTCTATATTTTCGGTAAATGTATATTTGACCATATACCTATATTCACACATTTTTTATTTTTGTCTTTTACATTTTTGATAGAGACTTAAAGCATTAAAAAGTTTTAAAGAAAATCTGTAAGGTTTCAATATTTCCAGTTACTAGCATCAGTATGTACGGATATGGATTAATGTCAGAGCAGCTAATGCTAGTTATAACTAGCTAATGCTAGTTATAACTTGGCATATGCCAAGTGATTGCATATGCTTGTTTCTTATTCTGTCTCACTTGTGAAACTAAATGTTTAAGTCATCTTCATTTCAGCATAGCAAAGTTCTGTGAAATTAAAAGTTGTTAAGAAAAGAGGAAAAGCTCAAGGAGATAATGAAGTTCCTGGATTACTTCATGGTCACCAGTGGTGAACAGCAGTGTCAGGCTCTAAGCTCAGAGAAATGAAATTACAATAATGTCAATTTTTTTTAGAATAGGAAATATATGGTCCAAACCCTGGATTGTAAACTTCTAAATTATTTTTTATTTTTGTCTTTATTAAACAAAAGAATTCTTATTTTAAAGAAATCTGGAATCTCAAAGCATTTACTCTGCTGTTACTTGATGTAATCAAGATTCAAAGGATCTATTTTTCACATACAAGATGTGCGTCATAGCTATGAAGTGCCATTCAAGCAGACATGTCTTAAAAGGTTACAGAAAACATAACTCCCAAGGTGACTCACCTATCCTCTTAAGTGTTTTTTCCATTTTCACAACTACAATATTGTCCTAGTAATTTAGACTTAAGTCTTTCTTATGAAAATCCTGGCAAATTCCCAAAAGATTAAAGTTGCTTTGTATTGTATTCCTTCTGTCACTAATTTAGTGAAAATCTGTTAATTTTTGCATAGTACTTGCTTAATTTGAAGTTCATGTCATGGCCAGTTGACAACTAGCTTTCTTCATCTTCACTAATCTCAAAGCTGTCTATGAGCTATCATCAATCACTTGTTAAAATAATCATATACTGTTGACATCTTAATTATTTTAACAGGCAAATTACACAGCAATGTAATGTTGAAATATTAAATGAAAAATATTTTCCAAAATTCACTTCCCAAACTTTCCCAATTCTATGAGCACTTGGGAAACAAAAGAGGAACTTGAGGAAATAGGAACTACATTTTAATCACAAAAAAAGTAGAAACAAAATTGGCATTTCCATCCAATCAGATAAACATATTTAATAGAGAAACCAACAAGATACTCTTAACCAAATAAACTAAGAATATACTACCTACTTTATCAAAATCTCTGTTTAAATGTTAGACAATATCAAATGTTTCACAAGAACAGTAGTTCAATACTCTCAAAAAAACGTAATAGCTAACATATTTTCATCTTTGCTGTGCTGTAGTAGTCTTGCTTGACTAATTCATATCCAGACAATTTTTTTTTTCCAGAATTAAAAAAGGAATACAGTTAGTATCAACTGGCTTAACTTCAGTCATGTAAGAGGCCAAAATTAGCCACCTCAGCTCCTTTTACAATTGACATAAAAGGAATAGACTTTCAGAGAGCAATTTATCTTTCTGTAGAAATTGTATTATAGTGGAAAAGATTCTTACCATAGTTGTTCCTGCAGGTACAGAGGGACTCTAAAGAACTCCATTTCTCCACACACTTGAGAAAGGAGTCATTTAAGGCACCTGAGCAGAAAACATTCATAATCTAGGCATTTCCCTCTGAAGCAGTCATCCAAACTCCTTTTAAAATCAAAGGAGTTCTATGACAATTAGACTGATCCATTTTAGTCAGCTGCAATAGATGAATGAGAGATGGTTCATGCCCTGGTCTTTCTGTTGCAGATATAAAGAAGATTTAGCTAATGAGCTCAGATAAAGATGTCTAAAGCTTGCTGAGAACATTTCTGTCTTCAGCTTTGTTAATTTTATGTGGATTGCTGCAATGTGACATCAACTTTTTTTCTATCTCTAAGATTATGAGACTTGCTTAGCTACATACGTGACATCACATCTAAGCCTTATAAGGAAAACTGAATTATTTTTATGCTGCCATAGTGAATTTTGAGGAAAAAACTGACTGGACAAAGTCAGAGAGATTTCAGATTCTCCAAGGCAGCTGCTTAGGCCTTGGATACTGCATCCTCCACCCATAACCATACTGCATCCTGCCATATCCTGCATCTATACTGAATCCTCCATCCATAAGCAAACTGGACAGAGCCCCAGGTAATTTGATCTCACCTCAGATCTGACTGTGTTTTGAGCAAGAGATTGAACTAGAATCATCATAAAGTGCTCCTCAGCCTGAGCAATCCTATGATCTTATGAAATGAGGTGAGCTAAATTAGAGATCAGAAGATGAAGCTTCTGGAGAATAAGTGAGACTGATGTGCCACTTCAAGTTCTGAAGAAGTCGGGTTCTTTTTTGGATTGTGGGATAGCACATACTCTATTGCTATTATTCCATGGCATTACTCCAAGGAAAAGATGATCTTCTTTCCTACCCTTTCTCTCTCCCAATAGCTGCTACTGAATGTCTTATCTCCCAAAAGTTTCCTGGGGACCAGGAATAGCAGCCACTATTCTCCTGAGGGAAATAAATAAATAAATAAATAAATACATACATACATAAATAAATAAATAAGGAGAATGAAAGGACCAAGATCTGACTGAGAAGACAGAACTGCAAGGTGTGCCTACCTCACATATTTTTCACTGACATGTTAATCTTAATATCTATCTCAGATATTCACAATGTGCTCTGTATATAAGGAAACAG
>VZRU01005779.1:353811-454502 GCA_013398155.1 Pedionomus torquatus
TCTTTAAGGTCCCTTCCAACTCTAACCATTCTATGATAACTGTGGGGAGGTCAGACTAGATGACCTTTGGAGGTGTCTTCTGGCCTGGACAATTCTGTGATTCTATGATTCTATGGTCTAGGATTGTTTGTTTACTGAGCACACAGAAAACCAGAATCATGTCCTCTGTGGCTACATCTATACTAGTGAACTACATATAAATGTATATATTATGCTGCACTTAGCATACAGCGCTGGTCCACAATAATCCATATCATTTCATAGTTATCTCATTGCCTGACACAATTTCAGTTCACACCAGGAAACACCCTTCTAGACAAAAACTACCATGCAAGACAGTAAGTACAACTATACTAACATTCAGAGGACTGCGGAGACCAATGAATGTTCCCAATAGGTAGTAAAGACAAGATGACCCTCTTTGGGAGGGACAGAGAATTTGACCATTTGGGCTCAAATTTTGTTTCACAACTTGCTTTTGCCAGAGATGAAGCTTTAGTTTTTCTCAATAATCAGAATAGGCTCAAACAGCTGGCTAGCGGAGTAACAGAATTTCTTTTCCCCATTGCCAAACATAGTATTCTTCTGTTTCATTAAACTAATGTGATTAATTGCATGCTTGCTGACTGGGTGCATTTATTACACAATTTGAGTACTATGAGTACCATTTTCCACTGCACAAGTGGCATTTGTGTGTATCAGCATATGTGTGTGTTGTATATCTTCATTGTCATTTCTTACAAGATAATATTTTGTACTTTGTGGGAAATTGGTTGTACTAGTTAATATTGTTTGTGGAGAGGGTAAATTTATGCTCAGGGCTGCCAAGATTCCTTGTTTTCTGTTGCATGAGGACAGCTTTATCCAGACACAATCCTTTGAACAACAGCACTCTTAGTAGTAAAACTGTTTGCAATAAATAGAGGAGAAACACAAATCTTTTCTACTCATATAATATAAATTTCCCTGTTTACCCAGTGCCAAGAAAAATTTCCTTTCCAACTCTGTTCTGTCTATATCAGTATTACATGAACAACACTGATACAAATTGTTCTAAGTTATTAGCAGAGATTGGAAACTTTCAAAATCAGAATTTAAAATAAATGTTTTAAATTATTTCATATCTGGGCCAGAGAAATTATCACTAAGATCTTATTGGCTGCCTGTAGCTCAGAGAATCAAAGACAAGCCTGGCCTCACTGAAGAAAGCTAATGAAATGTCAAATCATGTCTGCCTTTCTCAACACTCTTTTGGTTTTGCAGTTGGAATACTAAGGACACCTACTGTCCTATCTCACTCACTAAAAAAATTCACTTCCTCACAAATAAGGTCCACGTGTGGCTCCACAAGAAGTGGCTATAAAAATATGACTCTGGACAACCACCTGTGTTAAACAAAAAAGGATTAAAACTTTAATATACCTTAACTTCCTCTTCTGATCAGTAATGCCTGTCTTCCTCAAAATCAGTAGGCAGAGTAAATAATCATGCACACCAGATATCCACACTGACTTGGGAAGTCAGATAAAATTCCATGTGCACACAAGAACATTCTCAGCATTAGCAAAAAGAAATAAAGACATCAGGTAAGTGAAAACAGATGTTGTTAAAATGTCAAGTGCAACAGATGCGTGGATACAAGACAAGCTTGAAAAAATTCAACTTTTATCCAGGTTAGTGCCACTTTTAGTGTAATATGCTGTTATGTATTGTTCTCAATGGGACTACCTCTAAAATATGTTCCAGTTGAGCCAGTGGTGGCAGCATCTCAGCTGTGTATGCTTTATGGTATGCTTCCATAAACCTACTCTCGTTAACAGCCAGAGTGTTCAGTAAGTCCTTTCCTGATCACATACTCATATTTTCATCCAATGAAAAGACGAAGCAGTGAAGAGAAGAGACAATAATATATGGCAAGATACGCTTTCATGTCTCAACCTGATACATGGCCAGTGTACACACAGGGAACATGAGGCAGATCCATGTTCCGCAGTTTTGATGTAGCTCATATTTTGCATACCTTCTATCTAAAAGATAAAAAAATCTTCAATCCATAGAAATATACTATTATATGTATTAGATATTTCGATATAAAATCTGACAGTTTTGATTTCAGAGTTATGACATTTCTACATAACTGCTGGGAGTTTTGTTTGATCAAGAAATAAGATTTTGATCTATGTGTCTGTTTTTGAAGTATCAGAGCCACAACATGTCAATAGACACAACCTTGATCATGTGCTACTAAATGACGGGTATAAATCTGGAGCAACTGAAGGAAGTACTGTACTTCAGAGGTGCTCTGTGGTGCTCTCTCCACATGGGACCAACAATCTCTCAGGTGTCTTTTCAGTCTTAAATGCCTATGTTCTTTTTTCCAAAACATGTAAAACTTCTCTGCAATCAGCTCCCATGCTAATGTCCCTTGTGAGTAACACTTACGTGGTGTGGAGACAAGCTTCCTCAAAGACTTGTACCATTCCACTGATGTCTGGGGAGCTAGTAGGCTCAGCTATGCATATTTTTGACATACAAATTGCCACAGGATTCTTGCTTCTTTGGGGTGTAGCTCTTTTCCTGATTCAAAATCAGGAGGTAGACCTGCTTTTCGTAACTCCCAAACCTCTGTGGAGGTGAAATCTGTTCCACCATATCTAGGGTCTCTTCTCTTTACTTTCTCATAGCAGAGGGAAGTTCATTTTATCAGTTGCCATGTTTTCCTCTCACACACACCATCTGGATAAGACAACCTAATCCACCAGAGCTGTAAAATAAGCATTCTGTCCCTTTATAATCAAGTGTTGTACCCAGCTGACATGCAGGGTAGTAACAACAAAATGCATTTTACAAGGTTAATTAAGAAGTACATCCATTTCTACCTTTTAGTACATGAACATAATCAGTCTTTATTTTAGATCACTAAGGACATCAGTCATATTCAGATTTTTAGATTATTTAAATTTACAGTAAATAGATATTACTCACTTTTTACTAGTCTTTTGCTCCTGAAAATAACTACTGAGGTGGAAAAAAAGGTGCAGCAATACCATTTTGAGTAATCCTCTTTTTGTATTGTTCAATAAAACTACATGGGTTTTTTTCAGATATGACCTTATAGTGAATGACTGTGATAAAAGGTCTCTTTCTGGTGTTAATGTGGCACTTCAACATCTCACTTTTTTGGGATTTGTACCTGAATAAAGCCGTAACCTTTAAAAAAAAAAATTTCTATAACTGAGATTTTTTTTGTAGAGATAATACCTCATAGAGTTGTGTTCTGAGTTCAAGTTCAGCATTGTCTATTGCTTTTAGGGGCTTTAAAGTCATAATAGAATGGGTTTATTTTATCACTGAACTCAGAATCTTCTCATCCATCCCAAACAGTTTTGTTTACATTTGAATTATGCTTTCAAGGCTTTCTGGCATTTTTACACTGACTTAGACATTTTGCCTTCTGATTGCATCAACAAGGAAAGTTGACCACTTAACCGGGGATTGACAATTAGGTAAATTTCTAACAGGCTAATATTGTCTCATAAGTTTGATGTCAATATTTATTTTTGTAATACTGTTATTTTTTTAAAATGCAATAGAATTGCATTTAAATAAGCACCTAATACTTTTAAGTAATACCTTGTTGAATATGGGTGTTTCTTTTCTATGTCCATGTAAATATAACCTGATTACAGGCCCTAAAATATCCAGTTGTGTTAAATATTCTGCTTCGCTCTATAGGTGTTTGAAATTTGAGTAGCCAGTAACAATGTATTTGATAAAGCGAACTACAAGTACCTTTTGGGAGAGGTCATTATTTTATCATAGCTTATACATTGAGAATGTTATTAAGAGCTACAAAGTGTAGTAATAAAAATAATAATAATAATTAAAAAAAAAAAGAAGGCAAATATTGTCTTTTTCCTTCTTGTTGATCACAACAGCCTTTCAGCGGAGTCCTAGGAGTTCAATAAACAGCTGGTAAGTCACATGATTTTTGCATGGACTTTCTCTGATGTTAGTACGTGTCACTATTTAAGCAGCACCATGGCAATGTCCCAGGACATTGCTCTGATGGAACAAGCAAACTTTCTAGTTCTTAAGTGAATAGAAGCTCAGGGGCACGACCACCATGAAAGGTCAGTTGCCTGTTCCTGTTTTTTTTTTGAGTTTGACAATAGAAGAATATTTCTGTTTAAAAAATGTGACAGTGACACAGGATACACAATTGGATACTTCTTGTTTTAATGTATGTCCACATTGCACAATGCAGTGTGAATCACAAAAAAAAAAAATAAAATCAAATATCAGGAAACCAGATTTGAAAAACTCCATGAAGGTACCAGAGTCCATAATTGTGTGAACGCTCTGACTAAGCTACAGCATCTTGTTTTCAGCAATGCTGATAAGCCTAGAGACATGTTATGATTACGTGTGTATAACTGCTCTGGGTCAGAAGAAACTCAAATGTTGTCAAAACCAATAAATATATGTGGTAGTCTGTACAGCATTTTCAAATGTCACACTTGCCTCTTCAAATGCCCTTTAATTGGGACAGGTCTTGCCTAAAACATTCAATTTGCTTCCATTTGCTTCCATTGAGAATAAGAACAGCCATAAGCACAGCACCATCTAACAGACCGAGCAGAGTGAGCACACACCAGGATAATGAATTGTTTGAATATATCAATGGTTATTCATCAGCAGTAAGTTTCTAATGAACATGTATAAACTGTTTAAATTGTCCAACTAAGTTAAAAATTAAATCCCCATTGGTGATGGCAGAAGGATCATTATTGCACAAGGGATAATACTCGCAAAATATGAAGTTATTATATAAATGCACAGGGCTTTTCAATGCATTAAAGTATTTTTGGTGGTCTCAAGCTGTATTTAAGACAGCAAAATGTAATTTTTCCTGTCTTCATGGTCAGAACTGTACTTCTATGGTTGAAAATTTTCAGAAACATTAATGAAGATGTTCTGAAAATTATATTCATTTTCAGGACAAACAGGAAAGTTTGGCAAAGCTGATACAACAGACAGCTTTGTACTGCAGGGAGTATCAGGCAACTCTAAAAATAGACAGTGCTACTAGTTCTGCCTAGAATAACATGCCTGAAAGAAGAATACACATTTACACAGCTGGCTTTACATTACTCTTGTTCATGCAATAAAACAAAAGGAAATTACCTCTTCTGAGGTTTAATTCTTTTATCGGGTACTCATTAAATATTAATTAGTTCAAAGTGTAAATGTGTATCATGAGCCACTTCTACATATGCAAACTCATTCTTTTTGAAAGAGGAATTTTTCTCCCTGAGGTAATGTAGAACATCAGTAAGTTGTGCGCTGTGTTAACAGTCTAAAGTTTAGTAATGTCAGCAGTCGCATAACAGGTTTTTGGGGTCCTAAACCAATGTCAGTGTCAGGGATCCTTCCTGTCTGGAGCTGATCAAAGTTGAATTTGATAGAATCATAAAACCATAGAATATCATATTGGAAGGGACCTCAGGAATCATCTGGTCCAACCTTTATTAGCAAAAGCATTGTGTAACATTTAGCTACACAAAATGGCCCAGCAACCTGTCCAGCTGAAGCTTTAAAGTGTCCAGTGTTGTGGAATCCACCACTTCCCTGAGGAGATTATTCCATTGGCTAATTTTTCTCACTGTGAATAATTTTACTGTTGTGTCTAATCGGAATCTCCCCAGATTAATAACAAGTTACATGAGTACAATATGAGTACAATAACTTGTACTCATTACCCTTTGTCTTTTCCATATGACTCCTTGAAAAAAGGGAGTGTCTATCTTCTTTGTAGCCTCCCATTAAATACTGGAACATGGTGGTATTATTCTACTTTAAGACATCTTTTCTCAAGGATGAGCAAACTCAGTTCTCTCAGCCTTTCCTCATATGGGCAGGCTTCCCAGTCCTTTAGTCATCTTTTTGGCCCTTCTCTGGACCCTTTGTGGACTGTCCACATATTTTTATAGAGCATGGACCAACCAAAACTGAGCACAGTATTCCAGGTGTGACCTGACAAGTGCTGAGTAGAGTGTGATAATGACTTCTTTATCTTGTCTAGCGATGCCCTAGTTGATGGAACTCAGCATCCTATAAGCTTTCTTTGTTGCAGCAGTACACTGTTCAGTCATATCGAGCTTGTTTTCCAGCAGGAGCCCTGGGTCCCTTTCCACAGATCTGTTCCCCAGTCAACTATGTTCCAGTCTGTGCTGCCATTCCTGTATTATGTTTTCTCAGGTGCAAGACCTTACACTTACCTTTGCTGAATTTCTTCTTAGCCAACATTTCTGACATACCCAGGTCTTCCTGCAAGGTGGCTCTTCCTTCCAAAGTGTCCACTTCCCCACTCAATTTGGTATCATCAGCAAACATCACCAGTGTACATTGGATACCATCATCCAGATCACTTATGAAGATATTAAACAGTGCTGGATCCAATATCAGTCCCTGGGGGACCCCACTTGTGACATGTTGCCAGTTTGAAAAAGTTATTTACCACCATCTTCAGGGTGCTGCCAGTCATCCAGCTTCTCGTCCACTGCACAAACCACTTGTCTAGACAGTAACACATCAACTTTTTCTAGGATGAGGCTGTGGGGAACCATACTGAAAGGTTTGGAGAAATCCATGTAGACACTGTCCACTGCTTGTGTTACATCAACCAAGAAGGTTACTTTGTGCTAGAAGGCAATCAGGTTTGTTAATCAAGATATGCCCTGGTGAATCTGGGCTGGTTTTTCCCAATCATGTGCTTCATTTGACTTGTGATAGCCATCAGAAGGATTCATTCCATAACTTTCCCAGGGACTGAAGTTTGTCTGATTGGCCTATAATTTCCTGGATCTTCCTTTAAGCACCTCTTGTACACTTTAGCCTTCCAGTCTTCTGGAACATCCCCTGATCTTCACAAGTTCTCAAAGACTGCGGAGAACAGCTTTGCAACAAGGTCAGCCACCTATTTTCACACCCTTGAGTGGATATTATCAGCAACCATTGATTTGTAGGGGTCGAGCTCCTTAACTAATTTGCATACCAACTCTTCCTTCACTAATGGTGGGCAAAAAGTTTCTAGTTGAACACTTAAATCCTACTTAGGCCAATGAAAATTGCACCATTTCTTTCACACTGTTTCTTCAGGACTTTAGTCTTTCAGGACTTTATTTCTTCTTGGAATCTCTCTCTCTGGCTCTTATATTATTTCTTTTTCTAAGGAAAAATAGTCAGGACTAATACCTCTGTGGGTGTCTTCTTATTCTAAATATTTTTCTGCACAGAGACTATCCAGGAAGACTCACAGACAGTGCATTTCATTTTATTCTTTCCTAGCAGCTCCAAAATGGAATTTAATTGTGTGTTTCTTATCTGTAACCTTTCTGTTCCCTTGAGGAATTTTCTCCTTCCTTCAATATTAGAATACTCCCTAGTATTATTATGATGGTAATCTCATTTATGGCCTCTTCTCTAATTATTCCATAGCTGCAGAAATGACAAGAGATCTTTCTGCCAACAGCATTACATAAATACAAGACTTTTTTTTTCTTAAAGCATGGAACAGCAGTCAATCAAATATTGTTTTCATGAGAATTCTTTCTTCATTTTTCTATAATCCTTCATAGCCTTGTGAACAAGAAAAATCATATCGTTTGTAAAGACTGTAATTTAAAAAATAATATAAAAACCCCACATGCAGTCTGAAATCTTAGACTGCTATACAATTTTATTTTTTTTTTATTTAGGCAATTTACTTTTTCTTAACTGTTGGCTTGCCCAGTAAAGTAACTTATTACTACAGGAAACCACAAAATAGGGGGNATAGAGCATGGACCAACCAAAACTGAGCACAGTATTCCAGGTGTGACCTGACAAGTGCTGAGTAGAGTGTGATAATGACTTCTTTATCTTGTCTAGCGATGCCCTAGTTGATGGAACTCAGCATCCTATAAGCTTTCTTTGTTGCAGCAGTACACTGTTCAGTCATATCGAGCTTGTTTTCCAGCAGGAGCCCTGGGTCCCTTTCCACAGATCTGTTCCCCAGTCAACTATGTTCCAGTCTGTGCTGCCATTCCTGTATTATGTTTTCTCAGGTGCAAGACCTTACACTTACCTTTGCTGAATTTCTTCTTAGCCAACATTTCTGACATACCCAGGTCTTCCTGCAAGGTGGCTCTTCCTTCCAAAGTGTCCACTTCCCCACTCAATTTGGTATCATCAGCAAACATCACCAGTGTACATTGGATACCATCATCCAGATCACTTATGAAGATATTAAACAGTGCTGGATCCAATATCAGTCCCTGGGGGACCCCACTTGTGACATGTTGCCAGTTTGAAAAAGTTATTTACCACCATCTTCAGGGTGCTGCCAGTCATCCAGCTTCTCGTCCACTGCACAAACCACTTGTCTAGACAGTAACACATCAACTTTTTCTAGGATGAGGCTGTGGGGAACCATACTGAAAGGTTTGGAGAAATCCATGTAGACACTGTCCACTGCTTGTGTTACATCAACCAAGAAGGTTACTTTGTGCTAGAAGGCAATCAGGTTTGTTAATCAAGATATGCCCTGGTGAATCTGGGCTGGTTTTTCCCAATCATGTGCTTCATTTGACTTGTGATAGCCATCAGAAGGATTCATTCCATAACTTTCCCAGGGACTGAAGTTTGTCTGATTGGCCTATAATTTCCTGGATCTTCCTTTAAGCACCTCTTGTACACTTTAGCCTTCCAGTCTTCTGGAACATCCCCTGATCTTCACAAGTTCTCAAAGACTGCGGAGAACAGCTTTGCAACAAGGTCAGCCACCTATTTTCACACCCTTGAGTGGATATTATCAGCAACCATTGATTTGTAGGGGTCGAGCTCCTTAACTAATTTGCATACCAACTCTTCCTTCACTAATGGTGGGCAAAAAGTTTCTAGTTGAACACTTAAATCCTACTTAGGCCAATGAAAATTGCACCATTTCTTTCACACTGTTTCTTCAGGACTTTAGTCTTTCAGGACTTTATTTCTTCTTGGAATCTCTCTCTCTGGCTCTTATATTATTTCTTTTTCTAAGGAAAAATAGTCAGGACTAATACCTCTGTGGGTGTCTTCTTATTCTAAATATTTTTCTGCACAGAGACTATCCAGGAAGACTCACAGACAGTGCATTTCATTTTATTCTTTCCTAGCAGCTCCAAAATGGAATTTAATTGTGTGTTTCTTATCTGTAACCTTTCTGTTCCCTTGAGGAATTTTCTCCTTCCTTCAATATTAGAATACTCCCTAGTATTATTATGATGGTAATCTCATTTATGGCCTCTTCTCTAATTATTCCATAGCTGCAGAAATGACAAGAGATCTTTCTGCCAACAGCATTACATAAATACAAGACTTTTTTTTTCTTAAAGCATGGAACAGCAGTCAATCAAATATTGTTTTCATGAGAATTCTTTCTTCATTTTTCTATAATCCTTCATAGCCTTGTGAACAAGAAAAATCATATCGTTTGTAAAGACTGTAATTTAAAAAATAATATAAAAACCCCACATGCAGTCTGAAATCTTAGACTGCTATACAATTTTATTTTTTTTTTATTTAGGCAATTTACTTTTTCTTAACTGTTGGCTTGCCCAGTAAAGTAACTTATTACTACAGGAAACCACAAAATAGGGGGAAAGATTGGTATATATCTTTTGCTCCAAGACCTGAAAGAAAGTGAACTAAATTTCAGTTCATCAGTGACTCAATATGTATGGTTGTCTTATGTTCTTGTCCTATTTATTTTTATAGATTCATCTCAGGTTCTACCATATCTCCAAAAATAAATTAGAAAAAAAACAAAGATTTTTATGTGTGAGGCTTTTTCAGCCAATGTCAGACTGGCAAAATGCCCTCTTTAAAGATAGAGTAGAGCCGACACATAATTGTTGCCCTTACCTTTGTTGCTACTGACACTAGAATCTGAACCCTCCTTGGAGATCTAAAAACAATTTTGCTGTGACAATCTGAGAAGTTACCACTGGTATTTTACAAATACTGCAAGGTCACAGATTTTGACCTCTACAAAGCCAAGTAAACCTCTGGAGGGCATTGCGTTTTATGGGAAAAATGTTTTCATTGATTTTCAAATTACACATTTTACTGCAACATAGTACAGAACAGTAGCCATAAAAAAGAAAATTCAAATTACAGTAGCAAGAAAAGTAGCAGCAGCCTCAGATGTATTTTAAACCCAAGATTTTTTTCCCCCTAGATTCTTTTACACGTTATTTTCCAGTAATAGCTGGGAGATAAGAGCAAAGATAAAGAATGGAGAGTACCAGGAATTCCATTTTTTAGCATATATAAAGCTGCAAATTGGTAGGTGCAGCCTCATATATTTCTCTCTGAAAACCCAAACAAATAAAAGATATCCATATATCATGTTTGATCTCTATGGCCTTTAGTAGTACTTAAAACAGCTGGAAAGGCTAACACTAGTCCTTTAGTATAAATCTGAGTTTAGTCTTTAATAATAGCATGAAATACATGTAATCTTTTACTGAATTTCTGTAAAGACAATAAGTTTTAAAACTATCTCCCAAAAGGAAGCACCAAAGTTATGTTCCTGTTATTTCAAAACATTGTCAAAATAACATCTAAGTTTGTTCATTTGCATAGCCAATGACAGGATCTTTAAAGGCAATTACCTCATAAAAGAATTTGTTCTCAAATGTATTCATTCTAAGGCTGCTGTTTATCAATTAAATAGGTCATTGTATTCACATGTCAATGTCTGGGGTAGTAAACTGAGATCTTCAGAAATTACTTTTATTAATTTGTCAGAAATGGAGGTGAAAAAGGCAATTTGTCCTTCACACCTGTAGAGCATCTTGTGTTATTTGTGCTCTGTTCTTCTAGGGAGGGACTTAGCACCATGCTGTAGCACAGCTGTCTGTCTCTCAGCCTCCTTGTAAACAGGAGATGCACACAACTCATTAGAAAACAGATGAGATTTAAAATTGGTTCATTTTACAAGCTGTTTTAAATATCTATGAAACATGTTTTCATTAGGTAGAACTAGAGTATTAAAGTCCTCAGATAAGTTTTCCCAAGGCATTTCATATTATTAGATTATTATTATTATTATTATTATTTTCCTGTTAATTCAATAAAAGCCTTTTTTTTAGCTTCTGTGACAGACTTTTCTTGTTGTAGAAAGGATTAAGAGTTGTCACCCTAGGCACTAATGTGATACATCTTCAAAAAATCACAAGTATTTCATTTTTGAAAAGTTGTCTTTCTTATGGTTTATTTATTTTAACATGATACACTGTCAAAATAAGAACTTCCATATTTATCATGTGCAGTATGCATCAAGAAGAATTACAACATAATGGATGTATTGAGACAATCTGTTTAGATAACTGTGAAAAGTTTTTCGTAATAGAGAAATTACTGACACTGTGTAATATCCTTTAACAAGAAAGAATTGAAAACCAAGGACTTGCAAATAACACGAAATTCACAGGATTTCTCAAGAGATATTGAGAAACTTTCATGTACAAAAAAAAAAAAAAACTAAAAAAAAGAAAAGGTTTTACATAGTTTTTCTTATTTTGGCATTGAAAAAGAGGAGAGGAAAAAATAATATGTTGAGGGTTTTTACATGTTCATTGTGTTCATTTGCTAGCTATTTTAAGTAAAGTGGAGATTTCCACTGTCATAAAAACTGTACCTCTGAAATAATTTAATTTAGGGGATATAATCATGAACTGTAAAACTCAAAGTGTTCCACAGAACTAATAAAGTTTTATGGTTTTTGTTAATAATTATTGTTAGATCTTAAAATAATTCAAATATTGCATATTACCAGATGTTTATTGTTTCAGAGGAATCTTGATTTTTAAATATAAGCTTTTTACAGGGGAAAAAAATCTACCCTCCAAAAGAAGAAATAATTTATCCGAGACTCATGAGAAAAAAATATGCATGTGCTTTTTTAATGACTATTAATTCACTACAGTTTGCTATTCCTTCACATATAGGCAATTACAAGAAATCGTGTATTTTCAACTAAAATATACTACAATATTAGGCCTAAGGTATATGGAACATTTTTATATACTCAATACCATTGTGGCAGTTTTGAAGATAAACAAGGAAAAAGAAAGGAAGGTCAAGTGAAATTCCTCATCATATTTGTCAGAACCTGGAAAAGGACTAAAGAACTCGGGAATTCTGGCCTGTAGCCCAAGACTAGAGACCACAAAATAAATACTGCACTTAATATATCCACTCTAAGCAAAGTGTTTTAGTCTATATGACAGGGCTACCCAGAACTGACAGGATATTAATTCTAAAATTGATCCCCGTTGGTCTTTTAGGCAACTATATATTATTTCTCCTGCAAAACACATAATGCACAATTTTCATTTTACATTTATATTCATCATGCACACATTATTTCTTATTAAAAAAAAAAAAAAAAAAAAAAGTTGCAGTGTTATCTGATAAGAAGTTGGGAGGTTTCTGTAGTTCAGCCTTGCTGCTGAGGATCCTTCTCCAAATAGTTCTCCTTAATCTCCTTAAATAAGGAGAGAGGTGGAAGGTGGTAAAGGCAAGAGTGGGAAAATCAGTGGGATGCTGGTCTCAGCATCTCCCAGCTAGGCAGCAAATTTGATCCCCCTCCCATGGCTGTCCTGGCTTCATTGCTTCCTGTCCCCTTTCTGAAAGCCCATCCCCAACATGAAATATTGTTAATAAAAAATTGTGACACTGAAATGAATTTGACTCATTCTTAACCCTCAGTAATAAAATCAGAGGTATGCCTGGGGTTCTGTGGATTGTAAGACTATTGTTCATGTGCTTATTTTAAAAGTAAAAAAACAAAACCTGAAGTGAAAGGGAAATCAAATCCAAATTAATTAAGCTTTATGTAAGACTGGCATGGGTAGATACAGTTAATTTTCATCTTCTACCAAAGAGATTAAAGTTTTTATCTCAAAGGTAATTGAAAGCCCATATTTGAAGGAAATCATTCCCTTTGGTTCAGAAGCAGGATTTACTTAACCTACAATGAATGAAGGAGTGGTGCAATGAGTTTAGCTAATATAACAGCTTTATGCTTTTCATATATTTTTCCACTGAAATTTCTCTCCTGCTTCCTGTGTTTGACATTTTAAGGAGCACATTTAGTTGAGTTTTTCAATGAGTCTCTATGGTAACAGCAAAAATGCCCAATCAAAAGACTTTACCTCCTCTGCCTTCTTGCCTGTTCACTCAGCAGAAGCTGCAAAACAGAGAAGTGAGAAGCACTGGTTCTTTTAAGTGTAATAGTAGTGTGTAGGAAGAAATGCTCTGTAGATTTCAAGACTAGTAACAATCACCCTAGTTAGAGAAAGAATTAATCATCTGTCAGGTAACAGCTCCAGCATCAAATAACTTTAGTTTCAATTTTTTTTTTAAATATTAAACTGAATAATTGATATTTCTTTTACATTAAACTGAAGAACTATTCTTTCAATTTCTCAGCTAACACTGGGCTATACTGGAGTACAGCAGCAGGGGCAACATTTTTCATTGTAAGCACAACGCAAAATGCCACTTTTCTGGCAATGTATTCAGTAATAACCAGCAATTTCATTTTCACAGCTGTAAAATTTTTTTATAAAATGTAACTAGATTGCCTGAAGTCAGTAAAAATGGGGAAAGTCAGAAAAGATACACAGGATTAAATCTGAGTGTCAGGAAACCTCAGTAGCCTACTGAAATCTATTGAAAGGATTTTAGTGAAAAGATATTGTTGTAGTAAGGTGGCTTTTCCTTCTATTATTACTGTTTTCAGATGGTATCAGGCACGCAGACACCCTCAAATTCAACTGGCCCAGGATATTGGCACTTCCCCTAGAAACTATTTAGCTGTATAATGTATACATTTTAGAGAGATGTTTAGAATGCCCTGGTACCCTCATTGTCAGAGCAGTGGCATCAGGCTGGAGTCTGCCCACATTTGCCCATAAAGCAAGCCCCCAGGAGCTGCATCCTTGCAAAACTGGATTGGAAGGTGGGCAGCTGGACCCCTTCATGGGGCCACAGCAAGGCCCTGTTTGTGCCACTCGGTCATGGCAGTTTGCTCTGCAAAAAGAGCCAAACATCACAGAAGCAGATCTATTTTACTATTCTTATCAACCTAGTGGAAACATTAACATGGTTATTCATAGCTTAACCTTCTGAAGGTCATCCATTATTAACAAAAAGTCATATGTACATGAAAAGACACTCATAATTAATAGTCTTTTCAGCAGCGCAGAAACAAACTGCAACATTTTAGTGTGATTAAGAAAACTTTTCTCTGGCGTTCAGTACTGGGTGGACATACAGCTTCTCAGAAACCTTCAGTTTGGTTTCTAATTAACCCTGACCATTATCTTTAAATCAGCCGAGGATCTGCCTGGACAAGAATGACCACAGTTTCTTAGGGGGTAAATAGATGAATTAACCATGGGCAGATGCATTGCGTCCATTTTGACTTTCTATTGTTTGTCCTTTTTCCTTTTCAGGAAGGACTGAGTGGTACAAACACAGGAAAGAAAGGAAAGGAAAGGAAAGGAAAGGAAAGGAAAGGAAAGGAAAGGAAAGGAAAGGAAAGGAAAGGAAAAACACTCACACAAAATATTAAATCTTAGCCACAGTGTTTATGATAGGATTCTATTGTCAAATAATTACAGTTTGTTCAGCTTTTAACTAGTAAGGAGCCTTGGTCAAGTTTTGCTGAAGTCTTATTTACTGTGTAATGGTAAATGTAGTAATTACTATTAGAACATAATGGTAAATGTAGTAGTGGAGAAATCACTTAGGGTACACTGAGAATCACAGGTAATTCCAATTCACAAATACAAATCTAAAAATAAATATTTATGACAACGAATAGCCTGAACACATAANTAAACAAAAAAAAAAAAAAAAAAAAAAAAAAAAAGTGAAGTTTTTTTATGTGTGAAAAAGTCATATACTACAATCATTTAAAACAAACCTTCAGACTCACATAACATTATGACTCTTAGAACAGCTCTAAGATGGTTGAAACCAAAATTCAGCTGCAAACAACAAAAATTAGCATTGAATATGTGTTAGCATTATGAACATAGTCAAAACAGACTGAAATCTGTTAAACAGTGCTGTTTTATAAAAGAGAAAAAGTAGAGTCACTAAATTTCTTTATGAGAGTTTTGATTAAAAGGGGACATGTGAAGTCAAGCAGATAAATGACTAATTGCTTCAGGACAGCAACAGCTTCTTAAATAGTAACATAAAAACCTGGATTTTTTTAACAACAAAGCAAAACATTTCCAAACAATAAATCAACAGCTATTGATAAAAGATATCAGAAACCAAAAAATATTTCTAAACTCTATTTAAGTAGATCTATAGCCAGAGCAGAACTGGTCCTAAGGCATAACCTAATACAGACCCACAAAGAACTGAAGACTCTCATTAGCTTTCAGAAGTAAATTAATGTGCAAGTTACTATTCATGTCTTCCAATGAAACCATGACCATTTTTTGTACTGTCTTACATTATTTACCTCATGAAAGGCAGTGGAATTCCCAATCAAACTCAGTATATTAAGTCCATGATATTAATACTTCATCACACTGTAGCTATTCATATACTCTTATTCATATAAGAGTGGTGCCAAGGCCTTTACCTACGTATTTCCACTTTTCCAGTCTGCCTTATCATCATCACTGGCAGCTCAGCCCCAACCAGCTGCTTCCTCACTCCCCCCTCTTGGGATGGGGGGGAGAATCAGAAGGGTAAAAGCGAGAAAAAAAATCATGGATTGAGATAAAGATGGTTTGATAGGTGGAGTAAAAACCATGTGTGCAAGCAAAGCAAAGTAAAGAATTCATTCACTGCTTCCTATCTCCAGGAAACAGGGTTCCATCACATCTAACAGTTACTTGGGAAGACAAATCCCATCACTCTCAATGTCATCTTCCTCCTTCATACCCCAGCCTTAACTGCTGAGTAACACATCATGCAATATAGAATATCCTTTTAGTAAATTGGAGTCCTGCCTAAGTTTCCTCTCAAAATCTTGTGCACCCGCAACCTGCTCACTGGTGGGGTGGAGTGAGCAGCAGAAAAGGCCTTGACTCTTTATAAGAGCTGTTTAGAAGAAGCTAAAACATGCCTGTGTTAGCCACACTGCTTTCATCCCAAATCCAAAACATATCTCAAACAAGCTACTGTGAAGGAAAATAATCCTGCCCCAGTCAAAACCAGCCTTATGCCATACCATTCATGTCATGCTCAAGTCCCACACTATCCAAGGTTAAAACCATCCAAAGCACTTGTACATCTTCTCCCATGCACCCACCTGGCTACCCATGATCAAATTACTGATTATTACTGATTACAAATTATTCTGATTGCCCAAGCAGAATAGTGTGATATATAGTGTATATAGATACATCGATAGTATATCTATATAATGTATATATATATATAGATATATATATAAAATCATGTGATATATAGTGTGATTACCTTGGGAAAAGACAGAAACAGATTCTTGAGATACACCATTATGAATATTCTGATTACCTAAGAATGTTCAATGTACTAAGGAATCGTTGCAACAAGGCAGAAAATATCTACCGCACAGAAGAAGAGGAAGGCATCATTCTTTGTTTCTTCTGCAAATTGGCTCTTGGAGAAGAGGGGAAAAGTGTTAATTGTTCATTGTTTCCATGAGATGGTTCCAGAAACACTAGGACAACAACAATGCAGAGTACAAGTATCAGATATGATTTGTCAACAACAATGCAGAGTACAAGTATAAGATATGATTAAGCCCTTAAGATTCTCAAAAATGCTTTAAGATGTTCTTTCCATCTAAACAAAGGAAATATACATAGCAGCTGTTTATGACTACGTGCTTTTAAATAGAAAAGAAAAAAAAATAGTAACGCAAGACTTCTGTTCCAACACCTCTACAACTGTTTTGTCTCATGATAGGAAAATAACTGAGCTAAGTGAGATAATCCTCGCAAAGAAGACTTGTCAAGGCATCCATCTACTTTGTATAATACTGATGATAAGCAATCTGAGATTCAATGTCACACCACTTAAAATGAAAAATTTTGTTAGCCATGTGCCGATGGCTAAGCTGGGTATCTGTCATAGATACATAACACTTTAAGAACCTCCTTAAACAATGAAATACGTTTGTTGTAAATGAAGAATAAAATTAACCATTTTCAGTGTGATCAGATTAGAAATTCAGCGTATGAATCATGATAACTCAAGGTTAAATATGCTTTGTAATGCAAGGCAGTTGATCACCCTGTATTTCAACTTGTTAGGGTACTGCTCCTGTGGTCTTAAAATAGGGAAAACCTGAACACGGACTTGCTTTGGCAGTTTTTGACAAAAATGAAAATATAGGAAAGTACATGATGTTTGGAAGGTTTGGTTTTGTTGCTTTTAAAGTGTCAGTGTTCATAGCCTTCCCAGGTCAATCTGTCTCTTACATTCTCAGCTTGCACCATAGGTGAGGTCAAGCACTAAGTGGAGGCCTTTGTAATCTTCTAAATTAAATGACCATCTCTGCAAGAGATCCCACTTCTTTAACAGCATGTAGTTAAGGGATTACTAGAGCATTACTGCAGTAGACAAGCAAAGTCTAGGTATCAACTCCAATAGCAGAATCCTACAGAAATGACAATTTCAGCAGTAAGCCATATGGGTCACAAATGAGGTAAGTAAATCCAGAAAATCCTTTCAAGGCAAGTATTTCCCACAGCACTCTCCTGCAGATTCTGAAGCTAAGATTAGTGAAGTGGTATATTTTATTGAATCCCTAGAGTATCATCATTTAATAGTATTTCACAGCTACAGTACATCATCACATTACATTATACTCTCACTGTCACCATGCAAACTACAATACCATGAAGTGATAGCATAGTGTAATGAGACATACAATCCGGTGTAATGTGATATACAAGAAAGTCAATGCAGCATATCTCCAAAATTACCCCCATTTAAAGGGAAATCCAATGAATATTTCATATAAATGTTCAGGTCATTCATTTTCTCTATTTTTTTGGATGTGTTTAATCTCTGTGCATCTTGATACTTCCATAGAGAACTTTAATATTATAGTCAGAAGCAATCATATTTTGCTAAAAAAGCTGAAATCATCAAATAAAAACCGTTTTGTATGCAACTTTCTGAAAGAACTGTAGAAGTCTTTGAAAAAAAAAACACTTTTACAGATAAAGAGCTGAAGCAGTCATATACGAACTTCATGGCTTTGAGAGCTTGTATATGTGACTAAAAATATTATGTCCACAGAACTGAAAACCAGGTTGGTTGGTGCTAGTTTCCTCCACACATGTGCACATACTAATATCCTTATACCTTGGTTATTTAGGGATAGATACCTAATCTTTCCTAACTGCTGTTGAATATGTAAGTAAGGGAATTACTTTGCAACAGCTAGAATTGGTCAAAAACTAGTAATAAAACTTCTCAAGAAAAAGCTAATGAGAAACTTAGTTGCAGATGGGCACATAGTGAGTTTCTCCAAAGGAAAACTGAGTGTAACCAAATTAGAGAAACATTATACTAACATTACAGTCTTACGTAATCATTTATTAGTTATCATTTAAAAGGTAGCCTAGATGAGATAAGGTTCATAAAAAACACACTCAGCAGATCGGTGAGTTATTTGATTTTATTGTATTAAAATGAGGAATTTTAATTGTCATTTCTTAAAATCTGTAGTAAGACTGCGCACTCAGCTAGCCTAAAGAAGCTGATTTTCTTTCACATCCCTCCACATTTCTATGGAGCTGTGTGAATATGCACCATACCTTTTAGAAGCTTACAAAATTAGGTGAAACCTTCTGTCAGCTGAGGAAGGAAGACATATATAGTGAAGAAGGGAAAAATGATACACGTATCCACCCCACAACAACCTCCCACCTTCACACATGTGAAGAGATTTCCTTCAGTAAATATTTTTTTCAGGAAATTCTATTTCAGTGAGAATTGGAGGGTCAGCACGGGGACAGCAGGAGATAGAACCTAGCCTAGAGAAACTTGTTCTCTATTAAAAATTCATTCAACATCAATATCATAATACAGATTGTTAGACTATGTTTCAGAGAAAAAAAATAACAAAAATGCACCCAGTCTTCAATCTCTGTAAAGCAAATATTCAGTGCCCTTGAACACACAAAGTAATATTTTTTTAACATTTTCATATTTTAACTCAGTCTTTTAACAGCTCCTAAATATCTATTTTAATAATTTGAAATCATGACATGATTTGTTAATTCTTACTGTTCTGTAAAACTTGTAGAAGTAGCACTAAATTTGAACCAGATTTTCTGAATCTTGCAGAGACACATTAATTTAGTATTATTACTGTCAAGAGTGAAATATGCTCCTAAACATGCTGCTTCACATCACAAAACTTCACAGAACTAGCATTCCATTACATCAAACTAGCAAACTTATCTGCAATTTAAAATAATCAGTAAAAAGGACTGGTTTTATGGAATTTAAAACTGCCTGTTCTCAGGCAGAACAACCTCACAACACTTGCCCCACCCCAGAAATTTCATAGCGATAATTAATAGAATTCTCTCCTTTACTAATAATTTTTCAAAAGTCAGAAATATAATGTAATTGTAAAAAAAGCATTTGCAAAACAAATATTATTTTGTATTATTTATTTACAGTTGTTAGTGGGGTGGATGTTTTGGCTCAATAAATTCAGTAGTTCAATAGAATTATTTGCATATTAAGGTCTTCAGATTAAAATATATTGGAATGGACAATTACAGAAAACAAAATTCAGCCAGAGACTGATGCTACTCCAGGGCTCACTCACATAATGCAAGTTTTGCAGGGAGTGGTCTGCCATATGGATAAGAAGTCCTCTAAGACATCACAACTTCAACACGAGACTTGGAATTAAAAAAATACAGAATTACTTAAANAAAAAAAACCAAACCAAAAACCAACCCCACCCCACCCCAAAAAAAATAAAAGGCCAAACAAAAGACAGAACAAACCAACTTGATACTAGCAATTAATAAAACAAAACTGTAGAGATACACAAGATGGAAGTTAATTCTACAATGAAAAGATTATTGTAGCTCCCATTTTTAGGTTATCCACAAATTATCACTCTCTTCAGGTTCAGATGGCTTCCCAAGCACACTGCCACTCCTCAGTACATTTCTTTTTATAGCAGGTGGCTGAACCGGTGGAGTTGAAACTGAGGTGTAGAGCCTGGGTCCCTGTTCCTCAGGATTTTTTTACAATGGCAGTCAAACATTAGACAAGTTATTTCTGTCAAAATGTACTGTCTGAATGTCTAGAAAGCAAAACTGCATAGTTCTCTAAAGCAAGGTAGCTTAACTATTTTTAGCACTATTAAAGGAACTAGTGCAGACAATCATAGTAGTGTTTGCAAATACTTAAATTTACAAGCAATTATACAACTATAATATTAATTGGTTTACAGACATAGGGAGGGAATGACAACTGTCAATGAATCCTTTTAAAATATTGCTACCATGGTCTAGAAGAGGTCCTCTTCAGAATTTAAAATATGTTGCCTAAGTCATCTTAGCAATCTTACATGAAAATCCTGTACATTTTTCCCTGTTCTGTCTGGCAAGACCTCTAACATCTTCATGAAGCAGGAAAAGTTTTCTTTAGCTTGAGCTGTCTTTTATATCTCCCACAGGATTAATCCTCAGAGTTGAATGTGGCCACAGGCACTAGATAGAAAACATAGTTATTACTTTGCTAGGTTGTTAAACTCTTTTATTTGGAATATAACATCATCTCTGTTGTTACAAAGGAAACTGTTCAGCACCATTGAAGTATTTGTTCCATTCCAGTTCCCTGGCACATAGCGCTTTTGTAAGAACTTCATAGGTTAGTGTCTGTGCTAAAAAAGGTCATTTTATGTTTGCAATATGATCTTTCTGCCCAGTCAGGCTAAAAAGGGAAATTATATACACTGCAAAATTTTAACAACAATACTTGGTTTTACTCATCTCCATTCCCATGTAGTTGTGAGGGTTTGCTTCTGTGTATCTATCTCCTTTGGAGGAACTCCCAATATATTTCCCAAAGACAACCTAGGAGACCTAACAGCTATATGGTAAAGATAGTAAAGTAGGAAGAAAAGAGAAAGGATGAAACTGTGTGAAAATATAAATAAATTATTAACAACAGATCCTTTTCTACAGCAGCAAAATTCTCACTGAAGCTCTCAGAACTGCTTTTTTTCTGGTTTGTTCCCTTTTGTTCTAAAGTATTAGCTCATTAATTCACAGACTTAAAGCACTCGTTCTACATCAGTAGAGAATAAGAAATTATGATTTTTTTTTTATTTATAAAAGTTATGCAATGATGCCTACTGTGGACATTCACATCCTGGAATGTAATATTAAATTAACATGAGCAATTAAAAAGCAATCAGCTGAATTATTCCTTAGTTTACGCAAAAGTGTTTTTTATCCATTCAGCGCAGGATGTCTTTAGTCTCTACATTTTCAACTAATACAGTTTCATTCGTTTCTCTTTACTGTACTCCCTTTCATGCATGTCCTAAAAATCCTCCTGACATAACGTCAACAGAAATCTTAATATATAAACCATTATTTATTTTCAGCACTTGTATAAAACAAAGATGTTCTTTTGTAAACTGGAGGAGAGTCCTTTATCAGGATGAATGACAGCAGATTTGAAAAGAGCGGAACCTATCTTTGTTTGCCTGTCCGTAGCTGAAGTAATGGCATAGAGCACTAAAACAACGTCTCTTAAGAGACCAAATAAATTTTCTTTCAGGATTAATGGTCTACTGCTAGCGTGAAGAAGATTAAAACTAGACGCAAAGAGACAAGAGAGTCCACGGTAGCCCCACAGTTCATTTCTATGTAACTTGTTAACGAACAGAGCCAAAAAGTCAAGCATTTAGGTAAATGATTCAACATGAAATTACTTACTGAATGCTATCAGACGTTATGGTCAAATACATCTGCTGCACAGTTAGGCAGCAGATAGAGTGATTTAACACTGCATACAAATCATTTGGATTCTGTGAGTTGGTACCAACTGAAAGGCTGGCAGCCATAAGATTGCCAGTCACCAAGTGTCACTTCTTCATTTACATCACATTGGTATTCAGACAGTGGCAAGCAACCCTAAAAGTGAATTTATTGCTGCAAGAAAGTCAATATTTTACAATAAGTGTAGGAATTCTGAGGCAGTAATTTAAAAGACTACTTTGTGCAAACCACTACCACTTTATACACATGTATATTGCTATTCATTGCTACGGATACCTACAACCAGAGTAATTCTGTGAAGCTTCTTAATTTTAAACACTTGGTCTTTTACAAAGTAAACTGCCAGTGTTTAGTTTAGTTAGCAAAAGTGAGTTATTAGAGACCTCCTTGGCTTTTCTAGAACAATTATTTACTGTACACGGTTCATTTGTCTCTCCCTTTTTAATTTTCTTGAAACAACATTTCATTAGGGTTTTTCACCCTGAAATGTGCCATCAGGCAGTCAAATCAAACTATCCTATTTTCTTTGGAAATATCAATCTTGCAAAGAACTACCCTGCTGAAAAATACAAGCAAATTGAGCCAACAGAATGAAAAAGCAGAAATGTTTTTCCAGTTTCTTTGTAATACATGAAATATCAACTGAACTTCAGTATCCTTTCAATATTTTCTAATTATCAAATCAGAGAAACATTTTACTAAGCACAAGCACACAAATTATATAAAATACTTTCTTTATTATCCATATTTTCCTTTGGAAGTACAGAATTCCATAGACTTGTGGCTGATACTTGGCATTCCTGTAATCCAAACGTGACCAGATCACATGATTACTTTGTTGATGTGGAATTGTTCTTAATTTTGTAACTTGTCTCTCATACTCTGGATGAACTGAGTCTTTGAGTCTTCTACTTCTCCTTTGCATGCATATCAATCAGACTTGTTTAAAGGAGTTTTTATAAATTGGTGACAGAGTATTGTATTTGGGGGAAAAAAAAAATCTTCATCAAAGCCATAAATCTATCCAGAAAAATTCAAATTCTATACCATAGACATATTTCATATTTCTTAACTGACACTACTTTCTGTCTTCTTCTCAAAGTACATTTCAGTAGATATTTCTGCAGCTGTAATATAGAAGCAGTAAAAGGCAGCACTAAGCATTGTTTTCATTAAAGTTCTGCAATTTGTGAGAGGATACATTCATTTTGGACAGAGAAAGGAGCATTTCTTAGCAACTAATAATGGTAGCTCACAAGTCTGATCATGTCAGTGCTGGCTCCTAAAAAAGACCAACCGATATAATTGATCTTGTAACATTTAAAGGCTCTTCACTTCAAGCATATTTTATTGCTGCCTGGCTACAATTATGTTGACCAGAAGTGAGGCCAGCACTGGGGTTCAGAACCCAGAGGAAAATCAGTTCAGCATGTAACCACTTCACTCCTAATGGCAGAAGTTGCATGGGAAATTAATTTTCAAGATCACATTAAGTCAGACTGCAGAAACTATTGTGGGATTCACTTGGATAAAATTGCTCTAGCTGTTGGAAAGATGAGTGCCAGTAATGATATTTATTAAACACAATGAATAACATTTGGAAGCCATGGAAACCGGAGGACTAAAATTGTGTAGATGCACTAAGTGCAAGAGGGCACCAAGAGCTTTTAAGACAATCAAAGGATTTAAAATACAAGGGTAGATTAGATAAATTCATGAGCATTTTTATCCAGCTTTTATCTCATATAAGACAGCAAAGTAAAATTAACACAGAAAATACCAGAAGGTATAAACCTCCAACCCTGTTGCAGGAGAATATTTCCACCCTTTGAATATCAACTGCAGTTAAGGTTCCATTCTTGATATGATTGAAAGGCTAATTTATTATCTGGACTTTAATACCAAAAGAAAAGAAAAAAAAAGGAAAAAAAGAACCCCAGAGCATGACAATATCCTGGCTAGAATTACAATTTGTGAAAAATGCATGGAAGAATATACAGAGGTAGTTCATAGAGGTGTTAACCATCTAAGTAAAATAAAAGATATTTGACAGAAATCAAATTAGAAAAGATAATGGAATAAAAGAGATTTACAAAAACACATAGCTCTGAATGACAGGGGATTTTTCTTTTGTTTTTCTCCATAAGACTACTATATTCTAAATCTTCCAAAACCTCATATCTATGTTTATCTTTATAACATATTATTAGTTCAATTGATTAGCAGAACTGTTTACACTGTGCCAAGTTAAGCCTTTAAGACTGCAAGTGAGAGAGAGGTAGAAGAAGGATAAGATACAGAAAAGTCCAATAGTTGTATTTTCTAAAAGGTCAATAAAGATCACTGCATTGAAATGCAGCAAATATTTTTCCTTTCAGTTCTGCTTAAGTAATCCTTTAATAAAAGAAGAACGAATTCTAGATTATTAAATGCTAAATTACTAAAACAATCCTACAATACATTTTATATGTATTGTAAAATATAAAATGAATAAATGAAAACATGCATGCACGCAGCAATGGTCCAGTTGTTCAGCATAGCTTAACTTGGAAATGAGATCTGTTTCTTTCACAGAGCACTCTGCATTGCTTTATGGGCAATATAGCACTTACTACACTCAAACTACTGTATCATTAGTACCATTATCTGTAGGGATAATGCTGACATGTACTTTGCCTTGAAACTATGTGTTTAAATGCAACATTATGAATTGCTATGACTAAAGACAATAAGGAGCTTACAGATTTAAAAAAGCAATTAGTCTATTCAGATTTCCTCTGTAGCAAAAGAGCAAAAAAGATAATGTTACTTCCAGCAGGAGCATTCAAAGTTAAAATGCCATCTAAGTTTCGTTTGAAGCCATATTACATTATAAGGTGCAAATACAGTGAGAGTTAATCAAGCATACCTAGTACCTAACACAGCTGACAGCTCTCTAAGATAATAGAAGTGGTTCATTTTACCCATTACTGGGAACATCGTAAGAGTGAAAATGTCCTTTAATACTCAACTTCCATAAATAGGCCATCTGTTTTTCATTACATCAATATGAAAAAGTAGTGAAATAAAGCCAGACTTTTTCATTTGTTAACAGGAACATCCTTTACTATCCCCAAAATTAGTTAGTTCACCTTCAAAACCTTGGCCACATTTATGTGGTATATCCCCTCTCTAGACCACCTGTATTGTGCAAATACTATATTTTATACAGTTCTGTTTTAAACTGATGCAAAAATTAAGGAATATGTGTGCATACAGGTAGAGAAGACAGCAGCATCTTCAGCTGAGACATCCAGTACTTGGGGGGAAAAAAAGAAAAAAAAACAAAAGGACATCCTGAATGACACAATCACACTTCTCTCAGCTGCTCACCTCCAGGATTTTATCCTAGCTCCTAAAAGTCTTTTTATGATGTGGATGGGCATGAATTGATAAGACATTTCTTTTTTTTTTCTTCCACATCTTTTGCAAGTTGGCAGCATTAAGATGACACTATTCAAAAAAGACACCAGTTCCGTTCCAGTTCAGATGTTGCAGTCTTAGTTGGGTGGGGCTACTTCCACTGTACAGAGAAGACTGTGCCCACATGTTGCCACATATTTCCAGTATTACTTCTTCCTGATTCACTTCAGGGAATCTGTAGTATTTTCTCCACAAGAAATGGTCAGAATAAAGGTGTTCATATTGTCAAGAGTCTCCTTGCACCCTTAAAATACAGACAAGTTTCAGGACAATAGCTGTAAAAACACCTTAATAATATAAAAGATATAATCCATTTTATACTTTGTTTAAGTCTCTACCTGGTGTAATTTTTAAGTGTTTTCTGTTTTATTAATAATACAGTATCTGAACAGCTGTTCGTTCCATTGCAGTGGTGGCTTTTTTCCCACATATACTATATAAATAATTTGTTATTTTACTCAGAAAAAATAATATTTTAAGTCAAACTGATGGAACATTTTCCATCATTAGTGAGGAACTAATTACAAAAAGGGTACATGTCACCACCTCTCTTCCTTCTTCTGTGATTGTTCTCATAAAATAAAGCCATTATCCTAATCAGGTCAGGGCTTTATAGCTATTTTTTTATTTACTTCCTTGATGTCATCTCTTTAAGAAATTCAACAGGTCCACTCTAATATTTTTTTTCTGTAAAAACTGGATCCTTGCAAAACAGGTAGAGAACTATATAATTATTTATCATCTATATATGTGTGTATGTCTATATATATGTATACAGATATATATGGGTAAAGCCCCAAAGGGTACGTAACTGCAAAGGGTAGGACTGAAAACTGGAAAGAGTAGTCGTGGGTGATAAGAACTGAAGAGGCAAAAGTGAATGTATCCTCATTATTAGTGAAGAGATATTGATGGACACGGTCCTTCTTCCTTGAAGGAGCAGAATCCTCATGAAGTAATACAAAACATCACTAATTTTGTCATCTGTTGTAGCCACAAGCCACCAATATTTCCTCCAATATCCTTTTTCACTGGCCAAGCTGTGAAGCTTTCATCTGATTCATTCTGTGGTAACTTTCCAGACTGGCATCTGCTTCTGTGACAATGACGCCTGATTATTGTCACTCCCCACTCTCAAGATTGTGGCTTGCTCAGAGTGCTGTAACATGATTGTTAAGTGGTTTAGGCAAACCTGATGCTAATGCCTGCATCCTTTTCTCTTACTATTATCTGTCTGAAGATTATTTGAGATCTGTTAATGTAAAATCAAAGCTCATACTGCAGCACTCTGTTAAACCTGTGTTTCACAGAATAAGGAAGAGTTTGTCTTTCTTTCCAAGTCTAAAGTAGGCAAACTGCTTTTTCTGATTTGTCTCCTGTCCCCACCCTGGTTTCCTTCTTGGATCCTTTTTGGATGAGGCAGCTCTTAGACCCAGGTTTAAACATTGTCTGACAGGAAGCAGCTGAAGTCATTATTATACACGCCTTCCAATTTATATTTCAATATGGAACTGATAAACTTCATGGGGCAGCTCTTCAGCTGATGTAAGTCATCATAGCATCTTTAGTTTCAATGAACCTTTTTAATTTTACAGTAGAGGAGATGGCTCTTTACCATATTTAGTACTGCTATTCAGCAACTCAAGTACTGCTTTTGAAGCTCTGATTGAAATTACTGCTCATTACAGCCTCTGCTATTTTTTTAAATACAATCATCCGCATAAAATGCACAAACATTTTATCTCTTCCAATATTGCTGCATTTTAAGTTTTTCCTCTTGTAAGATTCCATATGACTTGATACATCTCATTCCACGTTAGCCATGTGTCTGGCCCATTCTCTTAACTGTCCTCTACATTACAGTTCAGTATTCTCCACCTTTTTGAGGAACATCTGCCTCTTTTTTCATTCCTGTGATTTTTAACCTCAGAAAGATCAATTCAGAAATATTGAATTAAACCTATGTACTTTTAAGATAAAACTGATATTTTCACTATATTGCTGTCACTTAGTGTGAGAACTGTCTCTGCTAGCTTTGCCAATCAAAGCTTAGATGTCCAGTATAATTAAGTCATCCAGCTTCCCCTGTCACCAACTGAAGAAGATAAGTCAAAAATTGACATAAATCACCTGACAGGGCCATCCACCCCTCTCCATTGATTATATAGGGCAAAGAGATCTAGGCAAAGGCAGTGTTTAAAAATCAACAGGGGAATGAAGTAGAAGTTTCCAAAGTTCCCATCAGTGCACTGGTCAGTGTATTCAATCAGGCGGATTTTGTTCTTACCTTCCCAAAAGCACTCAGCTGAAGTACTCCATTTTGCACTGAAGACATTAATATAAATTGGAGGAGGTGGCACACACCAGCTCATTTAATGACCCTGATCTCTCAGTCACTGAGTCATTCTCATTTTTTGTTAACCCAGCCTTAGGGAGTACTTGAATGTGCCAAGAAAAATGAAAGAAATTGTCCTGCGCAGTTTTTGACCCTTACTACTGAGCTCCATTGGCTCCAGCTCAAGGAGCAACTGATGTGTTGATGACGTGTTGATGACAAATCCCTGTCATCTGTCACAACTGCTGCATCCACTGCAGCAATGGAAGAGCCAAATAAGACATTTTTGAATCAAGTATTTTTCTAAACTGAGGCCACGTGGCTAATTTCCACTCAACAGGCAGGCAAAAGAGTCAACCCACTTCAGTCACCACATTGTACATGATTCATTCCACCAGACTTCTCACTTGAGAAAAAAAAGGCAAGTAGCTCCTCAGGAATTCATACACTGAGGTGAGGACTGGTGCCACCTCAGTTCAGCATCGAGGGGAAAGCTCCCCAAAGCAAAGTGTCATCCTAATGGCTGCTAAAACTGAATGATTCAATTTCAGGAGCCAAAAGTCCACGAACATTCAAGCTTTCAGCTTCATGAGAGTTAGTATCTCCCAATCATTGCTTTCTGCATGGATCAGCAAGCACAGTTTGTGTAACTTCGGCTAAATGACTTTTTTTTTTTTACAGTACATGACACAGTACGTCATAAACAGAAGCCAAATTCCTCTGTTTTTTAAACTTTTCCTCTTAGTAAGATTGCCAACTCTGAATGCAGCTAGACTCACAAACAAAATTAAAGTCTCCATAATAAACAACATTAAATGTGAATGAATTCTTAAGAAAATTAATTCAGTGTCTGCTCACTACATTGACCCATTGATTAGCCACATCATTTTTCTAATTTTACTTAATACATTCTTTCAGATTGCCTTTACCTCCTGCAAAATTCTTGAGCATAGATTTTGATAGACAGTAGAAACTCTGTGATACAATAGACATTATGATTTTAATAAACTAGTCTTTTTCATAGCAACAAAAATCTCTAAGTTCTTTTTGACAACCGAAAAAATGTCTATGCAAAAAAGAACTTCAGAACACAGCAGCTTGAGGCCTAGCCTCACTTAATAAAAAACTAACACCATTACCACAGAATAGGCTCATAAGTGTCAATTTAATTAATTTTCTCTCACTTTTCTAGAGAAATATCATCAAGTAGGAAGAAGAAAATATAGTTAAATTTGTTAATTCATAGAAAAGGCACAGAGAATGCAGAAGACCTTGGTAGAAAAGGTAAAGCCTTACAACAGTTCTTGTTCTGGTTGTTTAATCTGATACTTAATTCTGGCCATATATAATCTTAAATTTAAATAATTTAAGGTGATCTACTCTCTACTTCTCATATCATATAAAGACAAGTATGAGAAATACAAAATCAGAAACTATTAAATAAAATTCTGCAAACAGAATTTGTAACATTATGACAACAGTTTTCTCACATTTGTATAACATCTCTTCTTAGGTAGCCCACCACACATTTAATCTCCTATGGCCAAAGACACAGCTTTAGGACAAAAAATATATATTATAGGTTCAAACTGGCTTTCATGTAATTAAATAATAAAATCCTTGTACATATCAAACAGAACAGAATCTCCTATTCCTAAAAGGACATTTATCCTACTTACCCTGGTTCTTACTCACTTAGGAATTACTCCTACCCCTAGGGTGAGCTGAATTTGCCATAATAAGATAGAAAGTTTGTATCAATTGCACAATTAAGTCCATACAGTACATTACAGGATTAAGGCTTCAGTATTTTAGGGTGTAGGATAGACAAGTACTGTTTTTAAACATTCAGCACAAGCATTTCTGGCCTACAAATTTTTCATCCAGATGGAAGATAGAAAGTGAAAACAGCTCTAGTGCGCTGAGGAAAAAATTTGCTTGACTCTGACATAAATTCTAGCCTTAGACAGAATTATTATCAAATTATGAGATGACAGGTATTCAAATCCCCAGTGCAGTGACTTTTTCTTCCAAGGCACCTTTCAGATAGTTTCTAGTCTTGCATCAAAGACACCTGACAGGTTAATTCTTCAACTCCTTACAAAGCAGGAATTCTGCTTTGTCCTCACTCACTTCTTTTCTGAGAATTGGTAACAAAAACTCATGATACTTTTTCAGAAAGGTAGGAATAAGGAAGTGATTTTGCCTTTGTACTTGGCACTTGATTGTGCCTCCAGTACTTTGTTCAGTTCTGGATCCCTCACTACAAGAAGGACATTGAAGTGCTGGAGCGTGTCCAGAGGAGATCTACCAAGCTGGTGAGGGGTATAGAGAACAAGTCATATAATTGAGAGGCTGAAAGAACTGGGAATATTCAGTTTGGAAAAGAGGAGGCAGAGGGGAGACCTCATTGCCCTCTACAACTAACTGAAAGCTGCTGGCCTCTTCTCTCAAGTGAATAATGACAGAACCAGAGGAAATGGTTTGAAGTTGCGGCAGGGGAGCTTTAGATTAGATATTAGGAAGAATTACTTTACTGAAAGAGTGGTCAGGCACTGGAACAGCCTGCCCAGAGTGGTGGTGGGGTCACCATCCCTGGAGGTATTTAACAAATGTGTAGATGTGGCACTTCCGGGCATGCTGTAGATTGTTGTGGTTTTTTGTGTCTATATGGTTGGACTCGAGGATCTCAGAGCTCCTTTCCAACCATAAAGGTTCTGTGACTCTGTGAAAAGACAATAGAGACAATTTCTGCCTACAACCTATTTCCTAGATGGCCTTACTTTTAGGCTTAAATTCCTCAGATATGCTTGTGAAAGCTACTTCAGGAGCATTGTGTGGAGGTACAGGAACAGTAAGAAGACTCTAAGACCCTCAAGTTGTTTTTTGACCAACAGATCTTATTTTCATCACTTTTCACAGATCTCGTTAAATATAACACTCAATTAATTTGTGTTTTCTGTGTCTGAAGAGATTAATTCAGAACACATATGAAGGAAAGAGTGCCACCTGCTGTGATACCAGTAATATTCCCTCTAATATTCAAGTCAGGGAGAAGTCCAGAAGCTGATATACAATTAGGATGAATTTCTCAATTAGTGATCAGTAATTAGATCACAGAAAAAAATATCACTTGCAAATGTCATTATTGTGGATGGACTTCTTGATAAAGGGGGAGGAACCTTATTACATTTTCATTGAGATATTAGACATGACTCTGTTCTCCATCACATCCTAGTACACACATCTTTGTTTTGTTATTTCCTTTATTTTGGCAGACATTGAAACTAAACTCTTTCTGATTTTGCATCTACGCAATGTGGCGTACAATATGCATGTCCCTGTGTTTTGATCTAGCTTTCTGCTGTCACAAAGCCATTGTATGTGTTTAGAGATTTTTCTTCTACAATACTAGTTCTTCCTGTCAGAAAATTGATTTTTCTCATCCTGATACGTGAGCCAGAATAAATCTCTTGTCCTGTTGCTCAGGAGCTTACAATACCATCAACCACAGCTACAGAACATGTCATTAGAGACAGAGATATTAGAAAAATCATGAGCAGTTTAGAGCAATTTCTTTATTATAAAATTTAAAAAAACAAACAAACAAACAAAAAAACACAAAAAAAAAAAAACCACTAGTTTTCTGCTGATAACAAGTTATAAATATCCAACATTTGTTGCATTTACTGCACATTGTCCAAAGAAGGAAAAATCCTTTTTGCTCTTTGGAAATAATTTTTAAAAATATATCCTACTCTAAAGGATATTCCATCACGATCATCTTGAGGCAAGATAGAAACCCACATTTATTACTGCATTCAATTCTTTTGAAGATACTTCATAATGCTTGTCTGAAGAGTTTTTACCCTAAGTTTATGGAGGTAAATGTTACTCTGACTCCATCACACTGTCATCATGACCTATGATCCATTACTTTATGGAAGACATATGCTGACTTACACCAGGTGTGTTGATGGCGTCAAATAGCTTGCTGAAGGAGGAGTCTCAACATCACATATCTAAAAACTAGATCTATTATTTTACTGAGCTGTGTCTAGGAAACTAATCCAAGACTGAATCTGATTACTGTTGAAGCCTCTTTCTCTGCAAGTAGACACACAAGTCAGGTAAGACATACATGCATGGTGCCACACAACCAGGTCTACCTACACTACAGTGTGCAGGGCTGCTGGGGACTTCAGACCACTTAAATTCTCACAGTAAATCTATTTCTGTACAAAGAGAAACTTGTAAAGATTCTTCTGATACTGCTTTGAAAGTTTATGTCCCTGCTAAGGTGGACAAAGTGGTGCATACCATGATGTTGCCTGTAAAGTGGTATATGTGATGATGTCAAGGCTTTTAATTACTTTTTAAGCATAAATTTTCTGTAGTGAGCAGAATAATTACCAAAGCCTTACTTTCTGAGACAAAGGAACATTTTATGTTGCTCCTGTAACTCACAGCTGACCTAAAATTAATTTCAGCATCCACTACAGGTAAAAAAAAAATGAAGTGACAGACTGAACACCACCACTGTTAGTACTGTACCTATCAAAAGCAACAAAAGAAAGATGTTCTTATTCTTAATGCAGTTCTTGACTTTTCAGATTTATACACAGGCGAAAAAAAAAAATACAGAGACAAACTTCAAAAGATGAGTTGTAACCCTTCTTTCTATCCATAATGAGCCCTTCTTTACCAAACCAAAGAATTAGGTTCAATTTTGTAAAACAACTAATATTCTTCCCAATTACACAGAATCACAGAATCTTCATAGTTGGAAAGAACCTTTGAGATCCTCAAGTCCAACCATATAGACACAAAAAACCACAACAATCTACAGCATGCCCGGAAGTGCCACATCTACACATTTGTTAAATACCTCCAGGGATGGTGACCCCACCACCACTCTGGCCAGGCTGTTCCAGTGCCTGACCACTCTTTCAGTAAAGTAAATCTTCTTAATATCTAATCTAAAGCTCCCCTGCCGCAACTTCAAACCATTTCCTCTGGTTCTGTCATTATTCACTTGGGAGAAGAGGCCAGCACCCACTCCTCTACAGCTTCATTTCAGTTAGTTGTAGAGGGCAATGAGGTCTCTCTTCAGTTCCATGCCCAGTTCCCTCAGCCTCTCAATTATATGAAGGTAGAGGTACTTTTCACAAAAGTTAATAATGTGCGTTTTGTAATACATCCTTTCCCAAATCCATTGGCAATTAAGGTAAATTCTTAGAATTGCAGTATTTTCTGTAATGTTTTTAAAGTATAATATTACAAATAAAATTGATTTGACTAACAAGATTCCTAATTAGTTTATTTTGTAAGTGATAGGATTCTTAGAACTCCATAAATTAAAAAATAATTGGTACTAAAGTCTAATCTGACATAAACCAAACCTACAAAATTTGGATTGCTTTGGTATTCGTATGTTTGGCCTTGTAGTAATGAGCTGATTTTAAGAAAATATTATTTCAAATTATTTGGTATAATTTTCTATCTAGCCAACAGCGGCCTGCTTAGAAAATATTAACATACAATATAAATATATTTGGTTTGCATAATTTCTCTCTTCTCCCCTCTTTCAAGCATCAAATTTTGGTTTATTCAAAGAATTGATATGTTCTTGAGTATAAATATCTTTCTTCCTTTCTCAAATCCTAGGATCACAGTTGATTTCCATTAACTTCTATTATTGTTGTAGACAAAATTATTTAGGGTATCTAAAACAATCAAGAAGAAAACAATGTTGATTCACTCAATATGAGGCAGTTACTTATCTATTGTCCTTGATTTTAATCACTAAACGGGCAGGATGCTTTGCTGTAATATTTCTTCCTATGCTTGATTTTATTTACTTTGAATAATTATTTCACTGATACACATTACTATGGTATAACAGGCCGTGTTTTAGGGACTGAAAAGCCCTGTAAGCTAGAAACCACTTTGGTGAGATCAGTCTGATTCTTCCCCTCAAAGAGAGTTATGGGGAATGGGGTAGGGATACCACAACATTTTTTCTGTAGATTTGTTCAGCTAAGAAATGTTATTAAATGAAATTAGATATGCTTTCATAAGGGGAAAAAAAAAAAAAAGGAAAAAAACCCAGTATATTCATGCAACTACAGATCTCATGGCTGTGCCCAGCTGAAACCTTACTGATCTCAAAGGAGCTCCCCTCCAAGCATGTAGCTGAAGAATCACTGAATAACCTGAATCACTGCAGCTGGAAAACCACTGAAAGCAGTTTAGATCTATTTACAAGTGTACATTCAAATAAATCTTTATCATATTTCACACTGGTATCTAAAAGGTTTTGAATTATAAAAATAACTCACCCTAGTAAGTTAATGTCACATTAATAAGGTTACTATGTTAGGAGTATCACTATTTACAGGTATTCCCCCAGATATCAAAGAAATATAATACTAATCACATTTACTCAACTTTTTGATGTTGTCAATTATTTAAATATATTTACTCCTGAAACCACTGACTACAGTATCCCATTCTGTAAATAGACAATGAAATCCATTATCTTCCTGTAAAGGCTATCCAAATAGGTTTTACCTTCCTTTGGAGAACCAGTAAAAACCTTATGAAAATTCTCATGTTTTCCTTGACTCTAAACCAGTATTTTAATTTGAGTTATTTATACATTATTCTATTTTCCTAGTATAACACAAACCAGAAATTGCACACTTACGTGATACTATGTATCCGTATGCCAAATTAAAATGTATTTTTTTTTATTCAGAGTCCTGCTAATGATTTTGTTGCTCAAAGTATTTCCTACACGGTTTAACTTTTCTGGCAACCAAGCACTGCATAACTGACACATGAATGATCCCAATGAGATGTCCCTGCATAAATCAAGATAGCAAACCAGGTCTCAATTTCAAATTAAAACAGTGAAGAACTGCTTTAAACAAACATTTATTCAACAGCATTTCTAAAAATCGAACCTTATAGCATAAGTCTTCATAAGCATTCATAGTTGAAAATTCCAATGCTATAGGACACTCTAATTTGAATGTTTTGGATTATGTTTTCCTCTTCTGAATATGAAGAGATCCTCTGTGCACAAGTGCTGGGGAAACAACTGTGAAGCTCTGAAGTTTTAGAAAGGTAATTTACTCTGGGAGATCTGGGAGACTATCGCCCCTTTGGAAATACCAATTCACTGTGCTTTGAAAGTTTTCTTAGGCTACATTTCACTTAATTTAAAAGGATCTTTGTTCAAATTAATTTCAAGGTTTAAAGACACAAGTACCCACTAATTTAGTTGCTTCTAGGAAGCTAGAAAGGCAGTACTTTCTACCTTCTTTGGATGGAGGTATTCAGCCCTATCACTCAGAGAGGCACAAAAATGCCATCTGACTTTACAGGCTGCTCTGACACAAATATTTATCAGAACAGGATTTACTTCACCTGCTGTAAGATATTCATGTGTCTGCATGTGAGCTTTATATGCCAGTCTCCCTTTACCATCAATGGAAAGATACAAAGGCTCTTTAGGACATAACTAACCTCCTAAAGTAGATGATGGAAATAGGTCAGATAAACTGTGGCCTGAAAATGTCTGTTTCTTCTCTCTGGTGGGTCACTGCTTCAGATGTAGATATCTACTGTATAGGCATCTATATTTGATCAGACTAATCCCACCAGAAAGAGCAATAGTGTTTGACCTTTAGGTATTGTGCCTTCTGGCACACTGTGCAATTGCACGGGACACCTTGCTGCAGCTTCCTTTCAATAAGGCAAGACTATTCCTAATTACAGTGGATGCTAAGTGTATTTTCTGAGGATAGTCTGGGAAGGGAAGGGAAGGGAAGGGAAGGGAAGGGGTATCTTGAAGGCCAATAGGCCTTCAGAACATNAAGGGAAGGGAAGGGAAGGGAAGGGAAGGGAAGGGAAGGGAAGGAGACTGGGCATAAATTCAAACAGCAATAAAGACTAATTTAATAATTTGTATTTGATGAAAATCTAGATGAGACCTTGAAGGCTAAAAGGCAGGGTATGCCCTTTCTGTAAAGCTATTACTGTCTTCTCAGGCATGTATCTCTCCTAGGTCCTTTTCAACCACAACACATATAAGATGTCACTCAGGCTGGGTCCTTCCAGATGTAAAAGAGAAAGAAATCTTGGCAGTGCATTCTCAGTGAAGTCTTCTTAATCTGAAACAGGCCAAATCTTAATGCCCTTGAGGGCATGCTGCAAGACATATCTTTTTCAGAGAGCTGCTGAAGCGGCAAACTTGAGCCAGGAGTGATATATAGTGAAAATGGAGAAACTTTCATCTTCATTATTCATCTACTAAATGGTGATTGGATGTTATGAGATGTTGTAGATTGCCATTAATTTCCACATGTTGATTGGTTCTTTTTTTTTTTTTTAAATACTTACCAAAACCATCTAATGAGTTAAATGGAAGTCTTTTGTCACTGTGTAATTTAAAATCAGTGATAAATGTGGGCCCTCCTGGAAAACTATGAAGTGTTGGTACAGGAAAACAAATTTCATACCTCTAACATGACAAAAGCACATTACTAGCGTATCATACAGCCTAACATGGAAGCAGATATTTTAGCTTTCTGCTTAATTTTCTGTACTCTATCTTTCGATCCTGCAAATACTTACATGTATACTTAACTACTCAAAGACACTTCCTAAGCTCTAAAGCAATGTTTGTTTTGCTAAACTGAGAAAAATTCCCAAGTTCTCTTGTGCATGTATACAATTTATCCCTAGTCAAACTGTGTAGCTGGAGAGAAGTGCAGTAGTATAGGCACTCTCTTCTCCATGCATGACCATGCACACACATGCACGTGCCCACGCCCACACACACAGAGTGCTTTCCACAGGATGAAACCCTGTACGGTCACTGCACACTCATCCAGTGTGCTGTGGACTGGAGGGCACCCAGCAGCCGAGGGTGGACTCAGCCTGAAACTATTTGTGCAACCAGATATAAGCACATAGATTTTCCCCATGAACTGCAGTGAACTGGAGTTTTAGTTTGTGAACAGTAAGTTAAAATCTGCAGAACCATTAATATCTTTTCCTACTTTTACCCTAAGGTAAATTTTTCATGGTAAAATCTTAGCAACCTTTTTTCCTATTGATAGAGTTGGTGCCTAACATATTGCAATCTATTGCAAGTGAATAATAATGGAAGTTTCAACTGCAGATACCCAAATTTTTTTCTTTAAAAAGTTCACTTTTACCTCTCCCTAAAGATCTTCCTCAAGGGTTGGAATAAGTTTTTGAAAAAGGACTTTTGTGAAGAGGGAAAGTACAGAAATTAGATGAACTACCAGGATAGCATATTAAGTGCTTGAGATATTTCTGGATAAAAAAATACACTTATCTGTGGATAGATCTTAATGATAGCTCTCTGTTTCCCTCTATCAATATGTTTGGAAGGCATTCGCTTGTTAAAACATTAATTTGTACAGTCAAAATGCTATTTTAAGTATTCTGTCCTCCTGATTAGCTATTCTTTCTTCTAAAGTAACACTCGCAAAAGAAAAAACCTCATTCAGGTAGGACTTCTTGTCAGCATAATTCTGTGGTGTCTCCATTCCCCACAGCACAGTGAGCTAAGGCATCAGGCTAAGGTATCAATGTGCTTATTCTCGTAGGGCCACAGATTGCTGTGCATACTGCACTAAACTTCATGTAGTTCTACAGGTCTGTTCATGTGCCTGGAGGAGAGTGAAAAAGAGAGGAGAAGCAGACAAAGCAGAAACAAGTAGAAAGTATTTAAACAATACTGAATTTATACTAAAATTTAGTATAAAACTGTAAGTTCCTACAAATAATAGAATTTGACCCCAAATAAAATCAATAGGGCGGTGTGTCTGTGTGGTTTTTGCTCAGACTGGTTGTTTTTAAGTTTTTGTTGGTTTTTTTGGTGCTAAGATTTTACCTGGAGCTTTATTCAGACCCATTTCTACAAATATACCGTTGTAAAGTGGAGAAAGATTTATTCAGAAATAACAAGAATACTCAAGTTAACTGCTTCAAAATAACACATTAATGGGGACAAAATAAAAACTTTTTTTTTCTTTAATATTGCAAAACTACTGAGCTATTTTTGTTGAAATTTTCCAAAATGATTCATCCTAGAGTAGACATCTGGCATGGGGTATATCAGCCTGAACAGTTTAAATATGGTAATTATAAGGAATTCAAAGCAGGGTCTCAAAGGGAAAAGTTTTGGTCAACCTTAGCTAAAAGCATTTAGTGGAACTAAAATAATAAGAATCTGTAAAATTAAAATCTGTATAGCATATAGTTGAATAGACCTGTATGGTTTCCTCAAGGCTTATTCATGTGTACATAATTAGAGTACTTGGTAAGAAAACTGCCTTTGAAAAAGTCTTTAAGCAAAAGGCTTAAAAAGAAAAAAAAAATACAAAAAAGAAAAACAGTGAAAGCTGTCACTTTTTAGAGCACACCATATCTGCTCCTTCTGAATTTATTTTCAGAGTTCAAAAGACAATCATTGACTAATTATCTGCCAAATGCAATGCTATTGTTTCAATTGTAGGCATCTTTACTTAGTTGAAAAACACTTTTATTTCCTTAATGGCTTCTCTAAACTTCATTATTTTGTGCCATTTTGTAATATACCACATAAAAGCTGCTGAATACAATAAGAAAAAAAGAATTTTCCATTTATCTTAGGAGTCAAAAGCATTTTAAACTTTAACACAAGTATGTTATGGACTGATTTTCTGAGGAGGGAATTTCTTTCTGAATTTTTGGTAATTGAAAAAACAAAAAGTAAGGCTTCAGAGCCATTAATGCACATGATTTTCAAGACAATATGAATCTATTTTATTGAGCTATTTCCAAAATGTCTTCATTGGGACTCAAGGATACCTTCCGGATGTTTAGGTCATTTATCTATGAACACTTTATTTGGCAAGGAGTATCAACTCACTTTATGAATGTTATGTCTATTTTCAAAACCTTCATGAAAATAAACAATTGCTTTTGTAAACTCAAAAGATTTGCAGTTACAGGCATTCATCAATTCCAGTGTGTCTCCTCCTGTCATATTAATCATGTATACAGCTATGCTTTGGGAATTTGTAGATCTTTTCTGAAACAGCAGCTTCTTTAACCAAAACATGTCACCTTTTGCCCACACTCATTTTATGTTTATTTGAAAAAATATGAAGTTACTGAACAGCTGATGCTTATTTTGATACCCAGTTTCTGTAGATTAGAAATAGTGCCTGCGATTTTGAGGCCCACAAAACATGTTTGAAATGCCACAGACAGTCTGTCAGTTTGTGATGTACAGCTCTGTAGCACAAGTTGTTACTTCTAGTATCCAGAATAATCTCTTCACAAAATATTGAGACAATCTTCAAAGTTAGACTAAAAGGCCCCAGCAGTGCTATCATCTTAAACAGAAGAACATTACTAAAATAATGACTGACTTCTCCACCTGTGAGGTCTTTAGGCAAAAATGAGTACATTATTTTTTACACTGGAATAGGAAGAAAAGCTAGGAAAAGTGAGCTTTGTTGGCTTAGTTTGATTTGGTTTTACTAGGTAGATATTTATGAAATATTTCCACTATGAAATAATAACCTAAATGTCTCTCACAAATCCTCAGCACTTTTGCTCATCTGGTATTAAGGCTCTTGAACTGAAAGAAATAGGATGACTGCTTCTCCCAATTTAAAAAGGGGAAACATCAACAGAAAAAGCTATTTACTGGAGCTATAGTGAATCAGCACACTATTCTGTGTAGGAAATGAATTTTAATTTTCACAAAATTGCTTAGTAGGTTGGTTTGCTTGCCCAAGTAGTTCTTTTGGTTAATAGCTTTTCAGGACATTTTGCCACTACAGATACACTAGAATTCATATTCTGCAATAAAAATATAAATGTTTTTATATTCAAGACCTGGTTAAAGTAATTTTGGTACAGACGTAACTATTGCAGCATTTTTTCCAGTGATTAAAGTGTTAGGTCGATCCCTTAAGATTTAAAATGGATCCAAAATATTCAAGGTATGATTCCACAAGAAAAGTCATTGTGTGTTCTCCATCTTAATCCATTGATATTTAAATATTTAATTTTGAAGAAGTACATTATATTTTTTAATATTAACTTCCTAAAAATTTCTTAATAACTGTAAGCAAGAGGGAAATTTTCTCTCTCCCACAGATACATTTCTATTATCAAAGTGTGTGATTTTACTCTCATTTTAAAATATTCTTTTGGATTTATATTTGGACTCCATCTCATCCTAAAATAGACATATAATGTGGTCCAGGAAAACTTTAAATGTGCCTAAGGCAATTAGATCAGATGTGGACTTCTATGTTATTGGTGTTTAAAGTTAGATAAGACAAATACTTCTCTTAAATAGTTTTACAAGGTTCTCACATTCTATTAAGAGAAAGCAATTTTTCTGCAATTTGCTGCTACATAAACAATTACAGAATTCATTCTTCTGACCATTGTGATAAAATATACTATATACACACACACACATATAGTTTGTATGCTTAACAGTGTATGTTGATTTTCCACAGCAAAATTAAGGCATCCAATACATTTTCATTTTATATATTAATTTAGGGGCTTGCTTTTTTTCTTTTTCCTTTCAGCTGCATTTTTCTGACAGAATTGTCAACAGTATTTTGTAATGTAATGTTTGTTTAAGCAAGGGATGATTCCTGCATTTCGTAAGAATTCAAGATATACACAAATCTATATCAGGAAAATAACCTTTAAAAACAGCATAAACTGGCAAAACTTTTCTTGCAATAACTAAAACTTTTAATATGTCTTCATTTTTCCCAGCTCCTTCTCCTCTCCCATGTATTTCTGATTAAATGTAAACCATTCAGTAATTATAAATTGCTTTGACATCAGGTGTTCTCTGTTCATAAATTTCTTCATAAATTTGCTGATCTGGGCACATTTTGGATATTAATGTCTATTTTCTTTCCACATACATGAAACAAGTGGACTTTTTTCCTACCAGTTACTTTAATACTGTTTTCTTCAAAAGGATGAGCTCAGCTTTCTCTATATTATTATATTTTGAATACTATCAGCCTTTATAACCTTTTTTTTCTTCATAGTCTGCCATTTTCACTTGCAAAAACTCACAAACAATATTTCACTGTTTTCCCACTTCAGTAGCACAGTAAAATTTCAGTCAATCTGTTTGCATGAATTATTGCTTACCAAGGGAACAGAAAATCAGTCACTTACTAACTCCTGAAATCACTCAGGTTATGTAGTATGATTTTAACTAAGAGACGTCATGTGTTTCAAGACACAGATGTCTTGAAACAAAACAAAAACATCTCTAAAATTTTGCAAGATTTTGTAACTTCCCCAGTGGTCATTATAATAACCTTGCTTGTCTTTAGGTAATGTACTTCAAATCAGGTTTTCATTTCTCTGCCAGTGCAATGGCAATAACAATGCCTTCCTTCCCTTTTAAAGTGTTCTAGGAGCAATATGTTAAAAGTCAGTCAGAAATGATAACCAACAGCAATAAATTATTATCAAAAGTAATAGCTATCCTCCACACAAATTGATGGAAAAACTCAAAATATGATTAATTTTTTTCACTACTAAAATAATTTTCCAGAAGTCTTAATATGAAAATTTCAGAATGTTTTGTTCCAATTCAACAAGAAGTTTTCTCACCTGGAACTGCTATAACACATGTTAGGAATTGTTATTCAATATCTTGGCTTTTTAATGATGTCCCTCTTGGGACAGTTTTATTGGCCAGGATTGCATGTCCCTGGACAATATGTTCATAATTCATCACAGCAATTCAACCAAAAAGTTTCTCAGGTGTATCTGTCATGAAACGCCTCCAGTTCATCAGCAGGGTCAACAACAAAGAGGCTCTTTCAACAACAAAGAGGTTCTTTCATCTTCTTCCCCAGAACTATATAAGGCCTATGAGTTAATTTTGCTCACTAAGACACAGCTGGAAATGAAGAATTCTATTCATTACTTTATCCAATGTAAACAAAAAAAAAAAAAGAAAAAAAGAAAAAAATCAGGAAATTACATTTTTGTAACTGCCTTTACTTCGTTTGGCATTTTTGAGTCGAAGCCAATAAAACAGCTACCAAAAGTCCACAAAAAAATTTGTTATCAGAATTACCTGACTCAATTCCCAGTTTACATTCTCTCCTAGCTTGGAGTATTTTTAAAATATTAGCTTCATTGGGAGAATTAAGTGGAGGAATATCTCGTTGGTGATCCCTGCTATCTTGTGTTTTGCCCAAAATGGCAGAAGTTTAGATTCTACAGAGCTTTTTTACACAAAGTTTTCTCTTTTCCTGAAGTTATGTTCAGACAGGACTTGGTGTATCTAAAATGACATAGATAAATTGACAGTCATACAACCTAACTTTGGACATCTTAGGTGTCTAAGGATGACAACTCATCTCCTGTATTTAGAGTAATTTAAAAGCTACCCATTTAAATTAGCCATTAAATCAGGAGGTGAGGAAAAGACTCTGAAGTGATGCATTTAAAATGATGTTAAAGATTTATCTTAAAGAGGGGTGTAACTAGCTTAGACTGAGGCCAGATGGATGGATTGTACCTAAAATTAGATGCCTAGCTGTTCCAGTTCAGGCATTCTGAGTCATCCTCTGAATCACTCTGTTCTTGAACATTGGACATATACTGTTTATAGAGGGAAAAAAAAATAGACATTAAACATTCAGCTTTTAAATACTTGAAGTCACTGCAAAGACCCACATCTGACTAATCTAGTGTAGGTGGAATTTAGTCACTTTTCTACGGGGGCCATGGCTTTGATGATATCACCCAGGAAGCATGTGACTCTGGGAGCAGAGGAAATGAGATGCTTCGTCACATTTATTGAGGTCCCTTATAGATTTGTTCCTTCCAGACAAAGAACATCTGAGAGAAGAATTCAACCTGATGGTTGTACCTGTGACTCCAGGGCTACAATGACAAGGAACATTCCACAGAAATGGGCACAATTAGCTGTATGGATGCACTGTGACTGCTCAGTGTGGTCCTGTAGGCACTGAAATTCACATTGGTTTTGTAAGTTCAGTGATGAATTACATATTTGCATTTTTTTTGTCATATTTTCATTATTGCTGGCTTCATTTTATCATTTCATAAAGTGTAAGTTTTGGCCATTCTGCCCATCTGCAACAAAGAAGGAATAAACTTCAATCAAACATGCTATCAATATCTAAAATAACCAGTAGTGAGGTTACCCTTTGGTTGGATAACTGAAAAACATAATATTTTTTTATTATTACTGTGTTAGTAATCCACTCTGAAGAACATGAAACCCTTTAGCATCATTGCTTCAGAGCAACTGTGAATTGAGTATGCTACAGAGAACTACCTATATTTTTCCTGTGTTCAAGTGGTATGTCTAATATGACAAGAACTGTATCCTGATAATACCCACAGAACAAAATCCAAATAAATTATTATGGAAACAAAGACTTTCTATTTAGATTGTTTGTAAATATTGAAGCTGTTTGAAACATAGAAACATAGCTATAAATTAATTAAACAAAAGCCTGTAGCAATGAGTCAATTAAAATAAAAGATCAATACAACTGGAAAGTTAAATATGTATACAAGTGTGATTACATGGCTGCATTAAACATAATTATTATTAATAAGTTAGATCCTTTATAATAAATGGCATATGTAATTAATCACAAATAGAAATCATAAAACTTGGAACAGCAGTATTAGACTGACAATTCCATTAACCTCAGCAGGTCTCTCCCTCATACAGGTTCACAGTCTACTCGGGGACAGAGGTATATGCAGTCTTTTTTTAGCTCCCATAATATCATTTAGAGGAAAAATAGAAAGTATTAAAAAACCCAAAACAGTCTTCCTATGCACAACAGGAGAGAACTATTTAAAGAGAAGAACGGCTCTGTGTTCACTAAGCATAAGAACAGGTTTTAGATAAGGATTTTTGAACATTGTCAAGCAATCACATATCTGTGTCCCAGACAGCATTGAAGTTCCATGTTTGCTCAGAAAGAATAGGTACAAAGACCAGGATGAATTTCAGTAGTATATCTTTCAGTTTCAGTTTAGAGGTGTTTAGAAAATACTTCGTGTTATGAACAAAGAAGATCAAAGGTATCAAAGCGTTTTAATACACTATGCCTTTTACCTTCCCACGGGAGACTAACATTCACTTCTGATTTATGATACACATTAAATTAGTTTGGTAGTACTCTCCTTTTATTCCCTTGTCTATATATGTCTGGATCCCCGAACCACTAAGTAATTTTGTGTGATTGGCAAGCGTTGCTCAGGAGAAACTCTGGACAGCAAAAGTGCATTGCAGGTCACTGGTGACCTGAACTAGCAGAACTTAATAGAGAAATCTCATAGTATTTGCCTGTGCTTAGCATGAGTCTAAGCAGAGAAACTAGTGAACTACCAAAATCCCCTGAATTCAACATAGAACTTATTTACCACAGCTCACTATATTTTTCCATACTTTAAAGTCTGTTGGAATTCTGGTTGATTTCAGTAAACTCTTGTTAACATAATTAGAGAAAATTGCTTTCAGGCTCATTGATAAAAGCAACATACTTATGCTCTCTTTTGCTACTTTTGATACTGGCATAAAGTGTATTCTGCTATTCATAAACAAATGCAGCTGATGTCATCTAGTGTTGTAGTGAGATTGTTTTGTCATTTGTATTCTTGATTGTACCTATTGTACCTCTATTTCATCCGTAGTCTTCCAAGGTCTATTTCATTTTCCAGTATTGAGAAGGTACACTTTGTCATTTTGTGAGTTTTCTCTTGAAGGCTTACAGAATCACAGAATGATAAGGAGTTGGAAGGGACCTCTGGAGGTCATCTAGTCCAACCCCTGCCAGAGCATATCCACCTAAAGCAGGTTGCACAGAAACATGTCCAGGTGGGTTTTGAATGTCTCAAGAGATAGAAACTAAGCAATATCTTAGGAAAGCAGAGTTTTCTATCTACCTACCTTGCCTGAGAAGTGAGATATTTTGGAGTAGCTTCTTTTGATGTAAATTTTCAAGTTCAGCTAAGTTTAAATATGAACTATTCACTAGTTGTTACAGTTCAATCAATGTTTGTGAACAGTATGCCCTACTAGCTGAACAACCTCAGTGAAAATCAGGAACTCACAGTTACACAATCTTATAGAATTCGGCCCAGTTCCAGTCTTGTGAATATCTTGTTCATCTTTCAGAAAAGGTTTGTCAATTTTAAGTGTTTGCCAGCATAAAAGATGCTAATCACCACTTGACTGGCAAAGCTTTTCTGCCCTTTAAGTGGATCTGTTAATCTTATTACACAGGTGAAGGAGCCATTGCCAGACAAGTGGGGGGTTTCAGAAAATCTGTATTTCAGCACAGCAGCCTGACCAGTGTGTTCAAAGCAGCTGCTGAGTGTGGAGCCATCCTTGTCACAACATGCCACTGATAGGCATGCAGCCCTGCACAGTTTGAATGTCTTTTTTGAAACTGAGTGACTATAATCAGTCTTTGCCCTTGAGTATGTTTTGTCTATATAAAACGTTGTGTTCTCTCCATAAAGAGTATTACAAAACATATTAAGCTTGTCTTGCAGTCAGTTTACAACACAGAAAATGTCTCTTCTGTTGGAAAGGGCAGACACAGCAGCTAATTTATGCAAAATCATTGCCTGTTTTTGTACATAGGGAATATGTCTGTAAGAGAACCCCTGTCAAAATTCCTCTTTTAGGACTAAAAACATTATGTCAGAAAGGTCCGGTTTGGGGTTTGTCACAAGCAGGCAATATAGCAGGAGGTATAATAATGAAGCACACACTTATTTCACTCTCATCAGTTGGAACTGAGGTTATTATAAAAGAATTGTAGAGGGTAAAGGTTTCAGTGAATACTGAATGTGAGAAATCTGAATTTGTATGAGAAAGATATCCCTTTTATTTTTTTTTATTTTTTTTTTAATTACTAAACAGTAAAAAGACTTCTAAAGCCCCACACTGTCTCGGTAATACCAAGAAGCTTTCCAGAGACCTGACTTATTTTTTTGGCAGCAGATCCCTGCTATCATTTCTTCCAGGAAGAGACTGATTATCTTAAATCCTGTTATTTTCAAAATTCTACCTGTAGAATTTTTGTACCTCTACACTGCTATTGTATCTTCTTTAGAGAAGAATAACAGAAACAAGAATAAGATATATAAAAAGCAGCAGATAGGGCTGCATCTTTGTGAACCATAAAAACAAATAGAAAATTTAAAAAACATGGTTTGATACTGGCAAAACATAGATATTCAATGTGATAATTAACCCCTGCTGCTTCAGTAACCTGGCATGTCCCTATATTTTTAAAAACATATTTGCAACTGGCATAAGCTTGCCTACAGAAAGAGCTCGGTCTGCCAGCACCAGCAATAATAAATGCAGGCACAATTTTATTTAGGCAGACAGCTGTTGAAGTGTTCATATTGCCATGGGCATGCCCTATGTGCAGTGAGAGAGCAGCACAAGCAAGTAGGTCTGAAGGAAACCAAACCAACACAGCGTGGGGACACAAATGGAGAAACACCTAGTACATCTGGATGGAGAACCAACACACAGCAGAAACTGCAAAAAGGATAAGCACAGAAAATGTTTTATGCCATGCAAACAATGACAGTCTATGGCAAAATATCTACAGCACTCCCTCAGGTAACATTTTTCACCTCCCTATCTGTACAACTTGTGGAGTGCATACTGGCAATTGTGTTTGGCAGCTCGCAGAGAGAAACAGAACTATTAGAGCATCTCCTATTCACCTAAGAAACACTCTCTTAACTCCATCTTTGCCTCTTCATGAGAATAGAAGGGCCCAAAAAGCAGCTTTGCCTATGCAAAAAGTAAGTATATAGGTGTCAACCATTTAAATGGATATATTTCTTGGGCAAGATATGTACCCATTAGTAGCAGAGTTTCACCGTGAAAATTTCACAGGTTTCAAGGGTTCCCTTGAAATGCTCTGATGATTAACTGCAGTATTTCTAAGAGGTTTGAACTCATGGGCAAAAGTTAAAGGCAAAGGTATATGTTTTAAAAAGCACAACCTCTTTGTTTTCTAGCTTGTTTCTATTTCTTTCAGTCTTGAAGTGTTTCATATTATGTTTCCAACAGGCTATATGTGGTTTACTTTTGTATGGTTTTCCTGACAAGATGAGACACTGAGATGTACAGACTTCAACTATTTCTTTAGAAATAAGTAAGAAAACAGTAAATAAAAATAAGACTTTGAAGTATTACATGAAGAAAAGTTAGAGAAGTTGTATCAGTCTACAATACCTGAAAGTCACAGTTTTCATGGTACAGAGAAACTCTCCTATGTTTTTGGTAACTACCAGAAGTTTCCTATATGAATGACAATAAATATGGGAATGCACCCAATAAGACATAAGAACTTATATTAAAAAATGTGATATTTTTTAATTTGATAGTCAACACAAACTGATTGTAAAATTACAACAAAGCTGATGCAGAGTATGGCTGTGAGATGAAATAGTTTAGAGATGGAGGAAGAACAGGCAAATGACTTAATATTATTGTAAGATATGACAGCAACTATTAGAATGTTCAGGCCCATTTCTTGGACACTCCCTTTCTTATGTATCTAAATTGGTTTCAAATTTCTGGAAAATTTAGATATAGAGGTTTCCTATATACTGGGACAAAAATAAACAAGATTGTGCCTGTATTATAGCTGTCTTCAGATACTGCATTTTTTATAGCAACTTTCCCAGTAGGACCATTATATCTGAATGTAGAAATGCAATACAAATACATAAACAAACCAACATATGAATATGCATATGAATAATATGCTAGTCAGGATTGCTGTTGTCAAAAGAGAAAATCTAATACTTTTCAAGAAAATTCTGTTCTTGCTAACTGATTGATCTTCTCGTTCCACTTCCTCTTCTCTTGTTGATTAAATGATATTTTCTAGAACACCTACAAATTCATGCTATACAAAATGAAGAATTGTTAGGATACAGCTTTCTTTTCTTTTTGGTTAATTAAATGAAAATAGCTTCTTGCCAGTATGTATTACCAATCATGTTTAAAAAACTATATTTATGAATGTAAATTAGACATAACCCAAAGAGTGAAGATGCAGAATAATGTTAATTAACATAATATCTCAAAATATTTATAGAAGTCATAAACCAGGACAAAGGTAGAACTATTTAAGAGGTGGTAGTATCTGGATAGCTTAACACTTTAGAAAGTACACAGGTACACAAGAGTAAAATGTGTCCCCTTTGATGTATCTTTATAATATAATCAACTGCAATTCTCTTCTCAAGTCAGTTTAATCAGAAACAATTTTTCATAGCCTAAAGTCTAAAAGAAATCATCATACCAACTGCTGAGTTTTCTAAAGTGCAACTGGAGAGCCTAAGGGGGAAAAAATAATGTGCTCCAGTGGAGCAAGTTCTAAAATATTCTATGGCAGATGGAGTTTTCTCTGGAACAACTAGATTACAGATTACATTGTGGTTTAGCTGTGTGTTTTGTCTTTTCAATTTATTTTGTGTGTGTCTGTGTGTGTTCATGGTTCTTCCTTGCAAAAAAGACAGGGAGAAGTTTTTTATTCAGTGTTAAAATGCAGAACATCACATCACTTATTACAGGCAGAGAATATAGCAATTTCTAGAGTTAAGACTGCCTGATGACTTCTATTTTAAAACCTAATTTTCTATTGCATTCTATATATTTTTTCCAAAATATAACCTTGGGCTTAAAGTATCATTATTATCAGAATTTCTGCCATTATTATTATCAATATTATGAGAAAGGGAATTTCAGAAGAAGGGTTCTGCCACTTTTCAGAAGAAGATTGGGTAAACGTTCCTGAGATGCATCAGTGCCTGCACTCCACAGAGGCAAGAAGATCACTTTATTTCTACAAAAATCTTCCTAAAAATAATTTAATAGAATTTTCCTTCTCTGTGCTAGATATCACATGTATCATGAAGCAAAAAAATACTGGGTTTACATTTGCAGAGTTTTGGGGCAATCTTCTCTGTGACATTCCCTGGAATTTAAATGCTTAAATATGAAAACTTAATAGTCATTAAGTATACTGTCTTGCATGCAATTATGTAAAACAGTTGGGGGGGCGGGGAATGAATGATCTAATTTTTTAATCTCACACACAGTTTTTGCATTCCTATTCTATGGGTGGGCTATTTACTGTCGTCAGTGACTTCAGACCTGGATTTATTGAAATGCATTTTATTTATTCATATTGCATATCACCCATCTTCACACCATTGTAAATGAGGTGATAATAATAGAGTTGTGGGACCACCACTTCAGATAGCCTGTTCCCAAGGAAACGAGGCCAGAGAAGGTTATCCAGAGAATTACCACAGAAATGGCTGAAGCACAGCCTGTTGTCTGCTCAGTGGGGCTCTCGCAGGAAGGCTGCAGGAAACTCACACCATGTCGGTGGTGTTTGTGCTTAGTGCTTGTACAGGCAGGGTACAAACCCGTTCAGGGTTTCAGCCATGCAGCTGAGACTAATGAAACTGGTTAGCCTTTTAAGATGGTACTGCCATTGCTAGTAATAAGTTCTACTGAGTGTGTGAGGCCTCAGGACTGAAGTTCGTCAAGTGTTCTCTGAGCTTTTCTGGCCCTGCCTGCTTCTCTGTCTGATTTAGCTTAGCTGTGATGGTAATTTCTTTAATCAACCAGGTTTCCACAGGTAGTTTGTTTTATTTTTCTCTAACTTCGTGTGATATAAAACTTACATATATACATATACAGATAGCAGTGCTGAGAAATTATTCTATGTAGCATGAAGTATTTATGACTCTATCATAATGTAACTTGGAGAATGGCAGACCTGGCACAACAACAGGAGTCTTGAGAAAGGTAGACAGAATGATGCAGTATAGGAGAGCACAGATATGGGCTGATCAAAGATAAGGCACAGGCTGGGTGGGCATGGGAAACCTTACAGGTATAAACCACTCACCAATGGTCAGTTAAAGAAATGCAGACTTGATGGAGGACAAAACGGCTTTTAGAGGTAATAAAGAAAGCAAACAAGTGGTACCTTGTGCATAAAAGGCACCATGTATAGCAAACGCAGATGTAATTTCAAAATGTAGTTCTTCAAACCAATGAAAAAAGAAAAGTATATAAAAGTATGTGAGAAAAAATGTTTAAAAAAACCTCAAACCAAAATAAACCACTGCTAAGTGGAACCTAAGGTGATGACAGGGAAACTATCAACATGAACATTGTATTTCTCCCACCAAAGAAGTCCAGATGCTCACAAATCACTGTAACACCTCCCACTGTCACTAGCAGAGTGAAACCACCTACCTTAGGACCTGTAGGAGCATGGGAAGAGTATCAGGAAAAGGGGAAAAAATCAGGTGTATTTATAACAAATTTAACTCCATTAATATTCTTTTTCAGTAACAACTAGATCTGGACTACTAATGATCAGACTTTTAAGATTTCAATTATACTACTGGTTTACTTTAAGTGTGCTGCTGCTTTGCCTGTGAGCAATATTTTGAGTACAGCACTAAAGACCCATTGATAGTTGTGATAGATAGATACATGAAAAACAGCCTGATTCTCCTCATTCAGAGGCCAATGAGTGCTCCTCTAACTCTGTACTCAGTCTCCACCTTTGTCTAATTGAAAGACGTGTAGTTCTTTCCTCCTGAACTGTGATGTGTAGGTTCTTGTCTTTCATACATTTGTGTAAATGAAAACATTGGACACCGGTTTATCTTGCTATATTTCCAATAAGCTAGTCACAAATATGAGAAATATAATTTACAATGACAAGGAAATTAGCTTCTTTTTCTTGTTTGCTGTTTCTTAGTTTCAGCACGAATCAAAAGTCAAATGAAGTCATTCAGGATAATGATCCTTCTCTGGGGCAAAATCCACTGCAGTTACTTAAAGATCAGGTAATTATGCTTGCAAAAGCATAGAATGAATTTCCATCCCCAGTTCAACAGCAAGTCCCAGAGCAACACTATAGCCCCTGTGCTATCACAACCTAAATCCGTAGCCCAAGGAGCTGTTATAGTCTTTTCCATTGCACTTAAGAAGTTTTCCTTTTTCTTTTCCTTCCTGTGAAGCTACAAAATTGGCAGCTTCCTCCCTTTCTATTTATGGGCCCAATACTGGTTGTGAAGTAGCCTGATAAAATATGTATTACAACAGTGTTCAAATATGAATTTTCTTAATAGGTACAGTATCTTGTAAGAGTGGGGTCAACCTTCCGATAAAACAGAATCTGAAATGTTCTAGACAGATAGGATTTATTAAGCAAAACCAGAAAGAGACAAAGTTGCTTTTTGAGCTAAGACTGGTTTTCTTTTTCTAATAAAGCTCTGCTGGAAAGGACAATATGTTCACTAATGCTCTCCAAGTTAGTTCCCATGACCCATCAACTTCTCTTGACTGTCTATATTGGGACCCCGAATTCATCAGCCCTAGGTAAAAGGTTGTATGAATAAGTCACCCTTCTATTGCACTTTGGTCTACAGGAAATTAGTCATAAATAACAGCTAATCTGAATATGAATCAAAGTGTTTACCTTTGAGATTTTTTACAAATACCACTGATAGATAAATGATTGGAAGTTTAAAAACACATTAAACAATATTAAGTGCACTGAAAACTGTGAAAAAATAGCTGCCTTTACTGCATTATTGTGCCAATAACTTTACAGAACACAATTTTTTAAGAGTCTGTCATGCAAGTCATCCAGAATAACTGCCCCTAAGTAAGTTATCAAAGAGTAATAATTATTTTCTCACCAGTGCCATATGTTACATTTCTAACTAGCCACAATGCAGCAGACTGAGAATAGACAGTTATAAATATCCTGCAGAGTATCTCATTCCACCGTTGTCTCTCTAAATGAAGGACAGAGCTCTTATAATTGGGGAATATAACCTCTAGAAAAAGAAGCAAAACACATCCCCTCAGGTAACTCCGACCCTGTTATTCAATCACTGAAATGAGGCAATATAACTTTCAAAGCACCTTTGCACCTGGCAACCACAGCATCGCTTTCTATCAGGAAACAGCAAGCTTTAAAATGTGCTGGTTTATGTGTGAACAAATTAGCATGAAATGAAGCTTGTGGAAGAGATGTTACTAACTTGAAAGGTAAGGTAATTTTTAATATAAACTGATCACATAGTTCCTTAACAGTGCACCTTCCAAGATGACATCATTTTCCTATGCAGATCACAGCAGAAAAATATAATCTAATTCCTTTCTTTACAGAAAATCTGTCACCTCTGAACTGGAAAAGCAGCCATATTGTACCACTGAATTAAGGGTAAATCAAGGACAGAAATGGGTTTTTTTGACTAAAACAAACAAGAGGATATCTCGAACAATGAGATAGCCATCTATGTCTATGCCCTGATGTGGCCAGTGAAGGTCAGCATTGTATGTCCTTCTTGAGGTTTATCTCAGATAGTGGTCTGAGGTTAAAACTAGCTTGTCTCTGTTTGGATTCACACAGAGATCACAATCTTGATTTAGCTGCCTTGAGTTTAAAACACCCCTATTTTTGTAGTAAACACTGTCTGAAGCAGTGTTTTTCGTTTACATGAGATGTCCTTCGATCTCCAATGGCCATAAAGAAAATTGGCACCCTGAATGTTCATTCTTTATCTGGTGGAGAAAGATTGCATCAGATCACTCACACTTTCCTATCATAGGAGAGTCAGAGACCACGCCAGGAATTAGACTCAGTGGCACGTCACTGAGGACTGTATATATAGAGAGAGTGGTAGGATTGTTTCCCTAATCATATACCCTTTTCACAGCATGCACATGTTGGGAGTCCTTTGCTATAAACCAGTATAGCCATTCTGACTTTTTAACATGTATGCTTTTAGGAAGAAGAAAATAAAAAAAGAAAAGTTAGGTGTGGAATTTATCTTAACTAATTTCAGACATTTGAAAATAAGGCATTTGGCATTGGCTTAAAGTTGGTTGTCTGGAGTTCCTCTATAGTCAGTGGAAAGAGAAACTCAAATCCAGAAGAGTCTGATTATTATGATTATTTAGGACAGGGAGACCCAGAATTGTGCATGGGTGTTCCTTTCTCCCTCTCTTCATCCCTTTTTCTTCCCTCTATCTACAGAAGCTTATTTTTTATCTGAATTTTAATCACTTATTTCAACAGAAGCTGCATTAGATCCAATTCACCAAAAAGTGGATGTGTGCGTCTCCATGTTCATCCTGGTTTGGGAAGAACTTTTTCCACACAAAAGACACTATGTAAAGATTTGCATCATTTATGTTAGCACTTTGGTGACAGTGCGGTTTTGTTTGGTGGATTATTTGTTCTTTTTTGATAAAACAAAGTGAAAGCAATAGTTAGTTGGATACAGCATCCCTGGAAATGTAATGTAAAGTGTAGTGTAACAATTTTGTGCTTCAGAACTTCATAGAATCATAGGATGGTTTGGGTTGGAAAGGACCTTAAAGATCACCTAGTTCCATGGGCAGGGACACCACTCATAAGACCAGGTTACTCAAAGCCCCATTCAGCCTGGCCGTGAACAATTCCAGGGATGGGGCATCCACAGCTTCCCTGTGCAGTCAGTTCTAGTGTCTCACTATCCTCACAGTAAAGAATTTCTTCCCAATATCTAATCTAAATCTACCCTCAGACTTGGTACCTTAAATCTAGCCCCTTACTATTCCAAGAACTGCATGTCTATTTAGCATGGTCATCAAACTATGATTCTTTTTGACAGCTAAACTGAGAACAAATAAATGACAATTTAATTTGTTACACCTTTGTCCATTTGAGTGATACTCATAAGAGTCTGTCTCCACAGTCTGTCAGACAGGGACAGTCTCACCCAGAAAGACCCTGAGACACCAAAAAATTCATACATCAGATCGGAAAAAAAAAAAAAAAAAAAGGTTTCCATCAGAATGCAGAAAATCTCCTAAGAGTTTTTAAAGGCCCTTCCTGTCTGCTGTGAACTAATTTTATGTAAACAAAATTTTGAAACAAATTGGCACATATTAAACAGATATCAGAAGATTATTAAAGTGTTAAGCACATGAAGCTGGATTAAAATGGAGATGAGTCAAGACTTAAAGAATTTATACTTCAAATGATCTTGCTGGAGTCTTCAGGGCTGGCAAGTGCCTAGTGGGTTTAAGTTGCTTAATAGGTTTAAATAACCTTAACTGAAACATATGGGCTCCCCTATATGAAAGTCCCTATGTGCTAACTGAGGAGTGAAGTATTTCTCAGATCTGACTCTACTCATCCACAATGCTTTTCTAGCCAAAATGATTTCAACCTGCATTCAGGCTGTTTGAAGACAGCACACATCACTTTTCAGGTCTCTAAGAAAGGACCTCCAGTTATCTCCTCTGTCTGACAGTGGACATGACACATGAGGGCACTGAGAAGTAAAATGCCTGATGTTGCAGGCAAGGCACAAACTGGGACATCTACACTGCATCTGCTCTTGAGTTGTATCTTAATGTCGGATTTATAGAGAATGGAAATCTAAGGATAAGGTTTGGGTTACTACCAGGGCTAAGTTTGACAGCTGTCCACCAAGCAAGAAATGTACCGCTTCCAAATTTCACTATACTAGTTACCTTAGTGTCTTGACTAAGGTGACACCAAACTGTAGCTTCCTCTTTCACCAGAAAAACTGGACATCTGTACTTATACAGCATTTTGAAAGAAACAAGTTTCTTCACATGTCATTCTGTTACAAATAGAGTTTTGTTCTAAGCCTGCCTTCCATTCCAACTACCGTGGCTTGCCTTTGGCTACCTATCTTGGAGCCTGATCAAGCAAATGAGATATCCTTCAACTTTCATAACTCAAGAGTTATTGAGATTCTTTTTTGCAGGATTCACCTTGTACCTAGCAACTTCCTGAACCTTTTTAATTTATAATTCATATTTTGTTCTTAAGCCATTGCCACTCTCCTGCCACTTCTTCAGCATCAGCAACGTTTAAATTAAATTTAGGATATTTTCTGTAAATTATATATCAATGTAATTACTAAATAAAATTTGATGACCCAGTCTAGAATTGCAGGTATTTTTATATTATCATTCTGATTTATTATTATTTTAAAATTTATGAGAAGGAAAGCTATCACGATAAAATGCCATATATATAATGTTAGAAATCTACATACACTTTTAATATGGCTGGATCTTGTGCTAGAGTCCATTTCATATCTGATTTAATTTAATTCTAACTTAATTTGAATAGGTGGAACTACAGAAATGTAACAGCTTTCTCCATGTCTCACACACTCAAACAGGCAAAGGTCTCCAGGAAGAGACTTTCCCTGGTGCACTGCCTCTCCTAGCCCAAAGCAAAGCATTCCTATTTTTGAGAGAGCATTCTAAGCAAGAACTTCTAGATTTCAGGAACATATAATTTACCTGTGGGTATGTCTAATTTCCATTCACAACACCAAGTGTCTGAAGAGACTATGGTTTCAGTGATCAAGTAAAGGGGCTGTGCCTCCCACCTAAGCAAACCTTAATGGAGTATATCTGAGGACATTGCATGGCAGGGTTACAGCATGTGCAAACATGCTGTGAAATAATATGAATCTGTTATCAAACAACAAGTGAGAAAAAAGGTAAATAAAGAAAACAAATGTCCTTTCGTATGAGTTAAAAGCTCCCAGGCATAACAGTTGGCAGTTCTGTAACTTGTAGGACATTGTCGGGAGCTGTTAATGTGTGGCAGGAAAACACCCCAGTTGTCAGTCCTGATTCAGTTGCAAGACTTCCCAAACTGGACACACTGCGCAAGACCAGATTTGATCATGGTGCATGTCTCAGTCCAAACCAAAGAGATTAGTTCACATGGCAGACCAAATATGCAGGCTTGAAAATATTATTTTTTTTTTTAGATATTAATCTAGAAAATTGATATATTCACCTAAAGATAAAAGGTTTCTATTAAGTTCAGTACAAATAACCTCTTCAGGAGAGAATTCCCTCTTTATTGTAAATGAGCACTTGGGGCAAAATTTAAACCTTTATGCTCTTTGGGATCAAGGGGGAGCTAATTGTGGTGCAGGATTTCTCCATAGTCTCTCATCCTTGCAAGAAACTAACTCCTGAATAACACTCAGGGTTATTTTTTGTCAGAGAACTATTTGGTTTACTTTAAACAAAGCCTGTGGCAAAGTAAGATATATTAGAGTGAGAAGGCTTGGTAATGGACAGGAAGCAAAATAATTGCCCATAGATGGGTGAGCTCATGGCAGCCTACAGTCAGGCTGGAACAGGAGTTTCCCAACCACTGCAACACCCAGCAACTGATAGATCAAACATTTGGACTAGGAGATAATTTCCTTTTCAATCTTGGTGCTCTCTCTGGTACTAAGTAGGAAAAGACTGGTTTTTATGAGGAAAAATAGGGAGGAAGTAGGGAAGCTGGGAAATTCAGTAGATTAGAGAGGAAGACTGGGAGGGATAGCAATTGGTGAGAAAAAAAAGAAGGCATGAAATTAATAAAGGAAGCAAGATGCTGTGAGAGTCGGAAAGGTGTATTACTGGGAAAGGAGAGAAATCAAAGGGAATATGATATATTAACAACTGATGAAGAGCTGCAAAGCAAGAAACAGAAGGCTAAGGATAGAGGTGACTGGAAAACAGCTGCACAATTCTTTCCAAAATTTATAGCTCATTCCAGAATTTTTAATGATTTTCTCTTTTGTAGATGTGGTGGGTGGACCCTAGCCAGCAGGCAAACACCCACCCACCTGCTCATTCCCTCCCCTCTCCCAAAGTATAGGGACAAAATAGAAAGAAGGTGAGAAAATTCATGGATCGAGATAAAGACGGTTTAATAGGAAAGCCAAAATTGTGTGCCCAGGCAAGGCAAAAGGAGGAACTCATTCATCACATCCTGTGGGCTTGTCCCTTCCTGTCAAGCAGGGCATCAGCATGCATAATGGTTGCTTGGGAAGACAGATATCATAACCACAAATGTTCTACCTCCCTCCTTTCCTGCTGAGCACGAAGTCAGACCTTAAAATTGTGTTTTCTGTTTTAAGTATGACATATGGGATATCCTTTTGTCAGTTTGGATCTGCCATCCTCCTTGTGACCAACTTCTGGCCAATCTTGAGCCAACTCACGTTCCAGCTGGGGTGGGGCTGGGGGGGAAAGAGAAAGCCCTGATGTTGTGCAAGCACTGTTCAGAAATAACCAAAACTTTGGTATATTACCAAGAATGTTTCAGCCACAAATGCAAACCACACCAGCATATGGGCTACTGTGAAGAAAGTTAACTCCATTGCAGCCAGACCCAGTAAAGTTGAAAAAACCAAATAGTAGTGTATTTGTCAGGTATATGTTTCTGGTAATGATTTCTAACTGTTAATAGTTATTTCATTAGTTTAAATGGCAAGAATCTATGCTGTGGTCTTAAAAATTTAAATCCACTGGAACCACAGATTTTGACATGATATAATTTCAAGAGAATATTGAGGAAGGAGTTAGTGTGTTGATTAGAAAACTAGAAAAGCACAAACATAACCCCCCAAAATTAAAATAGTGAGGAATGCTTCAAATAAACTCCAACTTTTAATAGTTAAAATTATTTTCACAGTTAATTTTGCCTTGACAAGCTTAATTCTATTTTTTGCATAGCTATTATCCTGCAGTCTCCAATTATATGATTCTATGATTACATAATTAATTATAGACCAATTCTTTACTGCTTCTCACTAGGCAAAATTATCATTCCAGATGTGTACCTGAACTGTCTACTCCAATTTATCTGTGTATGTGACTTCAGACATCGGGTTCTGATCCATAGGACTTGACCACTAGGTCTTTCTCTCTGCACAGGTACAGTAAGCAGCCTCTTTGAGCAAAATATTTCCAAAGTGAAGAAATGGCATTGTTTCTGGTTCCAACTCTGCCACTAAATGCAAATTTTGTAATTAATAACAAAATGCCATGGGGTTTATACTGGATGAGAAAGGAAAGCTTCAGAACTTGTTTGTGTTTGTCCCAGTCTATGCTTCTTTTAGCTATGATGGTAATTGTCTACTAGTCAGGTTTGATTTGAGTTAATTTTAATTTATAGTGATAATAAGTGTATACTGAACTATGTATAGAATCAAAAGTGATTTGCAAGTATGTAAAAACAGAATGAAAACAGGTCCCACACTGCAAATGGAAACAGTTATGGTCCTCACAGGAGTATAATCTTGTTAAACCAATGTATATGTAACAAAAACAACAGGAAATTGAATGACTGAGAATCAATGAAGAGAAAATTTATGTATGCAGACAGTGCTAAGAATATGTATACAAATAAACTCAACCCGACTCCAAGACCATGGGAGGAGGCACCACTATCTCCAGCATCAAACTCTTCCTGGGGAAGAGCTCAGGAAGCTGATAACTCACTCCAGCCTTTCTCACAGAAGAAAGATGCTGCCATCATCTTTGGAAGTCTGGGAGGTAGAGCACAGTACCAGACAAAAGGGCCAGCTATTAGCAAGGGTTTTCTTTATAACTATTTTAACACATTATTTGGCCTTGAATCACAGGACTATAGTAACTGGACTAAGAATTACTCTTTGTGACATTTTGATTAAAATGTCAAATTAGATCAATAATGAAATCTTGTATTGAGTGTTCCCTTTTGCCAGTAATAAGACTTCGAGTATAACAGCTGAAAAGTTGAGCTGTTGTTGTGGCTATTTCCCATGCATGAGGGTTCAAACTCTATAAGGAAGCATCTGCTTCTGGGAAGCTAAAGGAGGATCTCCCCACAGCTGTCCATCCCAGCTCTACTTCTATTTCTCACTGCTGACCTTCCTTTAGCAGCCTTGGCCACAGCTATACTGTGACCACTCACCCTTCAGACAGCACACACTGCTGGGGAGATGGGACCCCCCTCCACTAGCTGTTCAAAACCAAACCAGAAGTCTCTGTGTTAAAAATGCTAAACATTTAAAAAGACTAACACTGCAGCATCTTAATCTAGATCAACAAAATTAGTGGGTGTTTTGGCTCTGTTTTTTCAGTATCTTTGTTCCCTATCTACAATATCTATAAATTCCTTACCTGTATTTTTTGAGTTTCAGAAGCTGTAAGCTTTAGTGTTATAGAAGAGCATTTGAGAAAATTAATATTATACTGTAAATAAGATCTACAGTCACAAATAGAGCAATGCAAAATCAAATTATTGAGAGTCCTATCTATTCTTAATATGGAATTACATTGAAGTCCTTTAGAATAAAACTATATATTATTCCACTATCATAAGGGAACTCAAGGCTATCAGCTATAAACTGATATTAGCTGATAGCTATCACAAGGCTATTGTTACAAGAGAACCCATATATACGAAGTAAGCAAATTAAACCAATCTTAAATCTCATGAAGTCTGACTGCAATCTTAATAATCTTTTTGGATTCAGGGTTTGCTTTTGAATCTACTTTTGTCTTAATTAAGCCAAGAAAATCTGAACCTCTTTTCTGGGATACTGCACTGCAATTCTTTTATACCTCTTGGTTGCATTATAAATGCCACTGACACATTTCACAGTGCAAATCAATGACTAGTTTTGACTTAAAGTAAATACGAACATTTTCAGAATATCTTACACTGTGCCTTTTGGTTTTCCCTCCCACAGTATTGTTATTTATTCAGCAGGGCTTTTTTTAGTGTCAAGTGCTCTCTCCATGATCACAAACTATAAAATCTCTTTAAAATAGAAAGTAATCTATCAGGTCACAACTCTTTCTGAGAGTACTTTCACAAATACAAATCATATTCTTGCTATGTTATCAAGCTATGTCCTAGATGATAAATTCAGTCTCTTTCACAGATAACGAGAAGTCTTCCTGCTCAGCAATTCTAGATGGGTCGACGAGGTCTATGACCTCTGAAAAGACTTGCTTCTGAAGTCTGGCACAGGCAGAAAGGACTCCTGGTCTAACCTTGGAGAAACACCACAGGCTACAATCACTGATTTTTTAAATACTTCTGATACATTAAGTTAAACCACAGGTTATTTCCAAAAATACAGATGCCATTTTCATACAACATCTTTGGCTTCTAGAAAAATAAGCTGTGACTCAGGGGATCAGAATCAAATTAGAAACTCCAGAAGACTGTAACTGCAACTGGTCTTGGACATGTAGCTAGGGAGAGAGTAGAATGAGAGAAACAGCTTAATCTGTCTCGCAATCGCCATGAGACAAGTTTGCAGCAGTGCATGCACCAGAGCTGAGTACCAGGCCATGAAGGGCATGTATCCAGGGGAAGCTGGATACAAGACCAGCTCCTGCATTGACTACATAGGAGAGGAAAGCAGAAACTGTTAATGGGACCTAAACCTCCAAGGTGAAAAAGAGAGGATGAAAAAAAGAGGACACATAAAGGTCCAGGCTCCCGAGTAAAATTGACTTAGGGTTTCTGGAATAAGAATTTTATTCAGGTACACCAGTGAACTCCTTTGGACAGCCCCACAATATTCCAGAATTCATCCTATCACGTACTATTCTGTCCTACAGACTGAAGCATCTTTTTCTGTCCTCAGTTCTCTTTATTTACTTTGTGAAGCCTTGCTACAGCTCTTATTGGCCATTTCTGCTATTTCAAGTGCCAGGGTGCTGTTCCATGCTGCTGCTCTTGCTTTCATAGTGCAAGTCATTGAGTGCTGTTGTGCCACAAGTTGTTCATGATGGCTGTAGTAAGCTGCAAGCAGAGCATTGCCACAATATCAGGCCTCCTTTTTCAGGGGGCAAACTGAGTTCTTTAAAACAACAGCTTGAAATAGAAAGAAGGAAACACTCGTGGTGACAGGTGTCAAAGCACTGGGCATGTAGCTAGGCAGAAAATTCAGGACCCAGAGAAGTGTCCCTAACGATAAAATGAGATATAGCTTAGTAGAGTAAAACTGATTGGAGGAACAGATTTGGAAATTGTGAACATGAAAACTGCAGTTAGGCAGGGAAAATACGGCTATGTCCACTCTTTGCAAAGAATTAGGCTTGCATGAAAGAGAAGAACAGTATCCTTACCTGTTTCTCCTAAAGCCCTCCATCTTCCACAGATGACTTTAACGTTTTAATTGAAGAGAGAGCATTGCTATCCTACCTGACCCAACAAGTAAACACTGTTCTGTAACAGCTACAAGAATTATACCAACTATATAAAGCTATACAGTTTGGTGGAGAAACAGTTTCTTTTACCTTTTACCTAGTCACAAAATTACTGTTTGCAATACCCAGCCTTCACTTAGAGTTCCTTTTCCAGCCATAATTCTGCTTTCTTCTCCAGCTAATTTCTTCAACAAACAAGGAGGTGAGCCTGTGGAAAATATATTACTTTGTGTAAAAAATACCTCACCACATATACATTTGCAGAAAACCTAAAGAACTTTCAAGATGAAGACCTGCTCTTTCGTTTACTGGTTTAATACAATACATTTTGCTTTCGCTGCAATACATTTTAATAAAACCCAAATAACAAGCCCCACCAGATTTAAGGTACAATAGGCATTTCCCATTTGCCATCTTTTGTGATCTCAAGATCATTATTTTAACCAACTTAAGTTAGGTCCTAGGAAAAAGAAAGAAAGAAAGAAAGAAAGAAAGAAAGAAAGAAAGAAAGAAAGAAAGAAAGAAAGAAAGAAAGAAAGAAAGAAAGAAAGAAAGAAAGAAAGAAAGAAAGAAAGAAAGAAAGAAAGAAAGAAAGAAAGAAAGAAAGAAAGAAAGAAAGAAAGATCAAAATTACATAATTGTAACATTATTCTGCCATCAAGATTTGAAAACTGAACCTTTAGCAATATTGAGATACAGGACTGAACATGTTACCTAAGAGAGGAGAAGATTTAACTCAGAAAGAGAGAAACGTCAGATATAGTATCTTCCTGGGGAGAAAGATGAAGAAGAGTGATCTGTATCTTCTCTTTTCCACCTTCAGAAGGCGAAAGACATTAACAGTGAGCCAAAGGAGATGGAGGAGGCTGGAGGAGCAGGACTGGGAAGACAAGAATACAGTGAGGACCTGGCAGGAGGACTCCTGCCATTTGCACTATCAGGTGCCTTAGGAGCTGTGTCATGTCGCCATGACATGTCGGCAGTTTTCAGCCCTAATAGCTAATCATTCTTTCTCCTTTTAAAAAACTGGCTGTATTCTATTTTTCCCATTTCCTTATTTTGTTTTCCGTGTTGTTGTTACTCTTTTTTTTTCTCATTAAGCCATTTGCTAACATATGCCTGCCTTCTCCATTCCCTTCTCAGCTTGCAACTGTACTTTTAAGCGTGACTGAATTAGCTATTCACTTAAGTAGAGATTCTCTCAAATCTCATCTTCATTTGTGTTTCACATATACTCAAATATTTTTTGTGAAAAAAACCCTTATTGACACAAATTATTATGATTCTTACAATTTTAAGGAAACACTTCAGAATTTCATCTTGTTCTAATTTAGCTGAAATTTTTTTGGGGGTAGCTTACATGAACAAATTTTTGTTTTCTTTAATAAAACCTTGTCTAGTGGTGGGTGTCCCTGCCCGTAGCAGAGGGGTTGGAACCAGATGATCTTTAGAGTTAATTACAACTCTAACCATCTTATCATTCTAAGAAAACCACACTAAACTCATATATTTGTCACATACTCACATATGGTTGCTTCCACCACGTCAAACAGTATTGTCTGATTCTGACACAACCCTTTTTTCTCAGGGACTCAGAGACAGTATATCTCTGGCTACAGGACCGTGCTTTTCCTGTGAAAGAGAAACCAGTGCTGCAAAAGAGGTTGCATGCTAAGCATATTTTGCTTTATTTATACCCAAGCACCGTCATTTAAATGAGAAGCAAAAAGAGGACAGGAGACAGTCTTCCACATGGAAACTCAGCCAGAAATAGTAAGTAGTGACCAGAAATCATGCCTACCTCCACTGCAGCCAATTGGAGCCATAGGCAGGCAGAGGAGATGCCTTGGCTCTTGCAGCAACTTTCCCCTCTATGAGTCTTTGCAGTATTAGAATGACATGATCCAGAGTGAATGGTATGAAATCCTGCCTTTACTATTGTAAAAGATGTTCTCTCAGTGAGGGGAGATCACAGCAAAATATAAAAAAATTTTTATGTGGTAGAATAAAAAGTATTTTCAAGCTTCACCTGGTGGTAGGAAATTGGCCCTTAAAGTCCGGTCCTTAGCACAGAAGGTAAACTTCCTTTTAAGTTCAATTGGTCTAATTTGTAATACTTTCCAAGTAAATGCACAATCTTTGTGGGAATGGAGCAAATTATCATGTTGTTAATATAGTCAATAAGAGGTGTCAACGATATTGCTATGGACTGTACACACAAGACTGACCATTTTATTTTCCAGTTCTGGATAAAATATATATTTCTGTAGCACATATGACTTATGTCAATTCACAGAATGAAGATGTTGTACTCTCTGCTGTTAACAGTAATGTAATAGTTTCACTGATACTTTTTGGAAAATCACAACAATTCTTAGTATGATCAAAAATGGCAACTTATCCAGTCTCCACTTCCCTGTACGTATGGATAGCTTCATTCTCTGAGACTCAAGACATCTACCCAAATCCTTCTGGAACCACAACTCATAAATTCTCTGAGATAGATTAGTTTAATTTAGCATGCTGTGAGATCTGTGCCATCTTTTAAAAACAATCCTAAAAAGCAAAGTACAAATTTGATGGTTGGGTTTTAAAACTTAAAAAGCAACACTTGTAACCACAAAAACCACCCACATGCTTGTTATTCTCTCCTCTAACCCATAGGTAAGGACGTAGCTGGCTCCTCTCTCATCAGCACATCAACCAGCAGCAACCTCAAGGAGCTGGAGTAATGTAAATCTGTCCCAGAGAAACAGTGGGAAATAAAATGAACGTTGTCTATCCTTTTTGAGTACCATGAAAGATGAACATGTTATTACAATTTCTCTCTAGTATGTTATTATTTCAAAGCATGTTACCATCTGGTAATGAGGCAAGAATCTCAATCTCATCTTCTAAAGGTCAGAAGCCGGTTTTGTTTAGTTAGGTCTACTGGGCTTGTTTTGGGTGGGCTTGTTGCTGATGTCTGTTGAAAGTTTTTTCAGTCCTCTAAGATGACTGTGCATGTCGTTTCTTTTCCCCACCCCAGATCATATTAGTATTTATTTGTATCAGCAAACAGTATCAGTGCTCTGCACTACAGAGTGAGCAAGCTAATGCTTCAGTAAATTGTTGCTGCCTCCTGTTACATCTGTTCTGCTCTGTTCACTAATTGCCTGTCACAACCACTGAGCCATGGTGACAGCCATGCTGCCACTTCCTCTTTGGTCAGCTTGTCGGCTCCCATTAATCTGAGCCCTGTTGCTTTTTCCACAGCCAATGTTTTTGCACTTTGGGTATAATGAAAATCTACTACCTTGGTGTTATATGAAAGTGCCAAAATTATAATTCAAAAGAGGAAAAAAAGTTAATGACTTTTTGTGTGAAAGTTGACAGTTTCTTACCACAGCAACAGTTTATTTTGCTTGATACTGCTTCACTTTCAGGTCTCTCTCTATATCTTTACTTATCTTTCAGTCTGTTGTTATATTATTAATATAAATATTATTAATTTTTAATTATTATTATTATTGTATTATAGGAAAGGAACCTCTAGAATAAAACTTTGTGAATGTGATAAACAAAATCTGAGCATAGGAAATAGTGATACCTAGAATATAAGAATTTTAAAGGCAAGTAAGGAGTGCACTACTGATTTTTATGCTGAATTTTGTCCATTTTTTTTCCTTGGGGAGGAAAGCAGTTGATTTGAAACTGATTTAAATTTGCTAGACTTGATAATTCTATCAAAATAATTATATTCTCCACATTTTAGTTCATTAGCCCAGAGTACAGAAATGAAAGATCATGCTGCTGCAGACGTAAATATGCTGGTGTGCACACATTTATTATCTACAAACATATGCATCTCTATACACATATTTCCATGTATATAAACTACAGCAATTTTAAGAACCATCCCAGATTTATCTTCAAGACTCATTATTGGTCTTGGCTTCCAGACTGTAGTGAGCTGCAGACACCGTTTCCCACCTCAAATTCTGAAAAATTAGGTCAAAGAAGCTTCAGTGCACAGTTTCCCAAGATCGTTGTCTTAGTATCTGGAAGACTATTTAATCTGAACAGAGTAACGGAGTAACATTGAAAACTTGTAGGGAGTTTATTTGGGTTCTGCAAAGTCCTGAGGATTCTGAAGCTGAGAATCTGCCTAGTTTTTAAAATAAAGTGTATTTTTAGGAGATGGTCATTAACACCTGTCCTGTGACTCTGAAAGTAAGGCTTGCCATGCACATTGTCTGTTCTGTTGCAGAACTCTGATTTTGCATTTGTATATGGCAAGAAAAGAAGTTGTGACCCAGTGACACCCCTTTTGTTTCACACACTATACAAACACAGGACAAAAATGCTATCTAACCAGTAACATTTACAGACTATAGTTTGATGTGCATGACTAGATAAGTACCATCTAGATAACTGGGGGAGTAGACACAAGGAAAAGATACAACCATCACAACAATTAAGCGGTCCCAGTGCAAAAGGATCCTTGGCTGGTGTCAAGTGTTTCATGGACACCATGGAGACTTTTAAAGAAGATTTTGTATTTTGTTTTTTAAAAAGAAAATTATACATGCAAAAAAAAATTCTAAAATATAAAACTGCTAATATTTGTAGGAAGCTCCTTCAAAAATACATAAGAAAAGTGATGAATTTCAGCACAGTAAGCCAGACACATGAGTTGACATCTTAATGGTAATGGGTACTTTGTAGGAGCACTGTATGAGGCTGTGGTGAATCTTGAAAGAGGAAATTAATCCTGCAAAAGAGGAGAGCAAAGAAGAGAGTAAGAGAGAGGACAGATTCTGAACAAGAGCATATAGACAAATACGGAGAGTTACTTCAAAGGGATCAAATACATGAACAAAATTACTGCAGAGAAAGTTGTTACCAAATATCCACTGTACTGTTGTATACCTTTTCTCCCCCTCCAAACTCCAAGATTTAAATGAGATATTTATCTGTGTTTTATGCAAAAGTGTGCTCACCAGAATAACTTCTGATTCCCATCAGGGCTCCACAAGTTAAGGCACCACACATGGACCATTACCTCTGAGCAGCTCAAATGTAGCAGATCAGCAGTGTATTCCCCTGAAATTGTCATGCATTAAGCTTTTAACAAAACATAGACATAATATGTCCCTTAAGGAAATGAGAGCTCAAGGTGACACTTAAGTTACAGGACTTAAATACAGAGTGGTGTTATTAAGAGTGGCTATAGCAGATATTGCTTTTTTAGAATAATATACACTTTTATTTTTTAAATTATGCACAGGGGTAAAATAAAAGAAATGTCATTTCAGATTAACCAATATCATTTTGCTTTATAAAATTCTAAGTATGACCTTGTGTGAGAATCAAAGTGCTAAAGCTTCAGGGCTAAGCATGTGCTCCCAAGTTATACAAAACTGAAGGACACTTTGCCCAGTAAGTGGATTTTGGCTGTCTATGCTAACAACTCCCTGGAATCATCCCTGGCCTTGCTGTGGTCTGGATGAATTAGCATGCTCCCAAACAGTTGCTGGGCACAGTTTAGGAGTTAGGATGGCTAAGAGACCTTTACCAGACCTGGTTGCAGAGCTGGAGCCGATTGTTATATTTAATGGCCTGTAATGGCCTGTTTTGACCTCAGTGCCCTAGAACAGCATGAAGCACCTTTAATTTACCAGCAGACATTTATTCTCAGAGGTGTAATAGAGAAATGACAAGGCAAAGCCATCTCATCCCACCCACCTGAGCCATCCCCATCAGCAGGCAGTTCCCAAACTGGAGTTTCCATATTCTCTGCTCTGTGGCAAACCCCATGGAGCCTGTGAGAAACCCTGGCCCCAGACTCCCCTCCAGAGTAATCTGCTAGATTTTTAAGATGCTAGACAGCTAGACTTTTAAGATGCTATCCAGACTGACATAGAAATACACGATCTGGGGAGTAACCCTGGCTCCAGGAGTCTGGTAGGCAGGGTTATTTTGAAAGGTTCTGTGTTTTAGTGATTACAAGAGTTTCTTGCTCCTTCTGTTAGGAATGAGATGACTTTACGATCCCACTTTCTTTGCCCAAATACAAAATAAATATATGACAATTCTGGAGTCAGGGGCCAAATACTAATAAGGCTTTTTGTATACTAGGAAATAGCTGTCCACTGGTTGTGTCATCACTGAAAAGGTTAATATGGATTTTGATACTCAGCAACACTGCAGGGGAGGGTGAGGTGGCGAGGGGGGTGAGGGGAGAAAGAAAGAAAAAGAAACAAATCCAAACCCCACAGCATTTACATGAATCAAATATAAAAAGAGACATCTGCATAATTATGATATCAGATAAATTTCTATTGGAACTTCTGATACAAAACCGATACACATGCACAGAGTTAAAAAAAAAAAAATTAAAAAAAGAGCATTTTTTGGAGACTTAGGATGAAGTAAGGCTCATTATATAAGTAATGCATGCTCAAGAAAAGAAGCCCATGTGACTGAAAACATGATGGAATAGTAAAGAAGAAGAAATTGCAAGACATGACACTTCATTTCTGGAGGACCTGAGAGATCAATACCTTACTTGGTGCAATATTATACACATCTATTCAGAAAATACAACCTGAAAAATGAGTTGATGTGCATTACATTTTCTTTCAAGTTACTGGGATATAATGCAAAATCTGTAGACAAGATCACTGATTTTCCCTCTCCTTTAAAAAATGTGATATTATGATGAAATTTATCTGAAATGTAACTTCAATGAAGTTATAGTTGGGATGAATTCATGTCACAGCTTTTACTTATTTAAATTGGTATGTATATTCTTTTAAATCTTTCATTCTGCTTTGCAAGCTGAAAAAGAATTGCATTATACAAGGACAACTTGATTATTTCAGTTACTGTGTTCTTGTGCATTTTAAAAGTTGAATCCCCAAATATTGTCTTTCCTCTTTTACTGGTTAAGTGCTTAGATTGCCACAGGGCTGGACTGAAATTGTTCAGGACATGATGAGACTATGGATTTCCATGAGCTTTATCAGCCAGTCAGAATTCAGGCAAGGCAGCCAATATATTAGAATGAAATGTCAATTACAACACTCTTCACTGTTACAAGTTTCCAAGGATGACTGGGAAGTAAATGCATGATGGTTGGAGAAATTACTTTCTTTGTAGTTTAGCTGTAATGCTGGCAACCAGCAAAGGGAGAAATCTTATTTTCTGTTCAATTTATTTATGGGTCTGCACATCTGTGCAAAGCCCAGACAACAAGACATGCTTCCTTAACCAGGCCAAGGTACCCAGCCAATTCCTACAGTAACAGGCCTTGCTACTATTTGCAATAGGTCTTTCCATGTAAGAATTACTTCTAGTAAAAAGAGAAAATGCCTCTAACATTCATTTCTCTCGCACAGATTGCTTCCACAATATTTATTCTCCCATTGAATTAACATTATCTTGGCTCCAAATTAGAATTTCTCTCTATTTTAATGAGATCTTTGCAAAGACAAGGTGTTAATCTGGAATGACCTTACTATGACATATCTTAATTGTTGATGGCAGCAAATGAAATGTGAGGGGACACAGAACAAATTGCTTCATTAGTAATATAGTCTATAATACCTAAGGAACTGTAACACACATTTCCAATTCATGGGCCATTTCATCTCATCATTTAACTCCCACAATGAGATTGCGCTACCCATGTTAGCTAACAATATACTTACTTGTCACATTATGAGGATATGCTATTTAGCAGCTTATAGTAGATATTACTAATTGTGTAAAATATTGCCTTCACTTCCAATCACAGGAAGATCAACATATCCTAAAAATATGTCGTGGCTGAGCATATATTAACTATATGATGTGATAGATGATATGAGAAGGCTACATCAACAACTGGATTTCCACTGAGAGATCCCTGTATTTGCCAAGTGTCTTATTCAGAAGTTTTTCACATTGGCAGTAGGGCATCACAGGTCTCACTGAAAAATAAAAGTGTCAATGATCAATAAAAATATTAGTTATAAAACTCACCTAATTATTGGAAATGAAGTAACATTTGGATTGAGAGTCTGCTATTTCCATAATTGCCATTGAAGTGTGAAAATTGTGATAGTAAAGCTCTTCCTGGGAGATATTTATTCTGCAATTTTGACAATTAAATGTATTTATGTGTGTGTGGCACTGTGAAGCTTTGTATAATTAACTTTCTTTTAAATGTAATTATTAAATTAAATACTTCATGGCTCACCACAACCAGAAAGCGAAGCACATACAAAATAGGAAATGACAGAATCAAGCTCCCTTTGCAGCTTCAGTTCAGCATCCTTGCACTTATTATAAGTTCTTAAATAAAATTATGTAGAAAACAGTGACAAATCCAGAAAGGCTAGTTAGTTTTCATCTCAACTACAAATCATATTTGCTTTTATTAGTGCTCTGTTTTTCATTCATCATCCAGGCTGTGCACTAAATAAAGGAGATATAAAAATATAACAAGAACAATTAATAGATTATCAAGATGCATATATGCAAAGGCTGAAATAAGATGGTATCTTTAATCTCAGCTGTGAAATATCTCTTAAAATAAAAGAGAGGAAAAGGAAGATTAAAAAAGAAAAAGACCCTGTAAATAATTCCATATTTCAGCATGACATTGAAAGTCAATAGATTTGAACTCAGGTCTTTTAAACCAGCAACCTAGACCAAGAGGTGTCATGAAAAGCATAGCTGATGAAGACAACTTATTTCTGTGTGGATCAACTGCCAGGGAGCAGGAGAGAAGGGGAGGACAGACCAAATATCTAGGAAACTGCTCAACCATCCCATCTGAAGCAGATATATGAGGACTCACAGTGATGAATCTGGAATTATTAGCAGAATCACAAGAAAGACCTAAACACCTATCTCCCAGCCCAGTCCTGCTGTCACAGTACTGAAGACACAGTTTCAGCTGCTGTATTTAATCCATAGATCAGAGGTCTGTGATACTTGGGAACTTACTCTGCACCTGATCCTGCAGCAAATTTGGCAGCAGGCTTCTTGAAGGCACAGTTTGCTGTATATGAACATGTGGCTTTTCAGAGTCTAATAATTTGTTCCAAACTAACCCTGTTTTCATAAGCATAGAAGAAATGCACCTGGGCAAATGTAGTACTTCTGCTCCTAAGCCCAAAGGCACCAGAGCACTTCAAAGCAGCAAACCGTAATACCATTTTAAAAGAAAAACGTTTTTCTTCTCCTAAATTCATTTTCACTTTTACTGACTGAGACATTTTTACTGAAGCATTAAAATAAAATAACTACTCAAGATGTGGAAAAATTTATACAAAAATTATCAGTGTTTGAGGAAGTTATAATAGACTTGTAATGAAAAATACTACACAACAAACTACACACATAATAATAGGTGTCATTTTTGCTATCCAGGCTCAAGATAGGAAGCATCTTATGATCTGAATAGCCATTATGCAACTATTTCTTTTTTTTTAAGACACCGCAATGTAGTCTGTATAACTGAGGGTGGTCTCAGGCAGATGGCTTAGCACTCCAGTTTATGCCTGTCACTGGCTGTCTTCATTACACTCAGTAGTTCCTTTGAGACAAAACCAGGTATGATTGAAGGATAGTTTGCTCTAGTCGACAGGAATCCAGCTTGCTGTGATAAGGTGGTTGAAGGTCAATCCCCACCCTCAGCAGTCCTCAAGGACTACCCCAGGCACCTTTCTGCCCTCAAACACCCTCACGTGCCATCATACCACATTTTAAGACATGGCACCTATTCTTATTATCTCTCTATAAAAACCTTGTAAGCAGACTGTGACATCGTTGTCTTTATGCATTTCAAAGTGAAATGTCATTACAGGCCTGTTGGGCCACAGGGTCACAGCGGAGAGCTGGACCAGCTGATATAGGATTTAGATGTGGCCAGCCCACTGGAGAGGGAGGTTGCACTGAGAGGTGAGTCATCCTGCACCACCTGGCTTGGGAGCCAAGGAAATCAGTCACTTAGCAGGGGCTATAGTAGCATTAGAATAGCCAGGACCATGCTCACATTGATTTAGAGAATGCAAGAATGGTGTAAATACTCATTTTTCATTCAACCAGGTCTATGCGCATTGATTCAGAAAGTGAACATTTTAAAATGGCTCTCGTCCTTTAAAACAATGCTGTTAGTGAGATGAAAAGCAGCATGAATAATAAAGGTTAGCAGGAAAAACATAGATGAGTAATTACGCAAAAATCTATACACCTCCATGCAATCTCATTTGAAAGCACTGTGGATAATTTCTTGCAATGGGAATCCCTCTCTCTCTCTCTGCTGGGGGTAATAAACCTTGGAGATTAAATGAAGGGAAGAGGGAAATGACCCATTTAGTTCTATTAAATATTCTAACCTGACAAGTACGAAATTATATAATAATTACTATTGAAAGGTAGAACATATCATTTGGAGAGGGCAAAAATGGTCAGGCAATATGAAACTACTTCTGTTAATTTCAAAACAGGCTGTAATCTCTTAGCACTGCCAATTTTAAGAATCTTGCCAAGTCACTGAAGACGCTGAATCAACAAAAATGAATTTTTGATTGATTAGGAGTAAGTCATGGCATTCCATTCTTTCAAACACAGAGATATTGAGGTTATTTAAAGGTTATAAAATATATTCTTTGATGTATATTTGTCACCTTAATCTCTTTGACATTATTCCAGAACAGAGGTTTCTACTGTAGAAGATTATGAAGATTTTGAAGTACAAGCTGTGCTTTTAATGATCAATTTTTATTGTGAAGGTCAAAATCCAAAAAGGCTGAATTCAAAATGTCAGTATTTGCAGCTAACTGTGTGTCCTGTTTCTACTACTGTTACTCAGACTGCTAGTAAACACTGTAAACTCTAGATCTGCCATATAAATCCAAGCAACAAAAAAAATTTAAAATTTAAAGGCATCATGCAAAGTGCCTGAAGCAACTTGAATAAAAGAGGGTCTGCTCACTGCAGGATGTCAGAATTTAGCCCTGTCCAAGTAGACCTCAGGTTCATAAAGGTGGTTTCAGATAATAACCTTATCTCTGTGAAAGGTTATAAAAATCCTATTAAATACCACCCTGATCCTCAGGTACAGCAAGAAATTAATAAAAGTAAGTCAGAATTGAGTATGTAGAGAAGAAAATATCCCATAAATGAAAAATGACCCAGGCCTTGAGTCATTTCTCTAACAGCTGCAAAAATGTCAACAGCAGTAAAACATAAAAAACCCAGCAATGATTTCATTAGTAGTACTGTGCTACAATGCAGAGGGGATTGTGCTAGCATACACTTGCAGGACAGGCATTACCTTCACATTTCAAATATGTGAATTGGAACTTATCCTCAGCTTCAACCTGCCTGCTGTTACCTTCACAAGTGAGACTGGCCAACTGGAGATCATTAATCCGTGGTCTCTCCGAATCTTTCATTTTCTTAGTGAGTGAAGCACAGCACGCCGGAGAACATTCTGCTCACAGCAAGAGCATCAAAGAGTCCAGAGACTCTAGAGTAATGCTTGCTGTTTATGCTAATTCTGCACTTACAGTATTAGTTGAAAAGCATCCCCCGCACCACTGCCGATTGAGAGCTACTGTATGTGTGTCCTTGAGCTTTTTTGTTTTCCAAATGTTAGTGCCTCTAGTTAATAATTTAGCCTGTCTTTAAAGCAGCCTCTGAAAAATGGAAAGAAAATACACTTGCTGTGAAAGGAAAAAAATAGCACTTGTTGTTAAGATACTAAACGAGGACTTGGCAAATCCGGCTTCAATATTTAGCTCTTCTCACAGAAGCGCTGACTGACCCTGGGCAAACCAACAGAAGAAGTGTGAGAAAAGCACGTAAGTGAAGCATGAGGAAACCAGCTTGCCTATTTAATAACAAGTTGCCTGAGCAAAGAGATTTTCTCTGATTATCTGCAGGTATGGCATTTATACATCAGTGAGGACTGATGTATAATATAATATCTAATACAGCTTTACACTATAACAAAGGTCAGGTGATATTTTGGGGCACCATAAATTTAGCATCACAAGGTCTAGATGTCCTGAAAGCGGTAGAAAGCTCTCAGTCATCCATTCACTAAGTGAAGAAGTTGGTGAGACACAGGGCTGACTGCAGTGCTCTGGTCACACTTTCCCTTTACCACGGAGCTCTCCCACTTAACACCAAAATCCAATATGCTGACAGAGGCTAAAGTAATCAAAATAGTTGAATGCCTGAGGAACTGGAATCCTAGCACAACCTGGAAGGATTTCTAATAGCTAAGATCTCATTAAAAGATAGTGTTTGCATGTAAAGCCAGACAATAGTGAGATAGGCCTCGTAGGCTGTGATTGACAGTGCACCTGCACTCTCCATCCACTAGAGACCTGCAGGTTTATGGTTCAGTGGCCAAGGACATGACATTGTTTAATTTTAAAGTGCATGAATGCAGCACAGTACTAGTTTCCTTCTCTTGTTTTACTTCCAGCAGAGGTGACCTTATTCCATCAGGATATCGACAATGAATGCGACTGCTTCAGATATTGTTATCGAAGTTAATTTCTGGTGAAAAAACTCCCTGTGTCCTTCTAGGCAGTAACAATTGTTGAATGTCAACCTAGGTCTGTACTAAATATTGAAAAAGTCAAGAATCTTGTAGTGACAGTTTGACAAGCAGAAGGTACATTTCATTATTCTCTTTTGTGTGATATGTCAGAAGAGGATAAAGACATCATTAAAAAATAAAAAAAACTGTATTCAGATTATCTACTATAGTTGCCTAATTCAGGCAGAGTAATGTCTGTACTTGAAGTCGGTCTGACAATCCTAAGTAACAGACGGTATGAAATTCTCGTCTTTTGTCTTAGACCTCCAAATATTTCTGAGAGTTACTTTGGCATCCACTATAAATGATCTGGATAAAACCTCACACTAAATTTAAGAGTTTTCTTTTCAAGGTGCCCAGAAACAGCTTAATGCAAATCTCCAAAAAGATGGAAGTAAACTATCTTATTAACTCTAGAGCACATTCTCCAGCTGATCAACAGAATTTTAAATTGTGAACAACACTTTAAGACAAAAAAACAAGATGTTTCAGAATTTTTCAAGAAAATGCACCAAAAACACAGAGCAGTGGTAGTCGTGTGGTAGTTGCCACTATAGGAGCTTTGACTATACTTGAATGGACACATGCCCCTCTTCCCCCTCTTCCTTCGTCTTCCTCCCTCTCCCCAGCTTTATTACTGAGATTCCAAAAGAGGAAAAACTAATCCTTAAATAGTTGAATCACAGGAAAACACATAGATCTTTTGTGCTTCTAATTTCTAAAACTGAAAAAAAGCTATTTCCATGAAATTTTAGAGACATGGAATCTAGCGTTCATATCCCAAACTTTCCCTGAATTTTCTCAGTCACTTCTAAGAACTGAATCATCTTATAAACAATCCGAACTTCAGTTTAAAGTAAGTTTTCTTTTGTCTTTTACTTCCATTTAAGCAATAGCTATGGTATTAGTAATAAAACCTATGACATTAGGAATGTAAAAAACAAACTGTACAAAAGTCAAGATTTTCAGTTATGCAAGAACACTGAAGATTAGAAAACCAAATAGGATCATCGAGAAAACATTTGCACTCCTTGTCACTAACCCTTCCGTAATTGACAGACAAGTGATAGATGACGTACAGGCTACCTAACTCAGTCTCCTTACTTTGCAACTATGTCATTATGCCTTTAAAGTAAAATGGGTCATTTCCTGGTATGGCCAGCAGAGAAAAACAGAGGGAGATCTTATCGCCAGACTTAAGTGTTAAGATCCCAACCTTTCCACTAAGTTGCAGTTCTTTCCTCGAAGCATCTGGAGTGACTCTAATGAGCTATTTTATTAAACAAAATAATCTGCAAAGGAAGGATATACATACATCACACAAATGCAAAAAGTAAAATGTTTAGTTAACATCCCTTCTCATGCCAAAGTCAAGGTTCATCTATTCCACCTCATCACTTTTACCTGACAGGAGACAAAGTTTCTCCCAGTTTAAGTCAGATACTGAATCATTGTTGAAAATCAGTTATTTCTAACAAACAAAAACCAAAGCAAACAGGTCTTCCCCTTCCTTCCTTAAAAAAAATGCTCATCTGATGTTTAAGGACTTCAGAGTTGTGAAGGAGTATCCCACAATAAACATCTCAGTGTCACACACTTACTCATATTAATCACTGCCTTTTCTTTGTATAATCTATAAACGTTAATGTTAAAACTGATATGTACATTTCATGAATGTCTATATCTACATATGTATGCACACATATACATAGATATGACTACCTTGTGTAGCCTACTGTTATTATAACATCATTTTTAAGTATGATAACTTTCAGGGACATTAGAAAATCTCTGTCCCTCCAGCTGAAAGACTAAGCCCTGAAACCCTCCTAAATCCATTCTTCCCATACAACAAAAGAACTAAAGAAAAACACTAAAAATCGTAATGGAACCATTTCACAGCTGCCAGGTGTTTGCAATGAATGTTAACAAACTATAGGACAATCCAGTCTTAACATGTGTGAGATAATTTTCAGTCTTTTTAAAACCTTTGACTAGATTCAAATCTAGGCCATTTTTTGTCTTCTCCTGCAATTTCAAATTATTCCCACAAACTACATGAAGTGCCTGCCAGTATGTGACCTTTAAAGATATTAGAGTGGCTGAGATGTAATAAGCGCCTAACTATTTTCTTTCTTATTCTCCTAGTTAAAATAGAATCAAAATTTTGTGATGTTTCAAATTGGCAATGTCACTAATGTATAGTATTATCTGAAACTTTATTTTTATCAAAGAAAGAAAGCAACACAAAGGCCTCTGTATGGTAAAGATTCTCATGCTCTTTCACTCAAGACATCATTGAAAGCCCTTGAAAACACCACAGAAAGGGGATCAATGAACCTCTGATAAAATTCTTCAGCCATGCTCCCAGCCCCAAGGGAAGTTCTCTTTCTCACTGATAGAAAAGCTATATGAACATCCATCTTTTCTGCTGATCTCTCAAGTAAGACCTGTTTCTCATTTGCTAAAGCTTGGAAACCTACAGTTTTCTTAAAAAAAAATAAAACCTGCTACTGAACAGGAAGAATTATTTATTCCTGAAAGAGCTTGCTTATAGCTTTTCTGAGTCAGCTTTAATGTGCCAGCAGGGTCCCCATAGGTGTGTCCCCAGCTATGGGGGTGTAGCCTTACTATGTCCCTCTGCCTTCTCTCTGCTTTATATCCCTGAAGGAAAAAAGAGAAAAAAAAAAAACAGAAAAAAGAGAAGCTTGCCTAGCCTTTTATCATTAAGGTTTTGCAAATCTAGTTTTAGACCTCATTTGCTTTTAAATTTCCCCTGAATTCCATATGGTCTATATCTCTCAGCCAGCTATGGAGATTACTCAAACAGCTAAATACTATATATGTTCCCCAAAAGGTATGTGGAAAAGCCACCGGGCTCTCCATACGCCATCTCTACTTTACAGCTGGGAAGCATAAAATTCCCAGTCTATTTCTTATTTCATGAAAAGAACTTTTCTCATTCTCACTGTAACTATATGACTGAGAGAACCAGTAAGGAACTACAAGTAACCCAGTCAGGCCAGAAGCCTATAGGCTTCTGTTAGACTGAGCAGGGCTAAAGATATATATAAACTTTGCAGAAAGTTTCATAATTTTTACCCAGTTTTCACCCCATTTTCCTCTATAAAATGTGGGTCCTCTTTACATGTCCTTTTCATGGGGAGCAGTCCTTCATAAACACACTGCTCCAGAGTGGGTCCCCCATAGGGTCACAAGTACTGCCAGCAGACCTGCTTCAGCATAGGCTCCTCTTTCCACAGGATCACAGGTCCTGTGCCTGGATCCTGCTTCAGCACAGGGCCTCCACAGGGTCATAGCTTCCTTTGGGCACATCCACCTGCTCTAGGATGGGGGTCGTCCACAGGCTGCAGGTGGATATTTGCTCCATCATTAACTTCCATGGGTTGCAGGGGGACAGCCTGCCTCACCACAGTCTTCATCATGGACAGCAGAAGAATCTCTGCATATGCTGGAGGGAATGGATGCCACCCAGAGGGACCTAGAAAGGCCTAGAGAGGTGGGCTCATGCAAACCTCATGAAGTTCAACAAGGTCAAATGCAAGGTCCTTTACCTGGGTTGGGACAATCACATGAATAAATGCAGGTTGGACAGAGAATGGATCGAGAGGAGCCCTGAGGAGAAGAACCTGAGGGTGTTGGTGGATGAGAAACTCAACATGAGCTGGCAATGTGCTCTCACGGCACAGAAATCCAATCATATCCTGGGCTGTATCAAAAGAAGCATGACCATCAGATCAAGGGAGGTGGTTCACCCCTTCTACTCTGCTCTCATGAGACCCCATCTGAAGTATTGTGTCCAGCTCTGTGGTTCCCAACTTAAGAAAGACATGGACCTGTTGAAGCAAGGCCAGAGGAAGGCCACAAAGATGATCAGAGGGCCACAAAGATGTTCAGAGGGTTGGACTACCTCTGCTGTGAAGACAGACTGAGAAAGTTGACGCTGTTCAGCCTGGAGATGGTGATGTTGTAGGAGCCTTCTGGTACTTAAAGGGGGCCTAGAGGAAAATGGGCAGGGATTTTTTATGAGGTAATGAGTGGTAATAGTTTTGAACCGAAAATGGGTAGATTTAGATTAGATATCAGGAAGAAATTCTTTATTGTGAGGGTGGTGAGACACTAGAACAGGTTGTCCAGGGAAACATAGATGGAGGCGGTCAAGACCAGGCTGGATGGGGCCCTGTGCCGTCTGGTCTAGAGGAAATTGTCTCTACCCATGACAGGGGGTTGGAACTAAATAATCTTTAATGTGTTTTTCAACTATAACCATTCTATGATTCTATAAAATATAATCAAATTTGGTACAAGTTCTTACTCATATTTAAAGCCCCAAAACAATGGATTATATGCTGTTATTTATGTTAACAATCTCCCTGAATGATTTTTATTTTCTTTGCCCTTTCCTTTTCTTTGCCCCTAACCTCTTTTTACTCACTTCATTATTATTCCCCCTGAACAGAGTTGGTCAAAGAATTCTACCAGATGACATTTTCCTGGAAAATGTGGTCAATGAGCACAAACTATTTAATTAACAATAATGTTTGGTTCAAGAGGCTTTTGTTGAATTGAAGGCAGGATCTGAAAGGACAAAGAAAATCACAGTGGGTTCCAAGTAGATCTGCCTTAATCATAAAAACCTTCAGAGTAATGGTGTTCACATTCTGAAGGCAGGTTTATCCTAAAGCTGTTTTCTGATAAACATGCTCACAACCTGAGAACCCTGCATAAATTTGAGAGAATATAAATTTTTCTAACCAGAACCCAAGGTTCTCCTTTTTCCTAGGCAATATAATTACTCTATAAAGATATATAAATATCAAAATATCAAAATAAAAAAAACAAAATTAAAATAATCTATGAATCAGAAACTTTGTTTGTTTTGACAATTGAATCCCTAAGACAGACTCCAGTTCAGGGATTTTTATCTCAAAGTGCACATTTCTTGTAACATTGTTCTCTATTCTCCAACACAAGTGTATGTCATTCATACGCAGGTCCTTCCTTCTGGTCCCTTTTGTTCAAGGCAGTGATATAACCTACTGTTGCAAAAACAGCAAAAACTTTATGTAGTTCAAATGGTTACAAATCCCTAAATTTCCCTATTTTACTAGTGTCTGCTTCTATTTTTATTTATATATATATATTTCTTTTACTGCACAACTCAAAGATTGCCCTTGCCTAATGATTCTACTGTAACCCCTTTACTAGCTTGAAGTTTGAGACTTCCACATCATTCGTTGTAACAAATAGTTCTTCCCTGATTCTTTTTATCCTCTCTCCTGTTCTTTAATAATTTATCAGACCTGCTGCATATTTTTAATGCTCATGTCCCAGTCCTGGAGCATCCTGGCTTACATCTTTCCATTCTGCTTAACATGTTCACAATTCAGTATCATTAAACAATGAGATTTATCCTTCCCCAAAAAGTGAAAAGACATTGCTTACTAGTGACCTACTCCGATTGCCATGAGTTTTCAAAGATAACCAAGAGTGGCCTCTGAATGACACTGAACATCTCCCTCGGCACTTGTAGGTGCATCTCATTGTCCAATGTACTTAAGTATGTCCAATTTGTTCAAACGAGCCCTAAACTGCTCCTAGAATAATGCTTCATTGCCCTAGACTTTACCACTGGTCTTGGGGACCTGGGACTGCTGAAGGTAAATCTTACACTGCAAAGACTGCAATAATGAAGGGATAGAGTACTTTGGCCTTTCCCTGTTGTCTCCTTTCCCCACCCAGAAGCAGGCTGACCTTTACCCTAGTCTTCCTTTTTTTGCCACTGATGTACCCACAGAAACCCTTCTTTTAGTCCTTCACATCCTTTGCCAGATTCAGCTCCAGGTGGGCTTTAGTCAGAGCATGAAACGCCTTCTCAATTAAGCTGAGAATATGTCAGTTTCAACAAAATTCTGCTTTTAGCAGTATATGTTCCATCAGAAAATCTGGCTGCAAATACATTAGTAATTATACACTGCCAGCTTCCTCTGGCCCTGGGACCAATCAGCGTGGTTTGGCTTCATCCATACCATCAAGCTCATTTAGTCTTCAAAAAAGGTGACCATATGTAAATTGTCTGTTCCAAGTGATCCATTGGGATAACTCCAAAAATATGACTGGGAATTGTTCTTGATGGCACTAGCAATGCAAAGCAAAAGCATGGCAGAGAATATATAACAATACAAAAGCCTGCATGAAAGGCTTCTAGTGCCTGGAAACATTTCCTGGCATCATTTAGTCTATGGCTTAAGCATAGATTTTGTGATTCAAGGTGACAGAATATGTACCTGAATGTATTATGATATAGCACCAAAGTGATATTTGTGGAATTTTACTGAGTGACATCATATGCAAATATAAGACTGCTAAACATTTTATTAAAAGTGAGGTGGGTATGTATGTACTCCTCTGACTAGAACAAAACCCAGTTGGGACACATCCTTTATTCTGCCGGGTCTAATCCAAAACCTTTTGAACCTACTGGCAGGATGTTTATCAACTTTACACACCTCTCCTAAGGTTGGGGTGAGGTTTCTTACCCCAGAATACACATTGTCATACAGTTTATTTACTGCTGGTTTTAACCTTCACAGCCTGTCCTTCTCTGAGGTTTGCTGCAATCTGTGTGAGATGACCAGGCTTTCTACAGAAAACAGAAGATGAACAAAATACCTTCTTGCCCTTTTTCCCACCAAGTTAAGTGTTTAAATGAGAGATGTTCTTGCCTTCCACTCTGTTTGGACCTATTTATATTAACGATGAACTCTTGGTAAAACTATAGCACTAACTGAATATTTTAACAACTTCATACAAACTCATGGTATTCAATACTAGGGCACAAGTATAAAAGCATAAAAACAAGCACACACACAAAAACATGATCCCATGTCCTCTTGGGTTAAGAATCCTTCAAATGAAAACTGGAAGAGTCAAGCTAACTGTTACTGTGTGCCCTGCAGGACCCCACTGAAAATTGAATGTTGCACAGAGTGAACACCCATGCCAAGATGGGTCTGGCATCTCTTCAGAGGCATACATTACAGATTTGCTGTAATTTCAGCTGTGTCTCAGCTGCATCTCCTCAGCTTTGTGAACAAAAACACAAGCAAGACTAATTCTACCTACACCCAAAGTGAGGTTCTCACAGCACATCAGAGCATTCGGAGGGCAAAGTCTAGCATGCATCCAGGCTGCTTCAGTCAGTAACAGCATGTGCTTTAAAAGTCTGAAGCATTGACATAGGACCATGCCTGTAGAAGGGAGGGTAGCACACTGCTGGACACTGTTTGTCTCCTGCACCTTTGTGTATTCTGACGTGCGATTATATTTTCTTAAAGAAACCTGGCTATTTATGTAAACAGTAAATTGTGATTCCCCGTGATAATTATTTTGCAAATAGACTTCAGAGCATTTTACAAATACTAATATTGAATTATTAATATCTTAATATGGTAAAAATTTTATAATAAACTAATTCCAAAACTTTAGGATTGCCTTCAAAATGTGATCAGTCTTACTAGCTAGATATTCAGGTTGATTAGGTTAGAATTAGTAGAAATAGGCATTGGGAAATTTGATTTTCTACTCTTCCTTGCTCATAACCTAGAGAACTTTTTATTGTTTTACATCACACACTTATTATTTCCAATGTCTTTCAAGACAGCATATTAAAGGTCATTCCTGGATATAAAGTTATGACTGAGGATAGAGGAGAGAGGAGTTATATTATTTTTAACTGATGAGCAGAGCTGTCTTAGGAAAAAAAAAATCAAGAACAATATCTTTGTCACTACTCCATGTACCCAAGATGATTCAAAATATCCTGTAGTCAAGCACTGCATTATAAGATAAATGGTTCCTAGCTGCAATCTGGGGCCCGGTGGTGGCAGCATTCCTTCCTCACTTGCAGCTGTATAATGCAACCCTACTCTTTTCATTAAAGTTTTAGAAATAAAAATGGAAGAACATTTTTCCTTTACTTATTGTATCCATATATATAGAACACATATTTACCTAGATAGAAGTACTGCAGGGGTTTTATTTATGAGGATAGGTGCAGAAGAAAGAGCTATCTTTTTAAACTCAGTGAGGACTAATGAAGCATATATTGCTCTCGGCAAAAGTCAAGGATTATTCTTTCCGTAGTGTCCCAAGAGAATAGGCAGAGAAGATGAAGGTAACACCTTGTCCATGGAGCAGCAGTTTGAGGAAGCAATCTGTTTTAAAGCATTCAGTGGCTGTAAACACCCTTTAGCTTTGACTTGTCTGTGTAGAGATCTGAAAAATAAAATCATTCTTTCAACCCCTTCTGATACTGAATATTTTCTCTTTTCCCATGGTTAGACAAATGGACAACAGCTAACCCATGGAAGCACTTTCTGACTCTTTGTTGTTGATGTAAGCCCAGCCACATCTCAATATTACACTCCAATAACAAAGTGCACATGTAGGCAGAGCTAATGCCTCAAGATATATTTCTGCAGGGAGGTTCAGCATGGTAAGAAAGCTAACTTGTTTTCTACTTGCAGACTCTTACACGATGTCTGTATCATAACAAATTACAGCAAATTATAAACATCTTGCCTGGTTACATGAATTAGCTATGCACAGATGTACTGTGACTGAGTAGCCAGAACAACAACATGAAGGTCAGTGGTGACTCAGTTCTGCCTTTTTCGTTACAAAAGTAATAGTTTTCTAAAATTCCCTCCTTCAAAGGATTATAACATCACACAGCATCTCTAGAAAGTAAAAATGGGAGAAAAATTCATTTAGATCAAAAGAATAATGTGTTGTCTTGGGGCCAAAAGTCATAACATTCCCTACAAAGCCATGATCTACTCTGTATTTTTTCACTTTAACATTACAAACCACCTTCAGTTAAAGAAAGACATTTTATCAGCAGTGATTTTCTCTGAATGTAACAGAAAATATGAAAGATACTAAAAGCAATCAGTTTGTCCTCTCAAATTAGCATGTTGTCTATGGAAGTTTGTTAGACCTACAGTTATAGCAGTTACAGTTATGCAGAATCTGTGCAATATTCAGTAGTTCTACCCCCTGCCAGTGTACAATTGTAGGCTGAGGCCAATTGTGGAGGAAAGTCACAAAATATCTTTTTAGCATAGAATTTGTAGACCCTTATGTAACACTAATTTTCAATTTTAGAGAGTTCTCATAGTAACAAAGCTATGTAAAATAATTAATAAATTGAGGGTGGGTTTTTCTTTTACTATAATATTCAGAAAGCATTTTTCCTTTTTGGCGGATGTGTATAACAAGTTCCAAAAATATCCTGTTTGAAAATATTGTTCTGAAGTTTACTACTTTCTATTTAAAAACATTTCACACACACCTTTAATAAACAGTGTCTAACGGGTATTCATTGTGTCCTAACTAGCTGCACTTGCATTTTACATGGGTGCACAAGTATTCTAGCCCCAGGAAAGGTTCTGCCATGGTAACGGAGAGAAGTACTCTACTGGTGTATGACCATTCCCCTGTCGAAGGTCGAAAGCATATGCACTGTCAAATGTTAGGCCAAAGGGGAATGAACGCTACAAGGACACTAATGTGTCTTTCTGTCCCAGCCCATCTGCTGTGGTTCCTTTATAAGATGAAAGGATTCAGCTTGGTTTATGTCTATTTACTGTGACAGGATAATAGGCACGCTTGTGGCAAAGAAGGAAAAGACTCCATTAGCATGTGTACACAAGCTTGGGTGGCTCTAATTTTTCAGGTGAACAGCCAATACTCAGGCAAGACATTCTGCCATTGTTACTGATGTTTTTTCACGCAATCCAACATTACTGGAAAGCAAAAGCGTCTCCTTACTAACCTATGGAAACAGTACACATAGTACACAATTTTGTATTTCCCTTTACTATTTTGTCTACCAAATAATAAAAAATGTCTTTCAATTCCATATTACTTGGCATGACAAAAAACAATGTTCATGGATAAAAATTATTTGGCACTAGGAATCTTAATATACCAACAACAATTCTGCAAGACTGCTGTCAATGAAGTGATTGAAATGACAGCAGGGCACTCACAATTCTACTTTATTTATATATAATTACTGTAGCATACTACTGTGTTTCTTTAAATGTTATTTAAAGGACTTCCTTAATGAATCTCCAGATTCTTACATGCTTTTTTAAGAAGCACTTGTGAACATTCAGACAACAGGATTTATTAGAGACGTCCTGTTAAAGCAAGGCATCAGACAGGGTCAGTTGTAGCACCTGGCTGCTTACAGTTCAGCCTTCGTAACTTTATCATCAGAATAACAGACTTACAGAATGATATAGGGTTGTAAAGGACCTCTGGAGATCATCTATCCCAACGCCCCCTTCACAACTCTGAATAATGCAGCAATTACCACTTGCCCTGTGCGTTGTTATTGTGAAGACTTTTGTTAACCACAGGTCTTGGGAATCACCTTGATGAAACTTCACACTTTCACTTTACAAATTAACATATGAGCGGAAACGCTGGTAAGGATCTTTATAAAACTTAATTACATGTTCAGATTTCATATGACCTGACAGATTCAGGAAGCCAATCTAAGAGCTATGAATTTATTGTTTACTGTGGTTTTTAGCCATCCTACACCCACAGCTAACTTTATTTGAATGTTTACAAACATTAGAGTAATTAATTGTCTCCATCATTAAGTCCTTTCCTATTTTCTTCATAAGGATCCAGCTTTACACCTGGACAAATATTCAGCTTGGGCAAACCACTGTATTTTAGGGGAAGTCAATAGATTTTATTTTCATTTCATTTAAGCCAGCTGAGAGTCTAGCTCTTAATTGCAATCTAATTTTTTTTTAAGAAAGTCATTGGTATAGCTTGATATACTGTCCACAATATGATTTATCTGTTCCTAGATGAACGGGCATTTTCTTGCTGTTGCTACCAGAATACCCTACTCTCCTAAACCCCTGACTTTCCAGCAAAACACCTACTTCCTCATTTCATTGTAATTCAAATGCAACTTTTTAGGACCCTGTAGAAAACTGTACTGTGTATATATTCATTCTAACATTTTATCAGCCTGAACTATATATCCCGTTCTTACCCCAGTGTGTAATAGTATTGGAAAGATTAAATATTGATTTTCCCATATTAGTCTAAATTACTTAGGGGGAAAAAATGCATTCTTTCAAAATTATGGCTTTCAATATAACACAGTAAATTTTATTCAGTTTATTTTGTACCATGAGTATGAATATACTGGGGACAACTGAACAGTGTAGCTTTACTAGTCTTTGTACTGCTGCTCTGTTGACCATGTAGTAAAAGCAGTCAGAAATAATCTGCTAATAAAATTGCACAACTTTTAATCATGAAATTATGTCATTCATTTTCATTGGATTCTATTGCAAGCTGAAAAATACTGCAGTTAAAGACATCGAGCTTGAATGCCTTTACTTACTAATTGGATCTGTATGACAGTGTAATCCCACCATGGTCCTTATATCCTAGTGTTCTTCAATTTTATTCAAAGAGTATGCTTTGAGATAAAAGACTACTGTACTCTGCAGAAGACCATCCTCAATTTGCCAGTCAGATTTTAGCTGATGCTGACAACAGGGATGTCCATTATTGTCATTTTTTATTTGAAAATGTATTATGCAGTCAGTTCTGTTTTATAATGAGACCATCAAGGAATGAACAACCATATCAGATGGAAACAATTTTCAGTTACTTTTGGCCTAGGGTTAGACTGGAAAGGACAACCTTGAGGTGAAGAGCTCCTGATCCTGTTACCAAGCTCTCAGCAATACAGTCTTCAGTTCCACACTCCAGGACATATTATTACCTACACTGCACTGAGGATTTGCATTCCCTAGGATATGTGTCCTTAATATTTGGTCACTAGGGTATTTGTGACAAGAAAAATTTAAAACAAAATACTGTCACTACTGCTCTACAAAATAAGTCATAGCAAATATGGAGATACACACAACTTAATCACAAGATAGAACCTGAAATAACACAAACCACCCTCAAAAACCCTCTAAACGGATACCATAAAACTCAAATTTCCCCTTAAGTAGTTACAATGACTGTAAAAGGTCCAAAAAGATAAGTAATTTCCATAAGCAAGCTGTATATTCTATAAATTCATGAAGGTCATGCCCTCCAAGGAATATGTATCACATTTTTTAACAATTTTTTTCATTTTCTTTCTTCCAATATCTACAGACCAATCTGTAGTTTCCTGTGTCATCCTTCTTGCCCTTTTTGAAGACTGGGATACCTAATCTTGTTCCTGTCCACTCAGGTAGTTTTTCTGTATTCCTCCCAGTCTATTTGTCCTTGCTTCCACCCTCTATAGATCTCTTTTTTTTTTTCTTTTGAACTTGTCCAGGAGCTCTTTGTTTATCCATGCAGGCCTCCTGGCTTTCTTGCTTGACAACTTCTTCCTTGGGATGCACTGCTCCTGAGCTTGGAGGTGATCCTTGAATATTAACCAGCTTTCTTGGATCCCTCTCCCTTCCACTACTTTTTCCCATGTTACCCTGCCAAGCAGATCCTCAAGAGTCCAAATTGTGCTGTCCTGAAGTCCACAGTAGTGAGCTTGCAGCATACCCTCCTTGCTTCCCTAAAGATCTTGAATTAATCATTTCATGATCACTGGAGCCAAGGCTACCCTGGAGCTTGATATTCCCTCCAGCCCCTCCTTGTTGGTAAGGACAAGTTCCTCTTTTTGTTGGCTCCTCTATCATTTGAAGAAGAAAGTTACCATTGACACATTCTCAGAACTTCCTAGATTCCTTGTGCCCCACTGTGTTGTCCTTACAACAGATATCAGGGTGGTTGAAATTCCCCATGAGGACCAGGGACTGTGAATACGGTGCTACTCCTGTCTGTCTACAGAGGGTCTCATCTGCTCCATTTTTCTAGTCAGGTACCTTGTAGCAGACGCCCACTGTAATGTCACCTGCCCTTGCATTCCCTTAATCTTGACCCATAAATTCTCCTTTGGGTCTTTATCCCCAGGTGGAGCTCCAAGCACTCCAGCTGTTCATTGAGCTCCAGAGGGCAATGTCCCCTCCTCGTCTACCCACTCTATCCTTCCTGTAGAGTCTGTATCCTTCCATTCCAATACTGCAATCATAGGAACTATCCCACCATGCCTCCCTTGATGCCAAGAAGATCATGACCCTGGAGGCATGTACACATCCCTAACTCCTCGTTTCCCACACTACATGCATTTACATAAAAACATTTCAGCTGAGCACCCGATGGAACTGATTTATTGGTTTGAGTGGCTGTGTTTCCTTCATGCTGCTCTTCAGGTGGCCACCTTCTGAAGTATTTCATTTGTGACTCCCCAGTTTCTGTTGACTCAGGAGCCCTTGGCTCGCCTCCATTAGACTTCGAGTGTGCTGCAGCATATCCAGCACATCTCAGAGCAACAGGATGAGGGCTTTCACTAGCAACTCATTCCTTGGACCTTGGAGCATCATCCCTTGGCTTGTCCCACTTGATTCCCCAATGTATATTTACATTCTTTGTTCTTTCACTGCTGCTTTTGGTGCTGATACTGCAATGTATTGGATGAAGTTAGGCTGGAGTACTTTGCAGAAGGGAAGTCAACCTCTCAATACCCAGTATCATTGCTTAATAGTGGGAACTTCAAATCATTTATGTCTCCACAATTTCCAACTACCACCTCTGTGGGTTAAGCCTCAGAGGCATAAGAATGTAAATCTGAGTTAGAATTACTAAAATTACAAAAGTCACTTCTGTGGAGATGAGGTTGCAATCTGTGAGCTCTGTTGGGGCTCCATGGCTCTGAATGCCCTGTGTGAATACCCTGGATAAGACTGCTCTGAAGCCACCTTCTCCATAAGTACTGTGGTCCAAAGCAATAGTTAAATACTTTTGTTAACTGAAGTTTCTAAGGAAAACAATAAGTTAAGGAAATAAAGAAATTTTTCCAGAACTAGAAAATCAACTTTTGAGGTCTTTACAAGAGTAATTCAGCCTGGAAAAAAGCAAATTTTAGTACACAGTCTAGAGGTCAGAAAGACCTCTGTTGATATTAACCCAAGTTAACCCAGGAAAGTATAGGCTACCTATTTTCCCATGATCTCTTCAAAAAGACCCTGGTTCAGCCAGTCAAGACAGCAAGTTTTGCAGTGGTGTTAACAGCCATGTCTACATATTTTGATATTCATACTGGTCTGCCAGGTTTCATAGGAACTAAAAAATCTGCAGGTCTTCATGATTAAATTTGCAAATGATGTTAGATACAGCAATGACATTTTTCATCTTGATTTTTCTCTTCTCTGTCCTCTCATATACTATTCTTTTTTCATCTTCAGGCACCCGCATTCAAAGTCAGCTTCTATTTTATGGACATGAGTCTATGAATTCCAATATTCATCTCTTTTAGGTGCCATCTTGCGGCAGCCCCAATCAAGCAAGAAAAAAGCCCCCATAAAACGTATCTGATCCATAGCAGATGTCTCATGTTCAAAATGACTGATAAATCAATGTCAACATTTCAGACATTAGTATTCAAGGGTAGGTCTTGGACTTCCTACTGAGATTAGGCTTCAGACAAAGTAAAATCAAGGTTTTACAAGAAGCTGCTAAGACAAAAACTTGCATACCCATAGGAGACAGAAAGGCATAGCAGATTAGAAGGGGCAGAAGGGCAAAGAAGGTAACCACCTTCTTAATTTTTGAAGAAATCAAAAAATATGCCTGCAGAAGGCCGAGAAACTCATAGCTGCAATGACTTTCCAGGGCTGCATGAGCTCTGGAAGAGCACATATACACACATACATGCTTGAATATGGCTAGAGCTTTCTGCTGCAGAGTGAGCATTTTAATCCCAGTCAAGTCTGGCTGCCTGGGGTACCCCGAGTGCAGTAATTGACATGACTTTCGGTGAAAGCAAGCCCACAGGAACACCCAATAAAAGAGTGTCAAGAGAATGTTAAAATAGAAACTTTATATAGTTTTAACTCTAGGGAGGTATGGTTGGTAGGAAGAGGTAATATCTTTTATTAAACCAGCTGATATGGTTGAGAAAGCAGGCAAACTTCCAGTCTCAGAGTCCCTTCATCAAGTCCCTATTGGTCCTCCTATAATTCACATATTTTTATCACCCACTCACATGAAAACAGTTGAAAAGAACCTTCTCGAATGTCAATGAAGCATTATTTTTTCTTTTCACCACATTCAGGCTTGTGTTTTAAACCGTGAATGAAAGGAAATGATTGGGTAGACTAGCACAAAGGGTGTATAAAAATATATTCTAAAAGAATTGAAACTTTGAAAAGCAAAATATTTCTGTTTTTCTTATGGACAATATCAGAGTTACATTTGAAATATATTGACCCAAAGCATACTGATTAATAACTTTAAAAAAAAAAAAAATCACCACATTGACTTGAGAAATTTTCACAAATATGTGTGAGAAATGCAGAAATGAATTGGAGAATAAAACTAGGGCAAAAAAAAATGACCTCATAATTTTAATAGGTTTTTCCCAGGATTTATTATAAGTCTTGGCAGCTTGTGCTGACAAAAACTTGGAGTACCTATGCATAAATATATTCACACATCTATCCCTGCTCCAATCAGTATTCAGTACAGCCTGGGAAATGGCTTGCTTTAGCTCATATTTTAATCTTTGTTTAAAAACAAAATGCCCCAGCTGTAACTCAGTCCAGAAATGATACTTCTCTCAGAAGTGACTGTTTAAACAAAAACTAAAATATAAAAATTTTGCTGCATTTGAAAAAATACCCAACATCTAGGCTTTGGGGGGGTTTTGGTGTGTTTTTTTTTGTTTGTTTGTTTGGATTCTTTTTGACATCCAGGAATTCTAAGGAAAGTAAATAGAAAAGTGCATCAAAAAGGAAAAAAAAAAAAGTTAACTTAAAGCTTACAAAAATTTCAGGAAGTTCCTGGTGACCAATAAGTGGAAAACTTAATAGACTTTGTTTCCTTGTTTTCATAAAAAAAAAAAAAAAGAAAGAAAAGAAACAGAGCTGCAAATAAAGATGGAAAACCATTCTGAGACAGATGATGAGGGAGCACCTGAATAAGCACACTGACTTAGAAGTGTGCTTATTACTGTAGACATAGCAGACATTAATTCAGACAGACTTGGACAGGTAGTATAGCTGAGGTTCAGGGCATTTCTAGGGACATGAGTGTCAAGGCCAGTAAGTGAAATTCTGGGCATATATTTAATAGTATTCAATTTAGCAAAATATGTGGCATGTTTTTGGACACACTAGAAGGCTGTACCACCATCCAGCGAGACATGGACAGGCTAGAGAGTTGGGCAGAGAGAAACCTGATGAAATTCAACAAGGGTAAGTGTAGGGTCCTGCACCTGGGGAGGAATAACTCCCTGCACCAGTACAGGTTGGAGACTAACCAGCTAGAGCACAGCTCTGAGGATAAAGACCTGGGGATGCTGGTCAACAACAGGATGATCATGAGCCAGCAATGTGCCCTGGTGGCCAAGAAGGCCAATGGCATCCTGTGATGCATCAAGAGGAGTGGGATCTTACCTTGCCCTGTACTCTGCCCTGGTGAGGCCCTGTCTGGAGTATTGTGTCCAGTTCCGGGCTCCCCAGTTCAAGAAGGACAGGGAACTGCTGAAGAGAGTACAGCAGAGGACCACCAAGATGATTAGGGACCCGGAACATCCCTCCTGCAAGGAAAGGTTGAGGTACTTGGATCCTTTTAGTCTGGAGAAGAGAAGGCTGAGGGGGGATTTGATCAACGCCTATAAATATTTAAAGGCTGGGAGTCAAGGGAAAGGGTCGAGACTTTTTTTCATTGGTGCCCAGTGAGAGGACAAGAGGAAATGGGCACAAACTTGAACATCAGAAGTTCCATCTAAATATGAGGAGGAACCTCTTCCCTTTGTGGGTGGGAGAGCACTGGAACAGGCTGCCTGGAGAGATGTTGGAGCCTCTGTCTCTTGAGACATTCAAAACCCGCCTGGACAAGTTCCTGTGCAATCTGCTTTAGGTGGACCTGCTTTGGCAGAGGGGTTGGACTAGATGTCCTCCAGATGTCCCTTCCAACCCTATATCATTCTGTGATGGCTTCCATATGAGGAGTGAAGATGCTGCAAATTGGCTAGGTGTAGGGTACTCTGTGATTCAATGCAGAACCATGTTAATGATGCTGAAGTTGAGTTCAAGTGATTTCATATGTCATGTATCTATAAAATGCTACTCAGTGGCATGTAGAAATAGCAGCTAAGCTTACAGAAGCAGTGGTGTGCTTCTTATCAATATGTTCTGCCCATAGCTGATTAACCATTTTCTTTTCAAAATTCTATGATGGTTCTGACACTCCCTCATCCAAAGACATTTTGAGAATATCTGTGCATTACTTTTTATGAGAAGTCTCTAAGAAATACAAGATAAGCAACAGATAGTTTAAACCAGAGTATTATGAAAAGTCAGTTACCTGAGAGGTCTGCTTTTCAGTGCAAGGCTTATATATACCTGTGGTGAGAGGAGATTTGGGCAAGTACTGGGAAAACACAGAATCAGAGTTAGACTTTTTGTAAGCAAGTAAATTCTTCATTCTGCATGAAGGTACAAAGACTTATAGCAGGACTTGGTCTTGAAAAAGATTTCTCAGAATAAGTTTGGATAAATAAGGAATTAGCTTGCAGCAGGAAAATAAATAAATAAATAAATAAATAAATAAATAAATAAATAAATAAAAAAGACGGAAAGAAAACAAAATAATTCATCATGTATGGCAACACTTTTTGCTTGTTCCGATGGAATATCTAGCCCCATCAGTAAGCAAACTTTAAAGGGTCTTTGAAACCTTTCTTCTATTCATCCAACTGCTGAAGGCCAAACCATTTTGATAACGAAAGTTCAACATAAACAATGTAGTTCTCTCCTAAGTTTTCAAAAAAAAGCTCTCAGAGTTTAAACAGAATATGAAGGGCATCTTATGACAATTATACATCTAAAAAATGTAAGGAATTCAGAGCTATCTTCTTCTATATGGCTAGAAATAACTGCAACAATCTCAAAAGTAATCTTGCCTTACATTTAGGTCATAATGGAGACAAAACTAACTTTCTTGTAACATTGTCTGAAAGTCATTCAAAGAGATATTTAGAATTATCATCCAACTTCATCTGTGCTTTTAAAGATCTTTCTCTTTAGCCTATTGATAATAAATGTCACGCATCTTTCACACTTGTGTCAGAAAGAAAAAGCATCTCTGCAGCAGATTTAACATTCTTTCATCCCTTAAAAATGACAGACATCTACAGCAAGAGATTACGGTATCAATGACTGAGACGTTAATCCATCCAACTTTGAAAAAACTTCTTTTAACACCTGAACAACCACTTCTTGCAAAGCCATCCATAGATATCTTTTTATAATTATAAAAACCATGTATTACTGCTACCCACAGTTGTACCAGGTACAGAGTTTCAGCATTTCTTTGGTGATTTATATAGTACTGTTTAACTGTTGGAATTACGGAGTTTTCAATTGTAAGCAGTGCACCTATTACCTAGCACCCATCACCTTTCAGTCACTTAGAGATCGTTAAGAATAACTCATTAAGGATTCAAACTCTGAAAGGTAATTTTAGAGAAGAATTGAAAGGAACAAAAGATGTTGCTGATCTGTTGTTTCATTCTAACTATGACTGCACTATTAACACAGAAGAAACACCTATACACACAGCAGAGACAGGTCAGGGAGGAGCGATACAATTTGGTTCTCTCCCCTGTCCCAAGTTGCTCCCTCAAAAAGCATTGAAATTGAATATGAAAAGCTATTTCTGAAATGACCATTTGAATGTTGAAATTTTTTCAGACTAATGAATCCATTCTCATACAAGCTAAAACAAGATAATGACATTTTAAATTTATTGCATCAAATGATAGGCTAGTGAAAGCCTTCAGCTATACTCCTGCTGTCTGACTACTCAAAAGTATGAATGGTTGATTATTTATTGGTGATTTGCCTCTGCAGTGGTCCTGCAATTGATTATCATTGCCTCTCTCAACTGGGCAGGAGACATCAGAGTATTATACAGTTTGACAAAAGTTATATCATATTCTTCTGCCATTCTGTACTGCATTATTTCTTTATTTCTTGTCTTCAAAGATGAGCAGCATCTCTGCTACTTGCTATGATCTCTGTGGCACTAAATCTCTTCCCTCTGCAGTGCATGTCTGCAGACTTAGACCAGTCGATGCAACATCCCAGGTATTTGCCATGACAGCAGGAGGCGCAGGTGGGCTCAGCTGCTGCAGCTCTTCCCTTTTGAAGTTCAGACTAGCATGTGCATTCAACAACCCAAACACATTTGGCTGTATTTTACTTGAAATTAAGCAGCCATTAATCTCAACAAGAAAAACAAAACATAACCCAGGCAAGGCTCTTAAAGTAACAAGCAATCTGAATGTCACCTGAGACCTATCAGTGTCTTCCTGTACAATCTGGTGGCCACAGTCCGTGTGGATACTGCTGCCCTCTTTTTCCCTGTCTCCCAAAGAGTATTTTTTTACCCACCTCTAAGTTCAAGAGCCCGTCCTCTGCCTTTTCCTCTTGCTGAACATCCACAATGTCTCCCAGGAGTCTGACAGTGAGACTGGAGTCCTTACTTCACTAAGGCAAAATTTTGAAGTGGCTAGATTTTGAGTGGTTGCATGCAGAGTAACTTGAATGTTCTGTCCACTTTCCAGGCTGCATGCTGTTTGCACTTCTCAGAATTAGTCCCTTTTACCCACAGAGCAAACCACATAATAACAAATGGATGAGTGCATAGCAATCACAGCATAAAATAGCCATCATCCACATCCTTCTCACTGATAGCCATGAATCGGAGACAGTACCTGATGCTTGCAGTCTTCTGCATGTCCAGTAGGGAGAGTTGCTACAAGAATGTGCAGCAGAGGTTAAAAAGTACAATAAGTTACAAAGCAAGAATGACACCAAGGTATCGAAGTACTGCTCAGTCTCTAAAGCATTCAGTGTTCATGATGATTTTACCCCATCAGCAAATGAGGTGTTCAAAACATTGTGCCTCCAAGCAGAGGAAAAAGCATCTTCCTTTTGGCTCCTTGATACCATGCATTATTTCCAGATTTGTTGATTAGGTGATCCTGAGGTTTGTTTTGCTCTATCACTTTAACTGAAGATGAGCACTCTCCTCTTTCCCACTGAAGTCATCTTGTTGTTTTCCTTCCCCAAGGGATGGCTGTGGTTTTCCCCACTGGTTAGCAAATCCATGCAACTTACTTTCCTGCTATTATAACAAACAGCTATTTTGCTATCATATAATGCAGACTTTGACTTTATTTCTTAGAGTTTCAGAAACTATGTCTGTCCTTCCCTGCCTTAGTTTAAATATAAAGAAATACAAAAAAAAAACCACCACAGCCTCACAGAAGATGCTCTGTAATCTTTCTAAAGGAATATATTGTCCCTTTCTGAACAGCTTCCAATTACAGGCCAGTTTTGCCCATCATCTCCATTCAGTGACTTGATCTGTGCTTAGTACTGTCATTCTGCTACACTTCACCAAGCACTCAGGAGTTACACTGGAAAACACAATCCTCATCTTTCTGAAACACTGCTGGCAGCTTACCTCTGGCACTGCTCCTTCCTCCAAGGTATATCAGACCAGCCACAAAATTTAGATTCAATCATCCATTTCAATCCCCATGAAAATATCAAAAATTACAGTTGGCTTATCTCTACGAAAATCTAACTATCTGTTCCTACAAAGGATGCCAGGAACACAAATTGCTTCAGAAGAAGCTTCTCTGCTCATGGCAGACAGTTGGAGGAAGTGACGTCCTCAAGGTCCATTTCACAGTTGTTCTTAGTATGGAAATGAACAAAAACAGTCCCAGCCCATGGTTAGAATTTCTCTATGGTATAACATAATAAATTGATTATAAAAAATTCTAGCTGGATTCATTCCTTCAGTGTGGGCAACTTCTTCATTATATTACCTCTTTTGATCTTGAAAAATTTTGAACAAAAAAGGGATGGCTGAAAAAGGACAGGCTAGAATTACCTGCTAGATAAGGTTTGCACAGTTGCTAATCACTTAATTCTGTAAATGTCTTTGGTTTCTTCTTTATTTTGAAGATGCATTTTAGCTGTTAAGCATTTTTGTATTTATATATATGCTTACTTTCAGAGGGCCCTGCTACGTGATACAGAGTAGCATTTTTCCCTGCATCTCTCCCAGTGAAGCTACTAGGGATCCTTGTGGTATAACTAGTAGTCTTTGTAGTCCAGACTACAGCAGAACACCCTCCCACAGCTACTCAACATAGAATCATGGAAACACAGAATGATTTGGGTCAGAAGAGACCTTCAAAGATCACGTAATCCAACCCTCCTACCATGGGCAGGGACATCTTTCACCTGATCAGGTTGCTCAAACCCCTGTCCAACCTGACCTTGAACACTTCAGGCAATCTGTTCCAATACCTCATCACACTTACCACAAAAAAGTTCTTCCTTGTGTCCAATCTATATCTACCTTCTTTCAGTTTAAAGATGTTGTCTCTTGTCCTGTCACTACAAGCTTTGGTAGAAAGGTCTTTTTCTTCCTTTCTTGTAAGACATCTTCAAGTATCGAAATGTTGCATTAGGTCCCCTCAGAGCCTCATTTTCTCCAGGGTAAACAAACCAAAGTCACTCAGCCTTTCTTCATAGGAGAGGTGCTCCAGCTCTCTGATGATTTTTGTTGCCTCCTCTGGACCCATTCTTAAAGGGCTATGTCTTTCTTGTACTGGTAACCTCCAGAGCTGGATGGAGTATTCCAGGTGGGGGATCTCATGAGAGCCAAGTAACCATAAATATAGTACATAAATATAGTCTGACTTCCAGATAACAGAAAAGCATGGTGCCTATGACACCCTTACTAACCTACATTTAGTAATTCCCTGCCTATGCTAACATGGTGGGACCGAAACAAGAAATGTATTTCCTTTTCCAGGTGTATTCTTATCTGACACCTGTAAAAGGTGATACCAGTTACCTTTTAATCTGTTTCTTCCTGCTTTCTGAAGTTAGACAAACTATTCACAGTAGAAAATATACTTTACTGACTCTCTGCTGTTTGCACATGATTAACAGATATGCTCAGCTCTAAGAAATTTTGATGAATATTTTATATAAACATAAATACTTGTGTGACCAAAAGGTACCTCACTAATTTATTTTTTTCTGATATTTTCTCTTCATAAACATAAGTTTTGTGAGTTTTGATGCAGCCTCCAAATAGCTTCATGACAGTGAATATGAAAGTAGGAGTGCACATCTCTTTCACAACCTGCCTAGGAGCTAAGATTTCATTCTCACCATGTAATAAAATGAGTGCTTACTGCTGCCACCAATGCCTTCTTCAAAGAAGGGGGGATATTTCTGAATTCAAAGAATAATGGTTCCTTCTTTATGAGTGACCAAGATGCAGTGTATTTTTTGCAGAACTCAATAAGAGGAAGTGAATACCCTCAAGACCTATATGGAACTGATGAAAGAGGAAGAGGGAATGTGGTTTCTCTTTCATCCAACTTTCACACTGAATTTCCAGCTAGGAAATATAAAACTCTTAAGCAACTATGCAACCAGAAATTCAGTATTTTCAGTACAGAAAAAAGTGTTTTATGTTGATGAACATTTAAGTGTAATTAATTAACTCAATCCAGAATTGCAGTTGGCATAATTAAATATCCACTGCCATGGGGACTTAAAAAGCTATTTTCCCTGTTACACAGATGATTTCTTGGCCTTTATACTATGGAATTATATACTGATTTCTCTTTGTAAATATAAGTAGACTGAAAAGAGAAAATGTATAGTCTACTTTGTCTACAAAGATGGATAAAAATTGTATGTTCTTAGAAGGTAAAGTAATCCTTATTAATAGTGATTTGAACAATGCATTACACATATTGGTGTCTAATATTGGGGAAAAAAATACATTTCTACATTTTCTGAGCTTCTTTTCTACTAAATTATTTTTAGTGGTCAAGGAATGCATTGTATTGACAGGGGGAAAAAAAAAGGACAATTACTTCACAGCAAAGAGTTTTTCTATCTGATAAGTGAGAAACTTAAATTTTAGGTCTCTAAATGCTGTCAATTTATATCATAGCCAGCTTCCGGGTGCCATAAACTATATGCAGTGACAAACATAAAGTGAAAATTCCCATGGAACCAAGTAGATTCTCCAGATGCAGGGAAATATTTATGCTCACCATCCATGCAAACATATATGCAGTAAAACTGAAAACACCCTCAGATCCTGTGGCAGTATGCTCTCCCTGTTCTTCCCTCCTTTCCCCCCCCCCATGCTTAGGCCTTGGCCATCAGAACATTGGATGCGATAAGTTGTACCCAGACTTTGGGGGATGACTGGTAACACAGTCAAAACACTGTCTGAACTGGGGACCTAGATACTTTGTTCCCATGAGATATGACTCAATTATCAATTATCAATTATCTTACTGTATAAATAGTGGACAGCCCAAGAGCCCTTTGAGCTCTCCGGTATGGCATCTGGCTGCACACCAGGATCTCCCCTTTTGTGAGGACGCTCGCTTAAGGTTACTCCTCGAGGTTGAGAGATTCCTTGCCGCAAAAGATTCTCAGTAAGTGACTAATAGCATGCTAAAACTTTGAAATCTTAGCTAAGTAACAGAAAGGATTGATTGTGCACACATTTATATAATCCTTTAGACATAAACCGTTGACCAAGTCTGGGACTAGGATTGGATCCAGCCGCACCCAGACTCCTCTCTGAGAAGGAGTTTAGAAAGCAAGGGGGTCCTTTCTGAACCTCATGACTCAACGGGAGGGTCTCCCTGACAGTTTGTCTGACCCTGTCCTCTGTGCAGTAAATACACAAGTGTACCTTGGCATCGACCCTCGTAAAACACTGTCGCATTTACTACTAATTTGTTAAATCTGTTTCATCTTAATAAATAGCTTATTACTTCTCTCTTACGAGTGAAGTCAATCACTCCGCCCGCGACAATCCTCAAAGATTAACTGCAGAAAAGAAAGTAGTTCCTTGATCTAAACAGTGAGAATTGTTTAACGCTTTGCTGACAATGAAGATTCATGCTTCTATCATAGTGTTTCAACTGTTAAATATTTAAACTTAATTAAAGAAGTAAGGCTGAGAACAAGACATCCAAATCTATTAGTAACAATAATGACTGTTCAATTCTGTGTTTAGATGCTTTAGAATTCACTAAAATATATTGTGATTGACAGGTATTATCTTAGTGGGGTTTCATTCAAAACAATATTTATTACAGCTTGGAAATACTTCCCCACTGATAACATTATATTTTTCTTGGGGATAATCTAGTAAAATTACAAAATTATCCCATAAATAAAGTTTATGCTTGGTTTTTTTTTCTTTATAGTTACAACATAATGTTTAGTTCCAAAGATTTCTGTAACTGGTAATGAAATAAGTTTACAGCTCAAAAGTATTAGTAATTGGTTACTTAGTTATCACAGATTAACAAATTAACACATTCAGTGGCAAGTAATCAACCATTAATGGTTTTTTTTGGTAAAAGATCTGGTACAGTTCTATCAAATTCTAAAACCACTGTTTCAGACCTTTCAAGTGAAAATCAATTCTGGAAAACAAACAAAAAACCACACAAGAAAAAAGAGGTTTTTTGCCTATGGAGAGACGACATGGGTAGATTATTAAATCAAAGCTAGATTCTCTTTCATTTTCTTCCCTCATTCTTCTACTAGTCACAATCAGAAAATAAATGAGGGGAGGGCAAGGGGTGTTGTGTACCTTGACTTCAACAAGGCTTTGAACACCATCTCCCACAGCCTCCTCATAGGTAACCTTAGGAAGTGTGGGTTAGGTGAATGGACAGTGAGGTAGACTGAAAACTGGCTGAATTACAGAGGTCTGTGTGGAATAGTTTCCAGTTCTGGGTCCCATGGTTCAAGAAAGACAGGAAACTGCTGGAGAGGGTACAGCAGAGGACCACCAAGATGATTAGGGACCTGGAGCATCTCTGTTACCCAAGTGCACTTGGGTCTTTTTAGTCTGGAGAAGAGAAAGCTGAGGGGGGAACAGGCTGCCCAGAGAGGTGGAGAAGGCTCTGTCTCTGGAGACATTCAAAACACTCCTGGACAAGTCCCTATGTAACCTGCTCTAGGTGGACCAGCTTTGGCAGGAGGGTTGGACTAGATGACCTTCAGAGGTCCCTTCCAACCCCATATCATTCTGTGATTCTGTGAGATCTTTATGGTTATGAAATGATAATGTTAGTAGCCATAATAGCAGCATCACAAATTTTGAATATTATGTAAGTAATATGAATGTTTTATGGATTTATTACTCTTATGTGCTGAAATGATCTAAGAATAATTCATTTAAATTCTTTTGCATTTAAGCATTCTAAGCAGGGATTTACTCATACAACATTTTAATTGTATGAAGTTGTTGTAATTAAAGATAGATGGGGAGGCTTTTCTGAGAAATACTTACAAAACTAACACCAGCCAAAGATGGCCTTTTCTTCAGTTCTGGGAAGAAAGAGCAGGCAGATGTTAGCAGAAAGTGCTTTTCAGCTTAAATACCTAATCACATCTGGAAATACCTAGCACAATTATCTCTTTAAAGGAAACAGGTAATTTTAATAGATCATAGCTCTAATTATCAAATGCACATATAAAACCAGTCACTCTATAACAGAAATAAGTACATCATAAATCTCATTTTGACTGAGCAATTGAGCAATGTTCTCAACTTAAAACTGTATGGCTAAGTTAATTGCTGGACTAGGACAATTGGGACACAACTGACTAGTGGATGGCTTTATTAGAAAGTGCAACTTCTAAATATACATATCATACACGTATGACCCCTGTAACTTTTCTTTCCATAATGACAATATGATTTGTTGATATCACAAAACTCTGTAGACTATAAGTCTATTTTTCAATTATTCTGATCTGTAGAAATAAAAGTTAACATTAGACCTAGGATTCTTTCCTTCTTAAAAAATATTATTTATTGGAGTCTCATTCTTTGGTGAATGTAAAATTCATTTCTATATAACTAAAGAGCTTTATCATTAATTAACACTGCCAAACAATTTAAAACAGTTGCTCTATATAATTTAAGAATAAATACCATTGCCTGCAGTGCTACTGCATTACCAATGTGCACTAGGTTTTGATTAAGCACTCTTTTGTTAAAATCAGCATTTGTTGTTCTCTGATCATGATGGTTAGTAACGTTCTATATCTAATGTTGGCTCTGCTGAACAGCAATATTTGATTTGTGTGCAGTTGGTATAGTGGAGGAGGGACTGCTTGCAGTATTTATTATTTTATATGCTGAAAATTTTTCATGACTGCCAAGACTTCCCAAAGTCCAGGAGAGCTAATTAAAAAAATGTTCTCAATAAATATAAACAAATGTTCAGAAGATGGTCTGTGACCTCCATCTCAGAAATCTGTGTTGGCATCAACTCGAGTAGGTCTTGACGCAACATTTTTTAGAAGAACAGAAGTGGTAACAGCAGGACCATTAACATGAACAGACTATAATGGGTCAGTTGTCTCACTCTGTGAAGCCAATCCTTCTTCCCCTCTAATGTTCAAGGGGTAGGTAATTTTAAAATTATGATCTCCATGAAATCTTCTAAAGTTGCAATCAAACTGAACGGCCTGTAAGTCAGTGTATTTAGATAAGTGTTATCACTTGGTATTGAATTAGAGGTGAAAAACAAGAGCTTTTTGTGTTTTGAAATTCTTTTGAAGGTATGGTCACAGTTTTGCCATATTTTGACCTGCTGCTACTGCAGAATACTGTATTTTGAGATGTGTTCATGATGAACAAAAAGCCATCAATCAATCCATCTGAGTACAGTGTGATTACAGGAAAAGAAGAACTATTTTCCCTATAAAGTTTCTT